>JBAMMX010000007.1:20283754-20881254 GCA_037126225.1 Dillenia turbinata
GGGAACGTTCAAAAATTTTGGGAAAAAGTAATGAGGACATATGTGTCCAATAGATTGAGGCGACAAGGTTAGAGAAAATAAAATATTTTGGGAAAAACTCACTGTTGCCAAGGAACGAACCTACGTCGCCCATGTGATAGGCAAGAATACTCACCATTATACTTCAATGATTGTGGGGAACAATGAAAAATGTTGAGAAAAAGTCATGTTGGCAGATGTGTCAAATAGATTGAGGAGACATGGTTGGAGAAAATAAAAAACTTTCGAAAAAACTCGCCATTACTAGGGGTCAAACTTGGGTCGCCCATGTGACAAGCTAGAATGCTTACCACTGTACAACAATAATCATTGGGAAAGGTGAAAACTTTTGGGATAAAGGCATGATGACAGATGGGTCCAACAAATTGAGGTGAAACGGTTGGAGAAAATGAAAAATTTTGGGAAAAAGTCATTGTTGCCAAGGATCGAACTCAGGTCGCTTACGAGACAGGTGGGAGTACACACCACTATGCAACAACGATTGTCAGGAATGGTGAAAAAATTTGGGACAAAGAGTTGATGACCGATGTCTATAATAGATTGAGGCGACATGGTTGGAGAAAATGAATAATTTTGCTGCAAACTTGCCGTTGTCAAGGATTGAACCTAGGTCGCCCGTGTATGTGACAGGAGGAAATCCTGACCACCATACTACAATGACTATTAGGAACAATGAAAAATTTTAGGGCAAAGACTTGATGACCGATTTGTGCAACAGATTGTGACAACATGGTTGGAGAAAATGAAATTTTTTTTTAAAAACTCACCGTTGCCGAGGATCGAACTCAGTTCACCCATGTGATAGGCAGGAATACTCACCATTATACTACTATGATTGCTGGGAATGGGGAAAATTTTGGTAAAACGACAAGATGACATATATGTCCAATAGATTGAGGTGACAGAGTTGGAGAAAATGAAAAATTTTGGGTAAATCTTGTCGTTGTCGAGGATCGAACCCGGATCGCCCGTTTGACAGGTGAGAATACACACCACTACACTACGAGTATTGGGAACAGTAAAAATCATGGGAAAAAGGCAAGGTGACAGATGTGTCCAACAGATTAAAGCGACATGGTTATAGAAAATGAAAAATTTTAGGAAAAACTCACCGTTGCCGGGGATCAAACCGGGTCGTCCACATGATAGGCGGGAATGTTCACCACTATACTACAATGACTATTGGGAACGATGAAAAATTTTGGGACAAAGACTTGATGATAGATGTCTACAACCGATTGAGGTGACAAGGTTGAAGAAAATGAAAAATTTTGGTAAAAACTCGCCGTTGTCAGGGGTCGACCATGGGTTACCCACGTGATAGGAGGGAATACTAACCACTATACTACAATGATAGTTTGGAACAGTGAAAAATTTTGGGACAAGAACTTGATGAAAGATGTGTGCAACAGATTGTAGTGATATGGATGGAGAAAATGAAAAATTTTGGGAAAAACTAGTAGTTGCCAGGGAACGAACCTGGGTCGCCTGTGGGATATGCGAGAATACTTACCACTATACTACAGCAATTGCTGGAAATGGTTGGGAAATTTTGGAAAAAGGCAGGATGACAAATGTGTCCAACAGATTGAGGTGACATAGTTAGAGAAAATTAAAAATTTTGGTAAAAACTCACCGTTGCTTGGGATCGAAACTGGGTCACCCACGTGACAGGTGGAAATACTCACCACTATACTACAATGACTACCAAAAATGGTAAAAAAATTTTGGGAAAAGGCATGATAATGGATGTGTCCAACAGATTAAGGCGAGACGATTGCAGAAATTGAAAAATTTTGGGAAAAATCACCATTATTGGGGATCGAACTCAGGTCGCCCACGTGATAGGCGAGAATACTCACCACTATACTACAATGACTGTTGGGAATGGTGAAAATTTTTTGGAAAAAGGCATGATGACAGATGCATCCAACAGATTGAGGCGACATGGTTTGTGGAAGACCTCGGAAGACATGCCAGGTATAAATCCATCCGTCATAGCCCATAGGCTAACAGTAAATCCTAATTTCAAACTAGTGAGACAGAAGAAAAGGGTGTTCGCTCTCGAATGCCAATGCGCCATACAGGAAGAAGTTAAAAAACTGTTAACGGCTGGGTTCATTCGAGAAGTTAAGTATCCCGAGTGGTTAGCTAACGTGGTCTTAGTAAAAATGACCAATGGCAAATGGAGAATGTGCGTAGACTTCACCAATCTCAACAAAGCATGCCCGCAGGATAATTATCCACTCCCCAATATCGACAAGTTCGTAGACAGCTCTTCAGGACACTAGCTCTTAAGTTTCATGGATGCCTATTCCGGTTACAATCAGATCAGAATGACACCCAAGGATGAAGAAAAGACCAGCTTCATCATTGGTCTAAAAAACGCTGGATCCACTTTTCAATGGCTGGTTAATACAGTCTTCAAAGACCAGCTAGGCAAAAATGTTGAAACCTATGTTGATGACATGCTAGTCAAGAGCATCATCACAGAAGCCCATGTTGCAAACCTTGAAGAAACCTTCCAGACATTGGAGTGATATAACATGCTGTTGAATCCGATGACGTGCACTTTTGGGATCGCATCCGGGAAGTTCTTAGGCTTAATGATCACCGATCGAGGGATAGAGGCCAACCCTGAGAAGCTATAGGCGATTTGGATATGTCGCCTCCCTAAACGGAAGTGCGTCTTACTGGTCGGATAGCGGCTCTAAGCCGGTTTATATCCAGAGTCGGCGAGAAGTACAAGCCTATATTTGACGCTTCGAAGAGGTCTCGACAATTCAAGTGGACATCCGAATGTTAGGCAGCTTTTGAATGATTAAAAGAATACCTGATGAGTCCACCACTACTTTCACAGCCCATCCCTGGGGAAGAACTTTACTATATCTTGCCTTCTCCAAATGACACTCTGCTCTGTGATGGTAAGACATGAATCCACCGCTCAAAGACCATTCTACTACATTAGTAGGATATTAAAGGAGTCCAAGATCAACTACCGACCGATTGAGAAGGTAGCCTACTCCTTAGTCATCTCAGCAATACGCCTTCGATCGTATTTTCAGGCCCGTACTATTATACCGCTCACCAACCAACCGCTGAAGCAAATCCTCCAAAAGAGAGACACTTCCGGTCAGCTTATCAAGTGGAGTGTGGAATTGGGCGAATTCAATATCCAGTATTGGTCGCAACAAGCGATAAAGGGCCAAGCACTGACCGATTTTATCCTCGAATGTACTTTACCTACACCATCCAAAGACCAGCCTCCCAACTATCAAGAAGAGTGGTTGACCCCAGAGTGGACCATTCATGTTGATGGATCATCAAATTCCTTAGGAAGTGGCGTCAGGCTTATACTAATAGGACCGAACGATTTCAAGGTAGAATACGCCATTCGGTTCGATTTCGAGGCCACCAACAACCAAGCAGAGTATGAAACCTTACTGACAGGCCTTCGGATTGCCATTGATATGGGGGCATGAAACATCAGAGTATTTATAGATAACCAGTTGGTCGTGAAACAAATTGAAGAGGTCTATGAAACCAAAAACACAATCATGACTAAATATTTAAGTAAATTATACTAGACGATGAAACAAATAGGTAAAGTTGACATCTAGCAAATCCCTCGGTCGGAAAACGCACGAGCTAACACCTTATCGAAGTTGGCTAGTTCCGATTCAGTTGCCTCTAGCTGAACAGTATACATTGAAAGTATGTCATATCCCAACGTTGACGAACCCAAAGAGGCTCCCCCAATTGATCGGTCCCCTAGTTGGAAAGACCCCATATAAGAATATCTAAGGCATGATCATTGCCAGAGTCCCTGAGGGAAGCGATGAAACTGAAACGAAAGGTAGCACACTACGTCATAATTGATGGGATTCTCTACCGAAAGTCATTTACTCATCCATATCTATGGTGCCTAACCCACGAAGAGGGGGACTATGTCCTCCAAGAGATCAATGAAGGAATCTATGGTAACCACCTGGGTGCTCAAAATCTAGTCTACAAAGCCCTTCGTCAGGGGTATTACTAGCCAACCATGAAGGTCGATTCTGACAACTACGTGAAATGATGCGATAAGTGCCAACGCTTCTCCTCAATGCCTTGGCTACCTTCCACCGAGTTTAACCCAATATCTAGCCCCTGGCTGTTTGCCCAATGGGGCATGGATATCCTTGAACCATTTCCCCCAGTCGCGGGATAGCGAAAATTCCTAATAGTAGCGATCGATTACTTCACCAAGTGGGTGGAAACCGAGCCCTTAACTCAGATCATGGTAGTCAAGGTCTAGTCCTTCGTGTGGGCCCATATTATCACCCGGTTCGGCATACCGCGTGTCCTTATCATGGATAACGAAAAGCAATTCAACAACAAGCACTTCCAGGAGTTTTGTGAAAAACTCGAGATTCAACATCGATTTTCATTGGTCGCTCACCCACAAACCAATGGGCTAGCTGAAATAACCAACCGAATGATCCTACAAGGATTAAAGATGATGCCAAGGGGCAGTAGGCTGAAAAGTTTTACAGTATCCTTTAGTCATATCGCATTACACCCCGCAGAACAACGGGAGAAACACCGTTCAATTTAACTTACGAAAGCGAAGCGGTCGTACTTGTGGAGATAGGTATTCACTCACTTCGGGTAGCTCAATACGACACTGGGCAAAACGAACATATCCTACGTGAAAGACTGGACTTGTTTCTAGAGTTACGAGAATCCGCATCTGCATAAATGGTGGCCTATCAGTAACAAATGACACGATATCACAATCGCAGAGTCAAAAACCGAACGTTCAGACCCGGTGAACTGATACTAAGGAAGATGGAAGCTACTGGTCAACCTCAACTCGGGGGCAAACTCGCTCCTAACTGGGAAGACCCATATCGAGTATGTTCCATGGTTCAACCGGGAACTTATCGACTCGACAATCTAGATGGATCAGCAGTGCCTAGGACCTAGAACTCAAACAACTTGCATATATACTATTAGTAAATTCGGGAACTATCTACAGCCGGAGGAGCCAACTTAGTGAGAACTAAACGACTTTTCCTATTGCATGGGGGTCCTAAATTGCCCAGATCCTATCGTTCAGACGTGTCATCAATAAGGGATGAAAATCTCCAAACGGGTAGACACGACCCCTCTATCTAAAAATTTTCTATCGCATGACGGGTCTAAATCGTCCAGATCCTATTGTTAGAACGTGTCGTCAATAAGGGATGGAACTCCTCGAATGGATGGACACGGACCCTTTATCTAAAAATTTCCTATCACATGGCGGGTCTAAGTCGCCCAGATCCTATCGTTCGAATGTGTCATCAATAAGGGATGGAACTCCTCGAACGGGTGGACACGACTCCTCTATCTAAAAATTTCCTATCGCATGGTGGGCCTAAGTCGCTCAGATCCTATCATTTGAACGTGTCGTCAATAAAGGGATGGAACTCTCTGAACGAGTGGACACGACCCTCCTACCTAAAATTTTCCTATCACATGGTGGGCCTCAATCGCCTAGTTCCTATCGGTCGAACATACAAGAAATGCTGTTTCCCAAACGAATGAGCGCGACACCTCAACCTAACTATAGAACATCTGGCGGTTCGAAAAGCCGGCATTACTCGACATCTCAGTATGGAGCCTAAAGCCAGAAGTAGATCTACTATGCGAGAGTTGAGGAGAAGCACATAACCAAACAAGAGAACAAAAGATAACAAAGACAAAACTCAAATAAGAAAGCATAACCTTTTATTTATCCTTATGCAAGAAGTACATTCGGATGCATACAAGTCCCTAGGTCAGATCAACTATGCATAGAAGTACATAACAGGGTCACTCAATGATACAAGAACCACAGTCCCTACACTGGAAAGTACAAAAATAAATGTAGTGCTAGAGATAGGATAAGGCGAGCTCGGGTTCTACCACCTCCAAACAACCTGAACCCGACCTACCAATCCAAAAACGGTACAAGAGACATCCTTACTGTATTTGGATAATAGAGACAAACCTGGAAGGATCATCCAAGGCGGTACAAGACGCACCCCCATTGGTGATGGATGATCTCACTATACCAATCGAATAATGGCCGACATAATGAGATCTCATTCCAATGGTCTCCTTCCTTAATGAGATCTCATTCCAGCAAAAGTTACTCGAGTCATAAAGCTTTGCATGCTAAAACGCCTCACAAGACAACTCTCAAAAAAGAGCTATTCTCAGCAAAACTCCCAAAGGAGAGAAAAAGTCTCAATCCTTTACGAAAGAAAACAAATACCAGTCATAGCTATTTATAGCAGTGGAGAAGCATGCCCTAATTAACTCAGGGTAGGTGAAACGGATCATCAAGAATAATCTGTCATAAATAGAGAAATAAATTGTCTTCAATTCCCTACGAAAGGGTCATTTCCGATGAGACACACCAGTGTTCATGGAATAGATTAGGATGAGCCTAGCATCTGTAACACCGACACTGCGGTGTCCGTACTAGTATTCCTGTTCATGAAATTAAATAAAATATTTTTCAGTTTATATATATAGAGAGAAATTTTTAATTATATTGATTTTCGATTTTGAGGTATGTAATTTGAATTTTTGATATATTTAAAGTATTCGTATTTTTAATTTGCAGTTTATCTTATTTTGTTAAAAATTTGAAATCTTAAAAAAATAAAGTGAGTTTAAAAATATATATATTTCCTTTATTAATTAAATTAATTATTTACTCATTTGTTTAATTATAAATTTATTTATCTAAATAAAAACATATATAATATTAATATTAATAATAAAAAAAAATTGAATTAGGGCTTAAAGCCCTAATTCTCTCTCTCTCCTTCTCTTTCTCTCTCTGCCGTTTCATCTTCTCCCCTTCCCGTGCCTCCGCCGCTGCCCTGCTCCGCCGCCCACTCGGCTCCGCCATCCGCCACGGTTGGCCACCACCCCCTCTCTTCACCTCCATCTCTGTTTTCTCTCTCTCTCGGTCTCACTCTCTATCTCTCTCTTTCTTTCTCTCGGTTCTCTCTCTCCCTCTCTTCCACTCGCGATCTCTTCTCCGCCGCATCGCAACCACCAACCCCGCCACCCGCAGCCACCGCGACCCACCACGGGTCGCCACCTATCTCTCAGTCTCCCTCAGTCTCTCTCGCTCTGCTCCTTCTTCTCCTGTGCGCGCACGACTACGCGCAACTATCCCTACCTCAGCGCTCGCGAGACAGCCCCTAGGCGCGCATGACCCCGCGCGAGACTACCCCCGCGCGCGCGACTGCAGCGCGCCACAGCTCCCCCACGCGCGACTGCTGTGCTGCTTTGCCCTTGCTCGCACGCTCGAGTGCCCTGCTCTCTCCTTCGAGAGCCTACTGAAATCTTCAGAACAAAGAACCCTAGGTTGTGGCTTCTTCACTGCATAGGTAAGGGTTGGTCTCTCAATAACCCTAAAGTTTAATTCTTTAGGTGATTTAGTCTAACGGGTAGAATTTGTTCAATTGGAAATACTACAGGTCCCAGAATGAGCTGAATTGCGCACGGAAGGTAGATCTGCGAACTGTGAAAACCCTAGGTGAGGGATTTCTAACTGATTCAGTTAATTGAATGCATTTAGGGTGAAATTAGCATAAGGAAGTGTTGTATAGGTTCAGGATGTACGTTAGATTCGATTAGAACACATTGTTTGACATTATATGTTATTATTTAGGTTAAGTATAGAATTTTATACGAAATTGAGCTGTTTCGGATGATAGAATTGAGTTAAATTGATTTAAATGGTTTCACTTAGAGTTTAATTTGACGAATGCATGAAAATAGTCAAAATTTGGGATTTGAGTTTAAGGATTGATGTAGTCTTTTCATTATAAGTTGCCCTGCATATAGGAAATCAAAATACAATTTTTGTATTATGAAAATAGGCTTCAATACCTTTAAAATGACATATGGTTTGAAGAAATCGGATGAGAATTGAAAAGTGTATGAATTTTCAAAGATTTTTCTAATTTATAGGGAATTTATGTATTTAGACTTGTTTTCGATTTTGAACGATTTTAGGTTTGAATTTAACTTGATTTTGATTTGGTTATTTACTTATAAATGGAATGAAAATTGATGACATTGGAGTTTATTCATAAATTGGAGAATTAAGGTTTGTACAAACTTAGGGAAAATGATAAACCCTAAGAATAATTGGAAATTTGATGAGTATTATGATAATTTGATTAGGTTGATCTTGTTGGAGACTCGAGGAGTCGAGTTTGGTTTGATTGTGAAAATAAGGAGTGATTACCCTCCCTAGAATGTGAGTGGGACCCTAATCTCTTGTATGAAATAGTGAAACCTGATTTTATCGTGATTTTAATAAAACATGCTTTTGATATGACTGTCTCGATGTATGAAATTGAAAAATTCAAATCTGTTTTGTGATTATTGGAGTGTCGTACTTATGTTTTCTACGATTATGTATCGATGTTTGAAAAGAAATAAAATTGTGCCATGATTTGAGAAACGAAATGTTTGCTATTCGACCATTGCATTGGTTTGTTGAATTTAAATGATTTCGATGAAATTGTATTGGCACACGGATTTGAAATGTTTTAAGATCTGTGAGGGCACCGGGATGCCCACTTGTGATGAGATACTATGATGAAGACATTGATGATTCCATAGTTACGAAGGGACTTTGTAAAGGCACTGGTTGCCCGGATACGCTTCTGCAGGAGGTATCCGCAAATGTCCAGTTTATTTTTATTCATAGGCATGGCCGGTTGAACCCACATCGGGGGAGGACGTGTGTCCATCACCGTCTAGCACCGCACGTGGCCCTATGTCGAGTCTGGGTAAGCAAGGGCTAAGCCCACGGCCAACGTCGGGGTAGAGAGCTACTTTTGAAATACTTTGCATAATAAAACTCCCGATGCGCCTGTCCTTGGTCAAGGTTGACTTCTGCCAGGATCCTTTCAGCTTGCTCTATGATCTACTTGATTTTAAATGGATGCATATATGTATGATATCATGTGAATGATTAAAAGAGTTCATTTTAGCGAACATATCATGATTTACTAAAAAATTTGAATTATTGGTTACGAATGATATTATTTGACACTCCAATGTTCACCTACACTATTAGTACTTGAGATTAATCCCCTCACTCACTGAGTATCCTCCCATAGATACTCACCCCTCTTCTTTCCTCCCTCAGACAGGATTGTTGTGCTGGAGCCACACTTCAGAGTTTAGAGATTTTGACAGATTTAGTTATTCGGGACGGTGAGGTTTAAGTTTAAGCTGAGATTTAAAATTCGTATTATATTTTTGACCCTGCGAGGTCTTGTTGAGGTCCGTAGTTGGCCGTGTACTTAATTTGGGATGACTGTAAAATTTATGTATATTTATTTGTGAAACTCTCATATTTCATTTGCATTGAGGCGATTGTACGTATTTGAAAAATACTTGGAAAAATTATTATAAATTTGCATAAAATTTAGGTCCGCTCGGCGTGGCGGCTGCTCATGCTCTAGTTGGGCATGACAGTAGAGGTCTGTGGTTAGGTTTGTTAATAGATTTTTATTGCCTTGCATTGTTTTAGATGTCGACTATGGGAGTTGCTGGTTTTGGAGAGGCCGGGATGGCCATTTGTTTTATTTTCAGGATGATTTTGAATTATACAGGTTTAAACAAGTTTAATTGTACATGGGAGACCTCCAATTTATGGGGAGGTTCTGCCCGATTTTCTATAAAAATACAGTCGGCATCCAGGGTAACGGGCGGCTATTCACGATCCCGGTTTGGGGCGTGACAGCATCCCTATGTTTCTAAAATATATTAAGCACGCCTCGCCCTAATAGGTGTCTACTCATGGCGCTTCTTTTCCAAGAAAGCTATGAGTCGAGAGCAAATGATGGGACATAGTTTTAGGCCCAGCTAAAAGAGTTAGCACTTGAAAGGCCCACACGAAGAGCCCACCAACGACAACTACCGATCGATATTCAATATTCCTTATGACTATTTACTGAAGGGACCCAATCGCCTAGATCTCTCAAACAATAGGGTCTCAGTCGCCCTGCCGATCGAACGTGATTTATCAAATGAAGGTAACCGCCTCGATCGGGCATTCAATCGTTGGTCCATTAAATAAACGAGCTTTGAAAGCCCTTTATCGGTCGAACGACCGATCGATTGCCAACAGTTCTAACGATTTCAAGGGAAGGTCAAAATATCCTAATAGTTTCGATTTCCTATTTGAGAGCAGCATATTTAGCATCTTTCAGTTAAGGAAAGGATCTTATCAGAAGACAAAAGTTCCCCGAAGGATGAGAATCATGATCAATTCGAAATATTGAACTCTAGACATTTATGAATCTGTTCGATAAGAAAAGTAAGGTTGAAGCACCTCGACGGTGCATGGCTCTTACAGGTATAAGACATCCTAAAACCCTCCAATTCATGTACGTCCCATGAACCTCACACATTGAGCACATTTACCACAGGGAACCTCTCCCTTCCCAAGCTCTCAGTCTGTTTTCATACATTCGAAAACCACTCCTTCTGACTTGAACGTCAGAGTCTCCCCTGCCAGAGCAACCTCCGAAAGTTTTTATAGGTCTTATATCCTTTTGATAGCAACCGTTCGAGTCAACAAGGAGGCAATATCAGTGGAGCCACAACCCAACTGAAACAGAAACGATGAAAAATTTGGGGAAAAGGCATGATGACAAATGTGTCCAACAGATTGAGGCGACATGGTTAGAGAAAAAGAAAAATTTTGGGAAAAACCGTTGTCGATGATCAGACCTAGTTTAAACGCGTGATAGCTTGGAGTACTCAGCACTTTACTACAACAATTATTGGGAATAGTGAAAAATTTTAAGAAAAAAACTTGATAATAGAAGTGTACAACAAATTCAAGCGACATGATGAGAAAAAATAAAAAATTTTAGGAAAAATCGTCGTTACCGGGGATCAAACCAAGGTCAACCGCGTGACAGGCAAGAATACTCACCACTATACTACAACGACTATTGGGAATAGTGATAAATTTTGGGATAAATACTTGATGACGGATGTGTGCAACAGATTGAAGCGACATGGTTGGAGAAAATGAAAAATTTTTGGAAAAACACACCATTGTTGATGATCGAATCTAGTTTGCATGCATGATAAGCGGGATTACTCACCACTATACTACAACAACTATTGGGAATGGCGAAAAATTTTGGGATAAAGACTTAATGACAGAGTGTGAAAAAAATTGAAGTGACATGATAGGAGAAAATGAAACATTTTAAGAAAAACTCGTAGTTGCCTAGCATCAAACCCAGGTCGCCGCGTAACCAGCAAGAATGCTTACCACTATACTACAACGACTATTGGGAATAGCAAAAATTTTTGGGACAAAGAATTGATCAAAGATGTGTACAACTGATTGAGGTGACATGGTTGGAGAAAATGAAAAATTTTGGGAAAACCCTCTGTTGACGAGGATCGAAGTAGGGTCACCCATTTGATAGGTGGGAATACTAACCACTTTACTACAATGACTATTGGGCATGGTGAAAATTTTGGGACAAAAACTTGATGGCAATTGCATTCAATAGATTGAGGTGATATGGTTGGAGAAAATGAAAAATTTTGTGAAAAACTCGCCTTTGACGGGGATTAAACCGAGGCCGCCAGTGTGACAGGTTGAAATACTCACCACTATACTAAACGACTGTT
Source organism: Dillenia turbinata (assembly GCA_037126225.1). Lineage (NCBI taxonomy): Eukaryota > Viridiplantae > Streptophyta > Magnoliopsida > Dilleniales > Dilleniaceae > Dillenia > Dillenia turbinata. Next base: position 20,295,503 of record JBAMMX010000007.1, read on the forward strand.
GGAAATGATGAAAAATTTTGAGAAAAATGCATGATGACAAATGTGTCCAGCAGATTGAGGTGACATAGTTGGAGAAAAAGAAAAATTTTGGGAAAACTCACCGTTGCCGATGATCGAACCAATTTTGCAAGCATGATAGGCTAGAGTACAAACCACTATACTTCAACAACTATTAGGATCGATGAAAAATTTTGAGATAAAGACTTGATGATAAAAGTGTGCAACAAATTGAAGTGACATGATACGAAAGAATGAAAAATTTTAGAAAAAACATGCCATTGACGGGGATCGAACCCGGGTCACCCGCGTGACAGGCGGGAATACTCACCACTATACTACAACAACTATTGGGAATAGTAAAAAATTTTGGGATAAAGACTTGATGACAGATGCGTGCAATAAATTGATGCGACACGGTTGGAGAAAATGAAAAATTTTAGGAAAAACACACCATTGCCGATGATCGAACCTAATTTGCATGAATGATAGGTGGGAGTACTCACCAACATACTACAGCAACTATTGGGAATGGTGAAAAATTTTGGGAGAAAGACTTAATGACAAAGTTGTGCAACAAATTGAAGTGTCATGATAGGAGAACATGAAACATTTTAAGAAAAACTCGTTGTTGCCTAGTATCGCACCCAAGTCACCTGCGTAACAGGTGGGAATACTCACCACTATACTATAAGGACTATTGGGAATAGTGAAAATTTTTTAGGCAAAAAATTGATCAAAGATGTGTGCAACTGATTGAGGTGACATGGTTGGAAAAAATGAAAAATTTTGGGAAAAACTCACTATTGATGGGGATCGAAGTCGGGTCACCCATTTGATAGGTGGGAATACTCCCCACTTTACTACAATGACCATTGGGAATGGTGAAAAATTTTGGGACAAAGACTTGATGCCAATTGTGTTCAACAGATTGAGGTGATATGGTTGTTGAAAATGAAAAATTTTGGAAAAAACTCGTCATTGACTGGGATTAAACCCGCGCATCTAGCATGAGAGGTGGAAATACTCACTACGATACTACAACGACTATTGGAAACGTTGAAAAATTTTGAGTAAAAAGCATGATAACAAATGTGTCCAATAGATTGAGGTGACTTGGTTGGAGAAAAAGAAAAATTTTGGGAAAACTCACCGTTGTCGATGATCGAACCTATTTTGCACGCGTGATGGGTTGGAGTACAAACCACTATACTATAACTATTGGGAACGGTGAAAAATTTTGAAATAAAGACTTGATGATAGAAGTGTGCTACAAATTGAAGCGACATGATGGGAAAGAATAAAAAAGTTTAGAAAAAACACGCCGTTGCCGGGGATCGAACCCGGGTCACCCGCGTGACAGGCGGGAATACTCACCACTATACTACAACGACTATTGGGAATAGTGAAAAATTTTGGGATAAAGACTTGATGACAGATGGGTGCAATAGATTGAAGCGACACGGTTGGAGAAAATGAAAAATTTTTGGAAAAACACACCATTGCCGATGATCGAACCTAGTTTGCATGAATGATAGGTGGGAGTACTCACCAATATACTACAGCAACTATTGGGAATGGTGAAAAATTTTGGGACAAAGACTTAATGACAAAGTGTGCAACAAATTGAAGTGTCATGATAGGAGAACATGAAACATTTTAAGAAAAACTCGTTGTTGCCTAGTATCACACCCAGGTCACCCGCGTAACAGGTGGGAATACTCACCACTATACTATAAGGACTATTGGGAATAGTGAAAATTTTTTAGGCCAAAAATTGATCAAAGATGTGTGCAACTGATTGAGGTGACATGGTTGGAGAAAATGAAATATTTTGGGAAAAACTCACTATTGATGGGGATCGAAGTCGGGTCACCCATTTGATAGGTGGGAATACTCCCCACTTTACTACAATGACTATTGGGAGTGGTGAAAAATTTTGGGACAAAGACTTGATGCCAATTGTGTTCAATAGATTGAGGTGATATGGTTGGAGAAAATGAAAAATTTTGGAAAAAACTCGTCGTTGAGTGGGATTAAACCCGGGCATCTAGCATGACAGGTGGAAATACTCACTACGATACTACAATGACTATTGGAAACGTTGAAAAATTTTGAAAAAAAAGCATGATAACAAATGTGTCCAATAGATTGAGGTGACTTGGTTGGAGAAAAAGAAAAATTTTGGGAAAACTCACCGTTGCCGATGATCGAACCTATTTTGCACGCGTGATGGGTTGGAGTACAAACCACTATACTATAACTATTGGGAACGGTGAAAAATTTTGAAATAAAGACTTGATGATAAAAGTGTGTTACAAATTGAAGCGACATGATGGGAAAAAATAAAAAATTTTAGAAAAAACACGCCGTTGCCGGGGATCGAACCCGGGTCACCCGCGTGACAGGCGAGAATACTCACCACTATACTACAACGACTATTGGGAATAGTGAAAAATTTTGGGATAAAGACTTGATGACAGATGTGTGCAATAGATTGAAGCGACACGGTTGGAGAAAATGAAAAATTTTTGGAAAAACACACCATTGCCGATGATCGAACCTAGTTTGCATGAATGATAGGTGGGAGTACTCACCAATATACTATAGCAACAATTGGGAATGGTGAAAAATTTTGGGACAAAGACTTAATGACAAAGTGTGCAACAAATTGAAGTGTCATGATAGGAGAACATGAAACATTTTAAGAAAAACTTGTTGTTGCCTAGTATCGCACCCAGGTCACCCGCGTAACAGGTGGGAATACTCGCCACTATACTATAAGGACTATTGGGAATAGTGAAAATTTTTTAGGCAAAAAATTGATCAAAGATGTGTGCAACTGATTGAGGTGACATGGTTGGAGAAAATGAAAAATTTTGGGAAAAACTCACTATTGATGGGGATCGAAGTCGGGTCACCCATTTGATAGGTGGGAATACTCCCCACTTTACTACAATGACTATTGGGAATGGTGAAAAATTTTGGGACAAAGACTTGATGCCAATTGTGTTCAATAGATTGAGGTGATATGGTTGGAGAAAATGAAAAATTTTGAAAAAAAGTCGTCATTGACTGGGATTAAACCCGGGCATCTTGCATGAAAGGTGGAAATACTCACTACGATACTACAATGACTATTGGAAACGTTGAAAAATTTTGAGAAAAAAGCATGATAACAAATGTGTCCAATAGATTGAGGTGACTTGGTTGGAGAAAAAGAAAAATTTTGGGAAAACTCACCGTTGTCGATGATCGAACCTATTTTGCACGCGCGATGGGTTGGAGTACAAACCACTATACTATAACTATTGGGAACGGTGAAAAATTTTGAAATAAAGACTTGATGATAGAAGTGTGCTACAAATTGAAGCGACATGATGGGAAAGAATAAAAAATTTTAGAAAAAACACGCCGTTGCCGGGGATCGAACCCGGGTCACCCGCGTGACAGGCGAGAATACTCACCACTATACTACAACGACTATTGGGAATAGTGAAAAATTTTGGGATAAAGACTTGATGACAGATGGGTGCAATAGATTGAAGCGACACGGTTGGAGAAAATGAAAAATTTTTTGAAAAACACACCATTGCCGATGATCGAACCTAGTTTGCATGAATGATAGGTGGGAGTACTCACCAATATACTACAGCAACTATTGGGAATGGTGAAAAATTTTGGGACAAAGACTTAATGACAAAGTGTGCAACAAATTGAAGTGTCATGATAGGAGAACATGAAACATTTTAAGAAAAACACGTTGTTGCCTAGTATCACACCGAGGCCACCCGCGTAACAGGTGGGATTACTCACCACTATACTATAAGGACTATTGGGAATAGTGAAACTTTTTTAGGCCAAAAATTGATCAAAGATGTGTGCAACTGATTGAGGTGACATGGTTGGAGAAAATGAAAAATTTTGGGAAAAACTCACTATTTATGGGGATCAAAGTCGGGTCACCCATTTGATAGGTGGGAATACTCCCCACTTTACTACAATGACCATTGGGAATGGTGAAAAATTTTGGGACAAAGACTTGATGCCAATTGTGTTCAATAGATTGAGGTGATATGGTTGGAGAAAATGAAAAATTTTGGAAAAAACTCGTTATTGACTGGGATTAAACCCGGGCATCTAGCATGACAGGTGGAAATACTCACTACGATACTACAATGACTATTGGAAACGTTGAAAAATTTTGAGAAAAAAGCATGATAACAAATGTGCACAATAGATTGAGGTGACTTGGTTGGAGAAAAAGAAAAATTTTGGGAAAACTCACCGTTGCCGATGATCGAACCTTTTTTGCACGCGTGATGGGTTGGAGTACAAACCACTATACTATAATTATTGGGAACGGTGAAAAATTTTGAAAAAAAGACTTGATGATAGAAGTGTGCTACAAATTGAAGCGACATGATGGGAAAGAATAAAAAATTTTAGAAAAAACACGCCGTTGCCGGGGATTGAACCCGGGTCACCCGCGTGACTGGCAGGAATACTCACCACTATACTACAACGACTATTGGGAATAGTGAAAAATTTTGGGATAAAGACTTGATGACAGATGGGTGCAATAGATTGAAGCGACACGGTTGGAGAAAATGAAAAATTTTTGGAAAAACACACCATTGCCGATGATTGAACCTAGTTTGCATGAATGATAGGTGGGAGTACTCACCAATATACTACAGCAACTATTGGGAATGGTGAAAAATTTTGGGAGAAAAACTTAATGACAAAGTGTGCAACAAATTGAAGTGTCATGATAGGAGAACATGAAACATTTTAAGAAAAACTCGTTGTTGCCTAGTATCGCACCCAGGTCACCCGCGTAACAGGTGGGAATACTCACCACTATACTATAAGGACTATTGGGAATAGTGAAAATTTTTTAGGCCAAAAATTGATCAAAGATGTGTGCAACTGATTGAGGTGACATGGTTGGAGAAAATGAAAAATTTTGGGAAAAACTCACTATTGATGGGGATCGAAGTCGGGTCACCCATTTGATAGGTGGGAATACTCCCCACTTTACTACAATGACTATTGGGAATGGTGAAAAATTTTGGGACAAAGACTTGATGCCAATTGTGTTCAATAGATTGAGGTGATATGGTTGGAGAAAATGAAAAATTTTGGAAAAAACTCGTCATTGACTGGGATTAAACCCGGGCATCTAGCATGACAGGTGGAAATACTCACTACGATACTACAATGACTATTGGAAACGTTGAAAAATTTTGAGAAAAAAGCATGATAACAAATGTGTCCAATAGATTGAGGTGACTTGGTTGGAGAAAAAGAAAAATTTTGGGAAAACTCACCGTTGTCGATGATCGAACCTATTTTGCACGCGTGATGGGTTGGAGTACAAACCACTATACTATAACTATTGGGAACGGTGAAAAATTTTGAAATAAAGACTTGATGATAGAAGTGTGCTACAAATTGAAGCGACATGATGGGAAAGAATAAAAAATTTTAGAAAAAACACGCCGTTGCCGGGGATCGAACCCGGGTCACCCGCGTGACAGGCGGGAATACTCACCACTATACTACAACGACTATTGGGAATAGTGAAAAATTTTGGGATAAAGACTTGATGACAGATGTGTGCAATAGATTGAAGCGACACGGTTGGAGAAAATGAAAAATTTTTGGAAAAACACACCATTGCCGATGATCGAACCTAGTTTGCATGAATGATAGGTGGGAGTACTCACCAATATACTACAGCAACAATTGGGAATGGTGAAAAATTTTGGGACAAAGACTTAATGACAAAGTGTGCAACAAATTGAAGTGTCATGATAGGAGAACATGAAACATTTTAAGAAAAACTTGTTGTTGCCTAGTATCGCACCCAGGTCACCCGCGTAACAGGTGGGAATACTCACCACTATACTATAAGGACTTTTGGGAATAGTTAAAATTTTTTAGGCAAAAAATTGATCAAAGATGTGTGCAACTGATTGAGGTGACATGGTTGGAGAAAATGAAAAATTTTGGGAAAAACTCACTATTGATGGGGATCGAAGTCGGGTCACCCATTTGATAGGTGGGAATACTCCCCACTTTACTACAATGACTATTGGGAATGGTGAAAAATTTTGGGACAAAGACTTGATGCCAATTGTGTTCAATAGATTGAGGTGATATGGTTGGAGAAAATGAAAAATTTTGGAAAAAACTCGTCATTGATTGGGATTAAACCCGCGCATCTAGCATGAGAGGTGGAAATACTCACTACGATACTACAATGACTATTGGAAACATTGAAAAATTTTGAAAAAAAGGCATGATAACAAATGTGTCCAATAGATTGAGGTGACTTGGTTGGAGAAAAAGAAAAATTTTGGGAAAACTCACCGTTGCTGATGATCGAACCTATTTTGCACGCGTGATGGGTTGGAGTACAAACCACTATACTATAACTATTGGGAACGGTGAAAAATTTTGAAATAAAGACTTGATGATAGAAGTGTGCTACAAATTGAAGCGACATGATGGGAAAGAATAAAAAATTTTAGAAAAAACACGCCATTGCCGAGGATCGAACCCGGGTCACCCGCGTGACAGACGGGAATACTCACCACTATACTACAACGACTATTGGGAATAGTGAAAAATTTTGGGATAAAATCTTGATGCCAGATGTGTGCAACAGATTAAAGCGGCATGATTAGGAAAATGAAAAAATTTTGGAAAAACTACCCCATTGTAGATGATCGAACCTAGTTTGCATGCGTGATAGGCAAGAGCACTCATCACTATACTATAACAACTGTTAGGAATGGTGAAAAATTTTGGGACAAAGACTTAATGACAAAGTGTGCAACAAATTGAAGTGACATGATAGGAGAAAATGAAACATTTTAAAAATAACTCACTGTTGCGTAGTATCGATCCCAGGTCACCCACGTAACAGGCGGGAATACTCACCACTATACTACAACGAGTATTAGGAATAGTGAAAATTTTTGGGACAAAGAATTGATTAAAGATATGTGCAACTGATTGCGGTGTTATGGTTTGGGAAAATGAAAAATTTTGGGACAAATTCACTGTTGACGAGGATCGAAGTCGGGTCGCCCATTTGATAGGTGCAAATACTCACAACTTTACTACAATAACTATTGGGAATGATGAAAAATTTTGGGGCCAAGACTTGAAAAAAATTGTGTTCAATAGATTGAGGTGATATGGTTGGAGAAAATGAAAACTTTTGGGAAAAACTCGCTATTGACTGGATTAAACCCAGGCTGCCAGCGTGATAGGTGGAAATACTCACCGCTATACAACTACAACTGTTGGAAACGATGAAAAATTTTGAGAAAAAGGCATGATGACAAATGTGTCCAACAGAATGAGGTGCCATGGTTGGAGAAAAAGAAAAATTTTGGGAAAACTGTCACGCCCCGACCCGCAGGTCTAGTACGCGAACACACCACAACGACTCCTCGAGGTACGGGTATGCCCTACTCGCACATCGAGGTGACGCAAGGCTAATATTATGACCCTACTCGATATCATTAAGTTAAAAAGATAGTTTTCAATAAAAATTTTCTTTAAAACATTTGCCTCCAATTTACATATAATATTTATATGCATGGTCTAATCGTAAACAAAAATGAATATGATCACTTACCCGATAACGTCTCTCAGTAAAACTCGTGGGATATTACCTCAATGTATGTCAAGTACAGTATAAGTTGAAAATATTAATATGAGGGGTGAGTATAATCCACATACTCAGTGAGTGAGGTGCAATGACTACATAATGACAATAAATGAATTTATGAGAGTGGCAAGTCAAAACATCATTTCAAATTCATATTTCATTCATTTGCAAATATATCGTGTAATTCAAAATAATATGCATCCTTATCATTAAATCATACATCAATGGGGTGTCAAAAACGTATTCTATCCAGAGTGTGGTCTAACTAGGGTAAAATCCACCAAAGGGTCACCACAATATCATAACAATAAAACACATATATCTTCGCCCTTCCCTCGGTGTTGACACGGTCCTCACGAGTGCTCGTCTATTGGATCCGTTGCCCAGAGACAGAGGACTCAAACCCTTGCTCTCGTGTTACCCCACCACGTCACCCTATCGGGTAAACGCTCAATACCGTGGTAGGGAGTGCGCTATAGCCACTATGCACCATCCCATAATCATACACATGTGTCATATATCATCATTCATAAATCTTTACTTGTAATAAAAATACGGCACTATCAAGTTATCATAATATCATGATGCAATTTTCACATAACATCATTTCAAGACATGCCACAAACACTAAAACATTTCTAAATCATATTTCAAAATTTATTTATAAAAATCATGATCAAAACTATTTTTTATTTAAAGTTAAAAATAGATCGTCCCACTCATCTCGATCGGGGAAGGTACGCCACTCCCCCTAACTATCCTCGTTTCTCGAACGAGTCATCCCTCGAATCCTAATCCTAAGTTAAACAATATCATTTATTAATTCAATATTATATAGTTGGATTACAACATGCATATAAAAATGGCCTCTTTCATAAGGTTGAATTTCAATTTTCATACTTAGAGAAATTTCTACAAACATATAACGCGCAAGTTTAGTAAAATCATGATATCTTCAAAAATATTGATCGGATTCAATTGGTTTAAATTTTTTCTTAAATCTAAGACATATATCTCCAACTTTTATGTTTAGACTATCTTCAAATTCTGAATATACGAATTTATAAAAAAAAAATTATTACTTTTCCTGCTAAGTTCCTAAAACAAATTCTGCAAAGTTTTGGAAGAATTTCCATATCTCCCTATGTACTTCTCCAATTTAAGTAATTCTTACCTCAAATTAAAGATAAGACATAGATATAAAAATTTATAGTTTTGACCATCCTCAAATTCTAAATTTATAATTTTATAAAATTCAGTTTTCATCTCAGTTTCAGTTTTAGAACTACTTCTGCACAGTTTTAGTAAAATCATCATAACTTTTTGTATACAACTCCGATTCAAGTGATCTTTATCTCAAATTATGAGTAGAAAATACCTCAAAAATTTATACAAATTACTGATCGTACACAGAACATGAAACAAAATTTGTGAAACATGCTAAACTTCCAAAAATCACTAAAAATCGATTTCTTCATGAAATGCCTCACATGATACACCATTTTAAAGCTTAGGAAGTCTAGTATATAGATAAATAAATATCTTAGATTTTTTAATTCTATAGAATGAGATATCCTAAGAAAACTATATAAAACTCAATCTAGAAATCAACATTTAGCATGCTAGTATGGATACCAAAGTAACTACTCATCAAATAATTTAATCTTAGCATAAATTAGAATATGTCACCTCCTTGCTAACAATATATATCACCACTCCCTTTGAATTTTTGAATTTTTATCACCTTATAAAAAATCAAATCACAATGAACATAAATTCATATACAATACTTCTATACTTCTAATTTAAATTTAAGAATTTCCAAAAATGTTCTTACCTCTTTGGCTCCATGGTTGAACTCAAAATGGATATAGAACCCTCATAATTTCGTCCAAGGTGAGTTTGAATGAAGAAAATAGGACAAACTCTTCTTAAATAAGTTCTTTTATAAACCTAGCCAAATATCCTTAACCATTGGATCATTCCATGCAATATCTTGACCTTCCACTTGTCCTAGCACTTAAACCATGCAATTGTTGATTCAAGCAATCTCCATGCACTTCACCAAGTGTCTTTGGACGTCCATGTCATGGGGAGGAGGTGTCACAAGCTAGAATAAGTTATTCTAGTTTGTTTTCATGTAAAAATTTTTACCCAATAAACTTTCATGCATAAATTTCCATCCAATGAGTTTTCTTGAATGTGAAAAATTCTATGTGGCCACTAACCAACCTTGCTTCCATCTTGACCAATCATTTGGCTCCAATTGTCCATCCTTGAGTGGTTTGCAACTTAGTCCCTTAACTTTCCTTAATTGCATTTAAACCCCTAACTTTTAACAATTTGCATTTTTGGTCCTTATGAAATTTTGTTTGAAATTTCTTAAATATGAGAAATTTTATTTAAATATCTTTATTTAAGTGTGTATACATTCTCTTAGATATTTTTGACTTCTTTAGGCCTTGCCAGCTCTTTCTGAGAATTTTTTCGGCTTACCGATAAAATTTTCGGTTTTAGTGATTTTGAGGCGAAATCTCAAAATAAATAAATAGATAATTAAATAGATGTCTCAAAAGGATGCTTATATATTTAGAATCATGAGGAGTAGTACATGATATGCAGTCACCGAAAACCGATGTTACAATTCCTAACCCCTTAATTAAAAATTTCGTCCTCGAAACTAAACTGAAACTATACAGCAAATAGTTGGGGGTACTGTCTCCTCATAGCATCCTCAGGCTCCCATGTCTGCTCCTCGACTTGGTCGTTCCTCTAAAGTACTCTGACCAAGGGAACCTCCTTGTTCCGTAGCTCTTGATCTGCCTGTCTAAAATGGCTACGGGCTGGACGAGGAAGCTCAAATCATCACTCAAATCTACCGGTGGAGGTTCCAATACATGGGAAGGACCAGAAAGGTACTTCCTCAGCATCGAGGCATGAAATACATCGTGAATCCATGCTAGCTCAAGTGGTAAGTCCAATCTATATGCCACTTTCCCAATCCTCTCAAGGACTCGGAAAGGTCCAATGTATCTAGGGTTAAGCTTTCCCCGCTGTCTGAATCGGATCATCCCCTTCCAAGGTGATACTCCCTCCCCGAACTCCAAAGGTCGTCGTCGTTTGTCTGCATAGTTTTTCTGCCTATCCTGGGCAGCCTTTATCTGAGTACAGATGACCTTCACCTTCTCTCGGGTCTCTTCAATCAAATCTATACAATCAAGCTGTCTTTTCCCGACCTCGTCCCAACACAAGGGTGTCCGGCACTTTCTCCCGTACAAGGCTTCGTATGGTGGCATCCCAATACTAGCCTGGTAGCTATTGTTGTAGGCGAACTCGATCAACGGGAGGTGCTGGTCCCAACTTCCCTTGAAGTCCATGACACAGGATCTCAACATATCCTCTAGTGTCTGAATGGTCCTCTCAGACTGACCATCCGTCTGGGGGTGAAATGCAGTACTGAACTTCAATCGAGTACCCATGGCCTCTTGTAACTTCGGCCAAAATCCGGAAGTAAAACGTGGGTCTCTGTCCGATACAATGGACACTGGAACTCCATGTAACCGAACTATGTCACTAATATACAGGCGAGCCAAACCCTCAAGTGGATAGCTACTGTGGATAGGAAGGAAATATGCGGACTTGGTAAGTCTGTCTACGATCACTCAGAGAGCATCGTGTCGTGTGAAGTCCGCGGAAGACTCATTACAAAGTCCATGGTGATGTGTTCTCACTTCCACTCAGGAATGGGAAGCGACTGTAGTGTGCTGGCGGGTCGTTAATGCTCAGCCTTCATTTTCTAGCATACTAAGTACTGGGCAATAAAACTGGCTATCTCACGCTTCATGTCTGCCCACCAGTAACTTTCTCGAATCGTCCGGTACATCTTTGTGCTACCAGGATGCATAGCATAGGCTGAAGAGTGAGCCTCTTCCAATATGACACGTCTAAGATCATCATCCTTAGGAATACAGATAAGTCTCCTAAGAACTACTAAGCCATCATCCCTGATTCTAAAGTCTCCGCCTTCCCTTTTGTTGATCGTCTAAACAATCCCCTGAAACTCCTCATCAGTAGACTAAAGTCTCCAAATGTGGTCAAGTAGAGTCGGTCTCACCTCAAATCTAGCCAAAAGTGCTCCAAAATCATCTGTCGTCAGTCTAACTCCTAGTGAGTAGAGACCAATAAGATATGAGAAATAAGAACTCCCAGTGGGGGCTAACGATGATGACTTGCGGCTCAGTGCATCCGTAACAACATTTGCTTTCCCTGGGCGATAGTCAATAATCAGATCATAGTCTTTAAGAAACTCCAACCATCTCCTATGCCTGAGATTGAGCTCCCTCTGAGTAGTAGGTACTTCAAGCTTTTGGGATCTGTATACACCCGACAAGTAACTCCGTATAAGTGGTGTCGCCAAATCTTCAATGCGAATACAATAGCAGCAAGCTCTAAGTCATGGGTAGGATAATTCAGTTCATGCCTCTTTAGCTGTCGGGAGGCATAAGCGATGACCCGACCCTTTTGCATCAGTACACAACCTAATCCCTGTCGACTGGCATCGCAATACACCTCATACTCATAATCACTAGTAGGGAGAGCGAGGATAGGTGCTGACGTCAGCCGCTGTTTGAGCTCCTGAAAGCTCGCCTCACAGCGATCATCCCAAACAAACTTGACCTCTTTTCGCGTCAAGTTAGAGAGTGGAGCGGCAATCTTGGAGAATCCCTCTACAAACCTCCGATAATATCCTGCCAATCCCAGGAAACTCCACACCTCTGTAACGCTCCGTGGTTGTTCCCATTTCAGAATAGCCTCAACTTTCTTCGGGTCCACAAAGATACCGTCAGCTGAAGCCACATGACCCAGAAAGTCAATCTCTCTTAGAGAAAACTCTCACTTGGAGTATTTGGTATATAGCACATTCTCACGGAGTGTCTGTAGTACAACTCGTAGGTGCTCGGAATGCTCCTCATCACTCCTCAAATATATAAGAATATCGTCAATAAAGACGATGACAAATCTATCCAGGAAGGAGTGGAATACTCGGTTTATCAGGTCCATAAAAGTTGTCGGGGCATTAGTCAGCCCAAACGGCATCACCAAGAACTCAAAGTGACCGTACCGAGTCTTGAAGGCTGTCTTGGGAACATCACCTTCTCTGATTCGTAGCTGGTGATATCCAGATCTCAGGTCAATCTTAGAGAAAACCCAAGCTCCCTGCAACTGATCGAACAGATCATCAATTCGAGGCAACGGGTATTGATTTTTGATGGTCACCCGATTCAACTGTCGGTAATCGATGCATAATCTGAGAGTGCCATCCTTCTTTCGGAGAAATAATACCGGAGCTCCCCAAGGTGAAGTGCTCGGTCTAATGAAGCCCTTATCCAACAATTCTTGCAATTGGACTTTTAACTTTTTTAGCTCTGTCGGGGCCATCCTGTATGGCGGAATGGAGATAGACGCAGTGCCTCGTGCCAAATCAATAGCAAAATCGAACTCCCGGACTAGAGGAAATCCGGGTAGCTCCTCAGGGAATACATCAGAAAACTCCTGTACCACTGGGACATCATTTATTCTTGGTCCCTCCACTGTGGTGTCAATAACATATGCCAGATATGCTATACAGCCCTTGCTCATCAATCTACGGGCCTCCAAAGCTGATATCACACAATTAGGGAGGACCCGTCTAATTCTATGGAAAACCAATACTGGACACCCTGGTCTCCAAAATTCAACTGTCTTAGCAAAACAATCCACTGAATCTCTATGTCGATGTAACCAAACTATTCTAGGATGGCATCAAAGTCTCGTATGTCTAGTGGAATCAGATCTGCTTTTAACACTGTACTCTCCACCTCGACTCCACAGTCTTGTTACACCTCCTTCCTGACAATCTGCTCCTCTAAGGGAGGAATTACTAGCAGCACTTTATCCAGTAGAATCTTGTCAGTGTAGTGAGCAAAGTCCATGCTCACAAAAGAACTATTCGTCCCAGTGTCAATCAACACACGGGCATCTCTTCCGAAGATAATCATAGTGCCCATCATTCAAATTTATAAAGTCCATTAGCCTAATATCATCAAAATAAATAAAAATTACTTAAGGATAAAACCGCAAAATGGATATATATATATATATCATCTTTTAAAATTCAGCAAAATACATCATAGTCTAGAGTTCTTGTACATCATCAGGATGAGGAGTGGGGGTAGCACCTGTTACTATGTCTGGACTGGCCTGTGCCTCCTCGTCGATCATAGCATATAGTCTAGCCTGCGTCCTGGGCTGCTGACGAGAAGGTAGAGCAGGCATGTTACTCCCAATAAAAGACTTCCATGTGATACTATGAGGAGGTGCCATAGAAGGTGATGAGCTGCCCCTAGAGCCATAAGGAAAGCTATGATCTGGGGCATGACTGTACCCCTCAGCTCGTAGGTCAGGACAACGGTCTTTGAAGTGTCCTTTCTTTCCGCACTGGTAACATCTGCCATAGAATCAGCATGGGTCTGTGTGTGCCTTTTTACAAATCAGGCAGGACCTCCTCTGCGCTCCTCCAGTCCACGGCACATTGCCCAAGTTACCTCCTGGTGTACTCATCGGTGCTGATGACTGCCCATACTGCCCATGAGGTGTGGTCCCGGGCCCCTGTCTAGGGCCATCGCTATATGAACCTTGGCCTCTGCTCCTCTTGGAACTCTGTCCTTACCCAAATCCAGGCCTCTTCCTTTGGTCTTGCTGATCACGGAGTCTGTTCCGTTCTTTGATGTTCTGCTCTGCTCTCAGTGCCCATTGCAGAACTCTAGCATATGTATCCTCCTCGGAGACTGTCATCCGATCTCTGATGGCGAGATTTAGTCCATGTTCAAACTTGAATCTCCTGGTCTCCTCAGTTGCCACCAACTCTAGAAAAAAAATGCTGCTAGTCAGCCAAACTCAGTCTCGTACTCTGACACAGATTTCTGCCCTTGCTTTAACTCCAGGAACTCTCGTCGCCTCATGTCGCGGTCGAACATCGTGTAATACTGGGAATCAAACTCTCTCAGAAAGTCACCCCAAATCAGCGGCTCATCCGCTCTATCCTTGACGTTGTCCCACCAGTCACGGGCGTCGTCCTCTAGCAGTCTGACTGCTATCACCAGCTTGAGTCTATTCTCAACTCCCATGTCCTTTACAGCCTCTTTGACCCATTTGAGCCACTTCCTGGCCACAACAGGGTCGTGGGTCCCAGAGAATGACTCACACCTAGACCCCTGGCCTCTCTCAATAAGGTGGAGACCTCTGTCATCTGCCGAGTAGTCGGCGTAATCGTCAGCATAGGAGAGGGCACTGGTGCCGCTGCAGGTACAGTCAGAGTCTCAACCGTCGGTGCAAGTGGTGTTCTCATCTAGTCTCGGTGGGTCGTCCACCATCCCATTATCTCCTTGAGTATGGAGAGAGGTGGGGGTACTTCTCTAGCAGGCGGGGCCTGAGGTGCTTGAGACGATGACGCGGCCTCGAGTAGGGTCTCTGTGGTACGCCTCGGTCGTTCTCGGGGATGCATAGTTCTACATAAAGGACCATGCTTAGTACTTAAGAGTGAAAAAACAAAAACTTAGGTGTTAACCTAACCCCCTAATAAAGATTAACATTATAAGACCATATAAGGCAAATTATAAACTCTTTGAAAATATTTTACAAACATTGGAAGTAAAATAGAGTATATATGGAAACTAGAGCTCTGATACCACCGAAATCTGTCACGCCCTGACCCGTAGGTCTAGCATGCGAACAGACCACCTCAACTCCTCGAGGTATGGGTATGCCCTACTCGCACATCGAGGTGACGCAAGGCTAATATTATGACCCTACTCGACATCATTAAGTTAAAAAGATAGTTTTCAATAAAAATTTTCTTTAAAACATTTGCCTCCAATTTATATATAATATTTATATGCATGGTCCAATCGTAAACAAGAATAGGTATGATCACTTACCCGATAACATCTCTCAGTAAAACTCGTGGGATATTACCTTAATGTATGTCAAGTACAGTATAAGCTGAAAAATATTAATATGAGGGCTGAGTATAATCCACATACTCAGTGAGTGAGGTACAATGACTACATAATGGCAATAAATGAATTTGTGAGAGTGGCAAGTCAAAACATCATTTCAAATTCATATTTATTCATTTGCAAATATATCGTGTAATTCAAAATAATATGCATCCTTATCATTAAATCATACATCAATAGGGTGTCAAAAACGTATTCTACCCATAGTTTGGCCTAATTAGGGTAAAATCCACCAAGGGATCACCACAATATCATAAGAATAAAACACATATATCTTCCCCCCTTCCCTCGGTGTTGTCACTGTCCTCACGGGTCCTCGTCTATTGGATCCGTTGCCCAGAGATAGGGGACTCAAACCCTTGCTCCCGCGTTACCCCACCACGTCACCCCGTCGGGTAAACGCTCAATACCGTGGTAGGGAGTATGCTATAGCCACTATGCACCATCCCATAATTATACACATGTGCCATATATCATCATTCATAAATCTTTACTTGCAATAAAAATATGACACTATCAAGTTATCATAATATCATGATACAATTTTCACATAATATTATTTCAAGACATGCCACAAATACTAAAACATTTCTAAATCACATTTCAAAATTTATTTATAAAAATCATGATCAAAACTATTTTTCATTTAAATTTAAAAATAGATCGTCTCACTCACCTCGACCGGGGAGGGTACGCCACTCCCTCTAACTATCTTCATTTCTCGAACGAGTTATCCCTCGAATCCTAATCCTAAGTTAAACAATATCATTTATTAATTCAATATTATATAGTTGGATTACAACATGCGTATAAAAATGGCCTCTTTCATAAGGTTAAATTTCAATTTTCATAATTAGAGAAATTTCTACAAACATATAACACACAAATTTAGTAAAATCATGATATCTTCAAAAATATTGATCAGATTTAATTGGTTTAAATTTTCTCTTAAATCTAAGATATATATCTCCAACTTTTATGTTCAGACCATTTTCAAATTCTGAATATACAAATTTATAAAAAAAATTATTACTTTTCCTACTAAGTTCCTAAAACCAATTCTGCATAGTTTTGGGAGAATTTCCATATCTCCCTATATACTTCTCCAATTTAAGTAATTCTTACCACAAATTAAAGATAAGACATAGATCTAAAAATTTATAGTTTTGACCATCCTCAAATTCTAAATTTATAATTTTATAAAATTCAGTTTTCATCTCGGTTTCAGTTTTAGAACTACTTCTGCACAGTTTTAGTAAAATCATCATAACTTTCTGCATACAACTCCGATTCAAGTGATCTTTATCTAAAATGTTCATGTTTAACATTTCTCCAAATTATGAACAGAAAATATCTCAAAAATTCATACAAATTACTGGTCGTACACAGAACATGAAACAGAATTTGTGAAACATGCTAAACTTCCAAAAATCACTAAAAATCGATTTCTTCATGAAATGTCTCACATGATACACCATTTTAAAGCTTAGGAAGTCTAGTATATAGATAAATAAATATCTTATATTTTTGAATTCTACAGAATGAGATATCCTAAGAAAACTATACAAGACTCAATCTAGAAATCAACATTTAGCATGCTAGTATGGATACCAAAGTAACTACTCATCAAATAATTTAATCTTAGCATAAATTAGAATATGTCACCTCATTTGTAAGATCTCTTTCTAACAATATATATCACCACTCCCTTTGAATCTTTGAATTTTTATCACCTTATAAAAAATCAAATCACAATGAACATAAATTCAAATACAATACTTCTATACTTCTAATTTAAATTTAAGAATTTCCAAAAATGTTCTTACCTCTTTGGCTCCATGGTTGAACTCACAATGAACTCATAATTTCGTCCAAAGTGAGTTTGAATGAAGAAAATATGACAAACTCTTCTTAAACAAATTCTTTTATAAACCTAGCCAAATATCCTTAACCATTAGATCATTACATGCATTATCTTGACCTTCCACTTGTCCTAGCATTTAAACTATGTAATTGTTGATTCAAATAATCTTCATGCACTCCACTAAGTGTCTTTGGACGTCCATGTCATGGGGAGGAGGTGTCACAAGCTAGAACAAGCTATTCTAGCTAGTTTTCATGCAAAAATTTCTACCCAATAAACTTTCATGTATAAATTTCTATCCAATGAGTTTTCTTGAATGTGAAAAATCCTATGTGGCCACTACCCAACCTTGCTTCCCTCTTGACCAATCATTTGGCTCCAATTGTCCATCCTTGAGTGATTTGCAACTTAGTCCCTTAACTTTTCTTAATTGCATTTAAACCCCTAACTTTTAACAATTTGCATTTTTGATCCCTATGAAATTTTGTTTGAAATTTCTTAAATATGTGAAATTTCATTTAAATATCTTTATTTAAGTATGTAGACCTTCTCTTAGCTATTTTTGACTTCTTTAGGTCTTGTCAGCACTTTCCGAGAAGTTTTTCAACTTACCGATAAAATTTTCGGTTTTAGCGATTTTGAGGCGAAATCTCAAAATAAATAAATAGATAACTAAATAGATATCTCAAAAGGATACTTATATATTTAGAATCATGAGGAGTAGTACATGATATGCAGTCACCGATAACCGATGTTACAAAAACTCACCATTGCCGATGATCGAAACTATTTTGCATGCGTGATAGGCTAGAGTACTAACCACTATACTACAACAACTATTGGGAACGGTGAAAAATTTTGAGATAAAGACTTGATGATAGAAGTGTGCAACAGATTTAAGCAACATGATAGGAAAAAATGAATAATTTTAGAAAAAATTCGCCGTTATCGGGGATTAAGCCCTGGTAACCTGCATCACATGCGGGAATACTCACTACTATACTCCAATGACTACTGGGAATAGTGAAAAATTTTGGGAGGAAAACTTGACGACAGATGTGTGCAACAGATTGAAGTGACATGGTTGGAGAATATGAAAAATTTTGGAAAAACACACCATTGCCAATGATCAAACCTAGTTTGCATGAGTGATAGGCAGGCATACTCACCACTATACTCCAACAACTGTTGGGAATGGTGAAAATTTTTGGGATAAAGACTTAATGACAGAGTGTGCAACAAATTGAAGTGACATGAAGGGAGAAAATGAAACATTTTAAGAAAAACTCGTTGTTGCCTAGTATTGAAACCTGGTCGCCCGCGTAACAAGCAGGAATACTCACCACTATACTATAACTACTATTGGGAATAGTGAAAATTTTTGGGACAAAGAATTGATCAAAGATGTGTGCAACTATTGAGGTGACATGGTTAGAGAAAAAGAAAAATTTTGGGAAAAACTTACTGTTGATGACGATCAAAGTCGGGTTGCCCATTTGATAGGTTGGAATACTCACCACTTTACTACATTGACTATTGGGAATGGTGAAAAATTTTGGGACAAAGACTTGATGGCAATTGTGTTCAATTGATTGAGGTGATATGGTTGGAGAAAATGAAAAATTTTGGGAAAAACTCACCATTGACGGGGATTAAACCCGGACCGCCAGCGTGACAGGTGGAAATACTCACTGCAATACTACAAAAACTGTTGGAAATGAAGAAAAATTTTGAGAAAAAGGCATGATGACAAATGTGTCCATCAAATTGAGGTGACATGGGTGGAGAAAAAGTAAAATTTTTGGAAAACTCACCGTTGCTGATGATTGAACCTATTTGGCATGCGTGATAGGCTGTCGCACTCACCACTATACTACAACTATTGGGAATGGTGAAAAATTTTGAGATAAAGACTTAATGATAGAAGTGTACAACAAATTGAAGCGACATGATAGGAAAAAATGAAAAATTTTAGAAAAAAACTCGCCATTGCTGGGGATCAAACCCGGGTCGCCCACGTGACAAGCGGGAATACTCACCACTATACTAATGACTATTCGGAAAAGTAAAAAATTTTGGGATAAAGACTTGATGATAGATGTGTGCGACAGATTGAAGCGACCTGGTTGCAGAAAATGAAAATTTTGGGAAAAACACACCATTGCCGTTGATCGAACCTAGTTTGCACGAGTGATAGGCGGGAGTACTCACCGCTATACTACAACAACTGTTGGGAATGGTGAAAATTTTTGGGATAAAGACTTAATGACAGAGTGTGCAAAAACTTGAAGTGACATGATAGGAGACAATGAAACATTTTAAGAAAAACTCGTTGTTGCCTAGTATCAAACCTAGGTCGCCCGTGTAACACGCCTGAATACTCACTCACCACTATACTACAACAACTATTGGGAATAGTGAAATTTTTTGGGACAAAGAATTGATCAAAGATGTGTGCAACTGATTGAGGTGACGTGGTTGGAGAAAATGAAAAATTTTGTGAAAAACTCACTTTTGACGAGGATCGAAGTCGGGTCACCCATTTGATAGGTGGGAATACTCACCACTTTACTGCAATTAATATTGGGAATAGTGAAAAATTTTGCGACAAAAACTTGATTGCAATTGTGTTCAATAGATTGAGGTGATATGGTTGGAGAAAATGAAAAATTTTGGGAAAAACTCACCATTGACGGGGATTAAACCCAGGCCGCCAACATGACAGGTGGAAATACTCACCAGTATACTACAACGACTATTGGAAACGATGAAAAATTTTGAGAAAAAGGCACGATGACAAATGTATCCAACAATTGAGGTGACATGTTTGGAGAAAAAGAAAAATTTTGGGAAAACTCCCCTCTGCCGATGATCAAACCTATTTTGCACGCGTGATGGGCTGGAGTACAAACCACTGTACTACAACAACTATTGGGAATGGTGAAAAATTTTGAGATAAAGATTTGATGATAGAAGTGTACTACAAATTGAAGCGACATGATAGGAAAAAATGAAAAATTTTAAAAAAATCTCGCCGTTGCCGGGGATCAAACCCAGGTCGCCCGCGTGACAGGCAGGAATACTCACCACTATACTACAACTATTGGGAATAGTGAAAAATTTTGGGATAAAGTCATGGTGACAGATGTGTGCAACAGATTAAAGTGACATGGTTGGGAAAATGAAAAAATTTTGGAAAAACACACCATTGCCGATGATTGAACCTAGTTTGCACAAGTGATAGGCAAGAGTACTCAACACTATACTCCAACAACTGTTGGGAATGGTTAAAAATTTTGGGATAAAGACTTAATGACAACGTGTGCAACAAATTGAAGTGACATGATAAGAGAAAATGAAACATTTTAAGAAAAACTCGCTGTTGCCTCGTATCGAAACCAGGTCGTCCATGTAATTGGCGGGAATACTCACCACTATACTATAACGACTATTGAGAATAGTGAAAATTTTTGGGACAAAGAATTGATCAAAGATGTATGCAACTGAGTAAGGTGGCATGGTTAGAGAAATTGAAAAATTTTGGGAAAAGGTCACTGTTTACGAGGATCAAAGACGGGTCGCCCATTTGATAGGTGGGAATAGTCACGACTTTACTACATTGACTATTGGGAATGGTGAAAAATTTTGGGACAAAGACTTGATGCCAATTGTGTTCAATAGATTAAGGTGATATGGTTGGAGGAAATGAAAAAGTTTAGGAAAAACTCGCCATTGACGAGGGTTAAACTCGGGCCGCCAGCGTGATAGGTGGAAATACCCACCGCTAAACTACAATGACTATTGGAAACGAAGAAAAATTTTGAGAAAAAGGTATGATGACAAATGTGTCCAACAAATTGAGGTGACATCGATGGAGAAAAAAAAATTTTGGGAAAACTTACAGTTGACGATGATCGAACCTACTTTGCATGCGTGATAGGCTGGAGTACTCACCACTACACTACAACAACTGTTGGGAACGGTGAAAAATTTTGAGATATAGACTTGATGATAGAAAAAACTCGTGTGACAGGTGGATGGAAAATTTTAAAATGGAAAATTTTAGAAAAAACTCGCCGACGCCGGGGATCGAACCTAGGTCACCCGTGTGACAGGTGGAAATACTCACCACTATACTACAATGACTATTTGGAATATTGAAAAATTTTGGGATAAAGACTGATAACAGATGTGTGCAATAGATTGAAGAGACATGGTTGGAGAAAATGAAAAATTTTTAGAAAAACACACCATTGCAGATGATTGAACCTAGTTTTGCACGCATGGTTGGTGGGAGTACTCACCAATATACTACAAAACTGTTGAGAATGGTGAAAAATTTTGGGATAAAGACTTAATGACAGAGTGTGCAACAAATTGAAGTGACATGATAGGAGAAAATGAAACATTTTAAGAAAAACTCATTGTTGCCTAGTATCAAACCCAGGTCGCCCGCGTAATAGGTGAGAATACTTACCACTATACAACAACGACTATTGGGAATAGTGAAAATTTTTTGGACAAAGAATTGATCAAAGATGTGTGCAACAGATTGAGGTGACATGGTCGGAGAAAATGAAAAATTTTAGGAAAAACTGACTGTTGCCGGGGATCGAAGTCGGGTGGTCCATTTGATAGGTGGGAATGCTCACCACTTTACTACAATGACTATTGGGAATGGTGAAAATTTTTGGGACAAAGACTTGTTGGCAATTGGGTTCAACAGATTGAGGTGATATGGTTGGAGAAAATGAAAAATTTTGAAAAAAACTCGCCACTGACGGGTATTAAACCCAGGCCGCCAGTGTGACAAGTGGAAATACTCACCACTATACTATAACGACTATTAGAAATGTTGAAAAATTATGAAAAAAAAGGCATGATGACAAATGTGTCCAACAGATTGAGGTGACATGGTTGGAGAAAAAGAAAAATTTTGGGAAAACTCACTGCTGTCGGTGATCGAGCCTATTTTGCATGCGTGATAGGTTGGAGTACTCACCACTATACTACAACAACTATTGGAAATAGTGAAAAATTTTGAGGTAAAGACTTGATGATAGAAGTGTGCAACAAATTAAAGTGACATGATCAGAAAAAATTAAAAATTTTAGAAAAAACTCACCATTGCCGGGGATCGAACCCGGGTTGTCCGCATGACAAACGAGAATACTCACCACTATACTACAACGATTGTTGGGAATAGTGAAAAATTTTGGGATAACGTCTTGATGACAGATGTGTGCAGTAGATTGAAGCGACATGGTTGGAGAAAATGAAAAATTTTTGGAAAAACACACCATTATCGATGATCGAACCTAGTTTGCACGCGTGATAGGCGGGAGTACTCACCGCTATACTACAACTGTTGGGAATGGTGAAAAATTTTGGGATAAAGACTTAATGACAGACTGTGTAACAAATTGAAGCAACCTGATAAGAGAAAATGAAAAATTTTAAAAAAAACACGTTGTTGCCCAGTATCAAACCCAGCTCACTCATGTAACAAATGGGAATACTCATCACTATGCTACAAAGATATTGGGAATAGTGAAAATTTTTGGGACAAAGAATTGATCAAAGATGTGTGCAACTGATTGAGGTGACATGGTTGGAAAAAATGATAAATTTTGGAGAAAACTCACTATTGACGGGAATCGAAGTTGGGTCACCCATTTGATAGATGGGAATACTCACCATTTTACTACAATGACTATTGGGAATGGTGAAAAGTTTTAGGACAAAGAATTGATGGCAATTGTGTTCAATAGATTGAGGTGATATGGTTGGAGAAAATGAAAAATTTTGGGAAAAACTCACCATTGAAGGGGATTAAACCCGAGCCGCCAGTATGACAGGTGGAAATACTCACCACTATACTATGACTGTTGGGAACGATGAAAAATTTTGAGAAAAAGGCATGATGACAAATGTAACCAACAGATTGAGGTGCATGGTTGGAGAAAAAGAAAAAGTTTGGGAAAACTCACCGTTGCCGATGATTGAACCTAGTTTGCATGCGTGATAGGCTGGAGTACTCACCACTATACTACAACAACTATTGGGAACAATGAAAATTATGAGACAAAGACTTGATGATAGAAGTGTGCATCAAATTGTAGCCACATGATAGGAAAGAATGAAAAATTTAAGAAAAAACTCTCCATTACCGAGGATCGAACCCGGGTCACCCGCGTGACAGGCGGGAATACACACTACTATACTACAACAACTATTGGGAGTAGTGAAAAATTTTGGGATAAAGACTTGATAACAGATGTATGCAACAGATTGAAGCGACATGGTTGGAGAAAAATGAAAAACTTTTGGAAAAACACACCATTGCCGATGATCGAACCTAGTTTGCATGCATGATAGGCAAGAGTACTCACCACTATACTATGGCAATTGTTGGGAATGGTGAAAAATTTTGGTATAAAGACTTAATGACAGAGTGTGCAACAAATTGAAATGACATGATTGGAGAAAATGAAAAATTTTAAAAAAAACTCGCCGTTGCCTTGGATCGAACCCGGGTCGCCAGCGTAATAGGCGGAAATACTCACCCCTATACTACAACGACTATTGGGCATAGTGAAAATTTTTGGGTCAAAGACTTGATCAAAGATGTGTGCAACTGATTGAGTTGAAATGGTTGGAGAAAATGAAAAATTTTGGGAAAAACTCACTGTGTCCTAGGATCGAACCTGGGTTGGCCACGTGATAGGTTGGAATTCTCACCCCCTATACTACAAAGACTGCTGGGAACAGTAAAAAATTTTGTGTAAAAGACTTGATGACAGATTTGTGCAATAGATTGAAGCGACTCGGTTGGAGAAAATGAAAAATTTAGGAAAAAATCTCACCGTTGCTTGGGATCGAACGCAGGTCGCTCGTGTGATTGGCGGGAAAACTCACCACTATACTAAAACAACTGTTGGGAATGGTGAAAAGTTTTGGGACAATGACTTGATGACAGATGTGTGTAATAGATTGGGGCGACATGGTTGGAGAAAATGAAAAATTTTGGGAGAAATTCACTGCCACCGGGGATTAAACCCTGGTCACCCGCATGGTAAATAGGAATACTCACCACAAAACTACAACGACCTTTGGGAGTAGTGAAAAATTTTTAGAAAAAGACTTGATAACAGATGTGTGCAACATAATGAGGCGACACAATAGCCAAAAATGAAAAATTTTGGGAAAAAATCACTATTAACTAGGATCAGGCCCGGGTCACACGCGTTACGTATGGGAATCTCACCACGATACTACAATGACCTATAGGAATGGTGAAAATTTTTGGAAAAAACACTTGACAATAGATGCGCCCAATAGATTGAGGCGACATGGTTAGAGAAAATGAAAAATTTTGAAAAAAAAAATTCTCCGTTGTCTAGGTTCAAACCCCAGTAACCTGTGTGATAGGATAGAATACTCACCATTACACTACAATGACTATCATGAATGGTAAAAAATATTGGGAAAGAACACTTGATTTCAGATGTGTCTAACAAATTAAGGCGACATGGTTAGAGAAATTAAAAAATTTTAGGAAAAACTCGCCATTGCCAGGGATCAAATCCGGGATGCCTGCGTGACATGCAAAAATACTCACTACTATACTAAAACAACTGTTGGCAATGGTGAAAAATTTTGGGAAAAACTCTTTATGACAGATGTGTTCAATGGATTGAGGGGACATGGTTGTAGAAAATGAAAAATTTTGAGAAAAACTCATTGTTGTAGGGGATCAAATCCAGGTCGCCCTCGTGACAGCAGGAATACTCACCACTATATTATAACGACTGTTGGAAATGGTGAAAAATTTTGTGAAAAACACTTCATGACAGATATGTACAAGAAATTGTGGCAACATTGTTGGAGAAAATAAAAAATTTTTGGGTAAAACTCGTCGTTACCGGGTATCAAACACGGGTCGCATGTGTGATAGGCAATAATACTTACCACTATACTTCAACAACTAGTGGGAACGATGAAAAATTTTGGGATAAAGACTTAATGACAAATGTGTCCAACAGATTGAGGTAATATGGTTGGAGGAAATGAAAAATTTTGGGATAAACTCATTGTTGCTGGAGATCAAACCCATTTCACTCACGTGATAGGCAGGAATACTTACCACTATACTAGAACAACAATTGCGAGCTGTTGACATATATATATATATATATATATAAATTTTGATGATGAGCAAAATAATTTAAATGATCTGTTAAACACTTAACTTAGCAAAGAACACATTAGGAACTTAAAATTGAATGTAGATGTCGACTGGCTGATCTGCTTGACCAATCGAGTAGCTATAAGCAGCTGCCCAATTAGCTGGTTGACGCACTTAGCCAACCGAGTAGCTATTTATTTGCTGTCCGGTCAAGCGACTACAAAGAGTAGTCAACTGAATAGCTTTAAAGAACTTCCCTATTGACCAACTGCAAGGATCAGCTGGCCATGTGGCAATGGAAAGAAGACTCAGCTAATCTAGTAAGGAATTAGCTAGCTGTCTATTTAGTCTGCTGGTTGCCCACTTCTCCCATTCGATCGAGTGACCAAACAATTGACCATTCATTGCTTAGATGGATCAAACACATATGTCTAAACATTTTCATCACTGTATATATGTCTCATAGTTCAATTTTAAGGCCATATTATATTATACAGTCATCTTTTAATTCACTCAATGATTGCACTCATATGTAGATACCTCACACAACTCATTTAAACTCTTACTAGAGTAGTTAAAGTTGTTTGAACTAAGTAACTTAATAGCAAATCCACTCCACTTGTTCATAACTTTCTAAACCCCAATAAGCTAACATTTAAATATTTGAGTACTTTGAGCATACCAAAGATTGAGCCTAGTTAAAATATTTGAAAAACCTGTGCATCAGTGGAAAATCCTTTTAAAAAAATTATATTTGAGCTCTAACGGTCATATTATGCAGCAAAAGCAAGCTATCTTTTTGGTTGTCTTGAGAAATAGACATAAAAAAAGGGGAACATTTCCATTGGAGAGACATGATAACAATATTTTTATGCATTTGAATTACATCTTTTTCAGCATTTATTTATGTGTTTTAGAACTAATTTGAACCATATTTTATGATTTTTTATTAATTTATTTTCATGGTCATTGAGTTAGGAAAAATGGAGCATTATTGCTATTTTTGGACTGGACAGACAATATTTAATATTTTGGGGATAACTTTTTGCTCCGATATCTGATTAAGGTGATTCTTACGGCGTTAGAAATAAGACTTTGATCTCTACAAATCTTGTAAAGACTTAAAGGCTGGGTCTGACTAAAAGACATCCAAAAACTAAGTTGAATTTACTGCAGTGCTAAAAATGGTAACTAAGAATGAAAAAGGAAACAAGGTGCTATAATTTCGGAAATACATTGCTAACAATTTCAGAAATTATCCAAATTGAAGGAAAGAGAATTTTTAAGTATTTAAAAAGTTAAAGATCATTATCAAGCAGCAAGAGAAAGTTTTCAAATCAAATTCAAAGTCTAAACCTCCAAAACAATCCAATTTACTAAATTTTTTCTAAGGTTGTCACTCCTATATATTGTCTTCATTATAGTAGCCACGAAATTCATTCATTCTCATTCTTTTCTCCATTAATTCTCCATATTTTTTCTTTATTTTTCTCTCATTCCCTCCACCAATTACAAACCTTAGTAGCCGTAGCCCATAACAACGTCTTCCACCTCCATGCTCGTAAAAACAATGATTGTAATATTTCTTTTTATCTTCTTGTTTTTATTTTTAATGTCTAAATAATTGTCTTTGTCCTAAGATTCGATGAATTCTATTTTTAATTAATTACATGGGTTGATTTATTTCTTTGCTTTAAGTTTCATTGGCATGGTTATTGATTGATGAGTTTTTATTTGTTAAATTTAATACTTTGAAATGTTTGGATCTGCATTTTGCATGATTTGAAATTAAGTACATGTATGACCCATATAATTGTATAAAATTAGTCTAACAATAAAATCCATATAAAATCATGAATATGACCATTGGATTAATTTCATGTGTGGGGATTTAAGGGAAACTTTAAATTACAGATTATCCATAGAACTTAATGCAATTCGGGTAATCAAAATTGTATAACCATTGAGTTTTGATTAGTCAAATTAGGGATTCATTACATAACTATTTGGTGAATCTAATCTAGGAAAATCTGTCAACATTATTAATAATTTGTAGCCAATGAACTTAGGGATTGAAAAAATTCAACTACGTAAGAAATTAAAATAGATGAAATTGATGTCCTAGTATTTTTCATCACATTATAGATTCATATCTTAGATCTTTAATAGTTTCTAAAATTTTCATAACTTAATTTAATTTGTCCAATTTAGATTAGGGTTATTCATAATTAGTAGTATAAAATATACTCATGGGATCAACACTTGTTCTGTACTATACATAGCACTAGATTAGGGTATACTTACCCGAAATCATGACATACTAAAATCGCGTAACAAAATAGAGAGCAACAGTTGAAAGCATTTAATGAAAATTTTGAATCTGGTGGTTGAAGCATTAATGAAGAAGTTTCAAAATCAAACTAACCGCAATGGCTCTTTCAAACACCTCTAAGTATATGCACATAAGAGAAGAGAAATAAGATAGAAAGTACTGAGATAGAACAATGTTGAACACTCTATTTTGCATCAACATTCTCTGAGCTTCAATCAAAATATTTTTCTTGTTACCTCTTTTGTAAAATTCCTTTTGTGAGCTTTATATTTGTTACATTTGAAATTGTTAGCTTTATTCTTTGTAACACCTTTACTTCTTCTATACCAAAAATTCAAAAAGATTAGAGAAGGATTCTCAATCTTGGGTTTGGAGAGAGCAACAACTTGGTGAGGTTGGAAAACTTATTGTTCGGGTAAGAACACTATAATAATCTAACTTGAATCTTTAATCAAGTTTGTGCTATTAAGTTAATAGTGAAAATTCAGGAGGGAGCTGGGTGTAGGGGTGTTATGAGACTCGAGTAGTATCATGGGTACCCATAACACTACCCGGTCAAAACTTGAGCTCGATTAGTTTGGTATCGAGCTCGAGCTCGAGCCTAACTGTGTCGAGCTTAAAAACTCGACGAACCATCTGAAATCAATTAATTATATTTTTTAAATAATTTTTATATATGAAATTACGTTTACAGGTATACCCTTTTAAATATATTATCGAAAATCGATTAATTAAGAGACACTACACGATGATACTTTGAACTCGAGCTCAAGCTCAAGAAATGCAAGCTCGAAGAGTTCAAGCTCACCTAACAAACACTCAAGCTGAGCTCGGGTATCGACACTAGCCGACTCAACTTGAGTGTCATAAAACCCTTAGCTGGGAGTGGATATACACTATTTTGACTGAAACGACTATAAAATTGTCTATGTAATCTGTTTTCCATTTTTCTGTAATTCTTACCTCTTACCTTCGATTCCAACAAACTGAAAAATCCTTGAACCATCGAAAAATTCCAATACAACCTGTTGACCCCCCTCTAGGTTGTATTTCAATCAGTATCAGAGCAAGTGTCTAGTATTAGGTTTAACAATTGTAGACTAAAGAATTTTCCCCTTCTCAAAGATAGCCTTAAATGGTGACAACATTCCTTTTGAAGCTTGTTCCATCCACCAATAGAGCACAATTTTTAATGGGAACAACTATAGTTATTGGAAGTAGCATATGAGAAATTTTATCATTGCTCAAGATGAGACAGCGTGGGAGATTATAGAAGTGGGAATAGAATTTCCAATAGAAGAAGTAGATAGAGTTAGAGTGGCGATCAAGATATAGAATATGAGTGCAAAAGAGAAGAAGGTGTTAATGCTGTAAACTTACTTCACTTAGCTTTGAGTTTAAATGAGTATAATAGGATCTCTTCATGTGTAATTGCAAAGGAAATTTGAGAAAGATTAAAAACCACTTATGAAGGAACAAATCAAGTTAAGAAAAATAAAATTAGAATGCTAAAACAAGAATACAAGGCATTTAAGTTGAGAGATGGTGAATCTATAAGAGATATGATAACTAGGTTTAACACCATTATAAATGAGTTTAGGTTACTGGGAAATGGAATTATCAAGAAGATGTCGTGGATAAAGTCTTAATGTGTATGCCTAAGTCGTGGGAAGTAAAGGTAACAGCCATAGAGGAATCCAAAAATCTGGAGACTCTCATAATAGACCAACTTGTTGGTTCTCTCATTGCTCATGAGATGAAAATGAACATTAAGGGTTCAGCCTGGGACAAAAAGAATAAAACAATTACACTGAAAGCTGAAAGTGAGGAGGATGAAGTCTGACAAAGAAGATGATAAAGATATGGCATTACTAACTAGGAAGTTCAAACAATTCATTATGAAAAGGAAGCACAAGGGAAAGTGCGAGCATTGAAAAGGAGAAAAGAAGGAAAAGAAAGTTGAAATAAGTATTACGAGTACAAAAGACCAAGGCATATCAAAGCAAACTACCCTCAGCTTAAGAGAAAAGAGAGGAAAGCAGAAAAGAAAGGAAATAAAAAGATTAGAAGAAGAAAAAGAAAAACTGAGCATTAAATTAAAGCAAAAAGAAGAAGTTGAACAAAAACAAAATAAAAAATTTAGTAAAATAGAAAAAGCAGCTAAGACTCTTAAGAAGAGAATAATACTCTAGAAATCCAAAATATAAAATTACAAGAGAAAAATCAGACAAGTGCTAATAAATTTAGTATCAAAGAGCTTTCAGAAGGAAAAAAAATGGAACAAGAAAGGAAGCAAACTTAGAACTTAAGGCAAAACTTCTAAAACTCATAATTGCTCAAGATAAATTAGATCTAATTTTGGGAGCACAAAAAGCTGTATATGATAAAGAGGGAATAGGTTATAATCCGATGCAAAAACAAAAAGGATTACATACTCTGTTATTCGTAGTTCAAAACAAAACAAAGAATACTATTATATTTGTATGAAAGCTAGACATAACACACATACTTGTAAACTAAAAAGGACTATCAGCAGTATACAAAAAATAGAGACTAAAAGATAACCATCATACATAGAACTTATAAAGGGAATGAAATGGGTACCTAAGAACAAACCAAAGATTATATCTGGCAATGGTAGACCTAAAAGAATCTAGGTACCAGAGGCCAAAATTTGATTGAAAAATTTTACAGATATGTTTGAATGTTATAAGAAGGAAACTTGGTTCCTGAACAATGGATGTTCTCGACACATGACTGATAATCCATCAAAGTTCCACTCTCTTGAGATAAGAGAAGGAAAAGTTGTGCTCGGGGACAACTCAAAAGGGAGCATAACTGGAATCAGCAAAGTAGGTAAATCCTCTACCCAAATTGAAAATGCTCTATTTGTTAGAGGATTAAAACATAACCTATTAAGTATTAGCTAATTATGTGATAAATGTTATCTTATTCTTTTTGATTGCTATAAATGTCTGATATTAGATAAGGTCACTAAAGTCATAAGATTTAGAGGAACAAGTAAAGGAAATATATAAGTGATAGATTTAAATAACATACCAGAAAAAGAAAAAGTTTCTTTAATGGCTATAAACTCAAATAATTCAAAATTGTGGCACAAAAGATTATATTATGCAAATATCAATTTAATATCAAAATTGGTTAGAGGACTTTTGAAAATAAAATATGAAAGAGATAGACTATGTGATACTTGTATAAAAGGAAAACAAACTAGAAATTCCTTCAAATTTAAGAATACAGTAACAACATCAAAGCCTTTAGAACTTCTTCATCTAGATTTATTTGGTCTAACCAGAACATAGCTTGGGAAGTAAATATTATGGATTTGTAATAGTAAATGATTATTCTAGATATACATAGGTATTAATTTTAGCCAAGAAAGAAGAGATCAATGAAATGTTTATTAAACTTGACAAGAAAATCCAAAATGAAAAAGGTTATAAAATAACTAATATTAGGAATGATCACGGTAGAGATTTTGAAAATAGGCTAATATAAGAGTTTTGTGATATCGTGGGAATATCACACAATTTTTCTGCGCCCAAAACACCACAAAAAAATGGTGTTGTTGAGAGGAAAAATAGAACACTTGAAAAATGACGAAAGCTATGTTGTGTGAGAATAATTTAGCTAAATTCTTTGGAGTGAAAGCTGTGAACACAGCATGTTACATGTTAAATAGAGTAGTAATTAGACCAATTTTGGGGAAAATACTAAAAAAAAAAAAACCATATGAACTATATAAGGGTAGGCTACTTTCATGTTTTTCGGTGTAAATGCTTTGTGCTCAATAATGGTAAAGATAATTTAGGAAAATTTGATTCAAAAGTGATGATGCAATCTTTTTAGGCTACTCCACTAACAGTAAAACCTATAGGGTTTATAACAAAAGAATAATGGCTGTAGAATAATCTATCCATGTAAAGTTTAATGAGTCAGAAGATTCAAACATGAAAATTCTCGAAGATAACAATGATAAAATTATCGAGCCTGTAATTAAAATAGAACCAAATGAATCCTTTGAAAAGAAAAAGGAGAGAATATAGAAAATTAAATCTCAATAGAACTTAACAACTCTCAAATTCAAGAAGAAAAGTTTCCTACTATAAGAAAAAGTGTAAAAGTAGAGAATATAATAGGAAACCCAAATATTAGGGTAAGAACTAGGTCTGGTTTGCAAAATTAAAATGAATTTGTAGCATTTGTATCTTGAATTGAACCAAAATGTGTAAAAGAGGCTCCAGAGGATAAAAATTGGATTTTGGCAATGCAAGAAGGGCTAAATCAGTTTGAGAGAAATGAAGTTTGGAAGTTAGTTCCTAAATCTAAAGATCAATCAGTGATAGGAACCAAATGAGTATATAGAAACAAGATAGATGAGTATGGTACGACAATTAGAAACAAAGCAAGATTAGTGGTCAAAGGACATAGCCAGGAGAAAGACATTGATTATGATGAAACTTATGCACCAGTAGCTAAGTTAGAACCAATCAGAATGCTCCTAGCTTTTTCTTACTTTATGAATTTCAAACTTTATCAAATGGATATTAAAAGTGTATTTCTTAATGGGTTAATTAATAAAACAATATATAAAAAACAACCCCCTAGTTTTAAGGACCCTAGCTACCCAGAGCAGGTGTTCAAATTATCAAAAGTTTTGTATGATCTCAAACAAGCTCCTAGAGGAGACTTAGTAATTTTCTCATTGAGAAAGAATTTAAGATAGGTAAGGTTGACACAATCTTGTTTATAAAGAGATATGATAGAAACATATTAATTGTTCAATTATATGTGAATGATATAGTTTTTGAAGGAACTAGTAAAAATCTCTATCAAGAATTTGCTAAGATAATGCAATTTGAATTTGAAATGAGCATGATAAGTAAACTAAATTATTTTATAGCATTGTAAATCAAATAAATAGAGAAAGAGATTTTCATTAATCAATCAAAACTCATAAAGGAATTCAAAAAAAAAAAATGGTTTTGATGGCTGCAAGAGCAATGCAACTCTAATGAACACTAGCATAAAACTAGATAACGATGAAAATAGAAAATCAGTATGCCAAAAGATGTATAGAAGTATGATAGGATCACTTTTGTATCTCACAACTTCATGACCAGATATACAATTTAGTGAATGTCTTTGTGTTAGATTCCAAATCAGATCCAAAAGAATCACACTTAGTTACTGTTAAGATAATATTTAGACACTTAAAAGAGATTGCGAATCTAGGATTTTGGTATGATAGAAACTCTAGTTTTCAGCTTCATGGATTCTCAAATGCAAGCTTTGCAGGTTGTAGGATAGATAGAAAGAGTACTAGTGGGACTTGCCAATTTATTAGAACCATGCTAGTGTCATGATCTTCTAAGAAACAAAATAGTGTGGTGACCTCTACTACTAAAGTTGAGTATGTAGTAGTTTGACAATGTTATGCTCAATTGATGTAGATCAAAAAATCAGATGCATGATTATGGAGTTGAGGTAAATGTATTCTAATCAAATGTGATAATGCAATGCAATTAATCTAATAAAAAATCTAGTACATCATCCTAAAACAAAACATATAGAAGTTAGGTATCATTTTATCAGGGATTATGTTTTGAAAAATGATATAATTCTCGAATATGTTGGCATTCAGAAACAAATAGTAGACATATTCACAAAGCCTCTTGATAAAAATAAATTTTATAAGTGGAGAAGAAATTTAGGAATGATTGAGTTGAGGAATTAAAAAGAACATCCTGAAACTTTAATTAAAATTGATTTCCCTATGTAATCTCCTGATTTCATGATTTCAAACCCAAGAGTTTCATATATGATTTGTTATTTTAGTCAACTGTTCTTATGAAAGGCCGATCAAACTTGTTAAAAAGAGTGAAATCAATTGACCAACTAGAAGAGTTAGTTAATTGTTAATCAGTTCTCAATCGACTAATTGAAAAAACCAATCAACTGTTCTCATTCTCAACCAGTCGTTCATATTATTTGCCAATTGTCCAAAGTTCCTAATCTTCATTCGGCTTATCAGCCTCACAAATCAGCCAATAATTTGCATCACTTGGTCAGCAACCAACCATGTGTATATTACATGATCGACTGCCCAAATGGGCAAATCACTCAAGGAACTGCCCAAATGGGCAAACCGCTCAAGGACAGCCAACTGCCTAAGGGCTGCAGGCCGACCATCCAAGTAGCACGTTTAGCGTCCCTTTTTACCACTCATTTTCTATTTTTCATTAACCATTCATCCAGCTATTCTACCTCCTTTATTACTATCATCTCCCAACACCAAATCCTCAACGACATCTCACAATCATGTCACCCAATGTCCTAAGCTATTGCACAACCATCAATAGATGCTTTTAAGCACCACATCACTCTCGATTCTCACAAGTTGCACACTTTTCTCTCAAATTATCTTAACTTACTTCACCAACTTTGCACCTAACTCATTCACCTTCATAAATGAACCATAGAAGGTGCTATAAAAAGTGAACAACCCACTGCAAAACATTTACTTGAAAATTCAATTCATCTTTAACTCATTCACCTTTAACATATAACATATTCAACTTTAACACTCCATTTGCTCGAAAAAATCTCTGTGAGACCTCCAAAAACCTCCCATAAACCTTCATCATCCTGTGATAGCTCCCAAACTCAAACTTCCATCAAACTATGACCAATCTTCATTTCCTTCAGTTGTTAAAAGTAAGCTCTTTGACAAATCCTTCTCCATTCATATCCTAACTTTAGGACAACTTATTGACTGGGATTTATTTTAAAAGAAATAAAGTTCAAATACAATAGTAGTCTCTGTAATCTATGTTCAGATTGGTTAATCTTACCCAACAAAACAATTTATGAAAAGGCAGTTTGTCTATTCTATAATAATCAAGAGACAATTAAAGGTGAGAGTAATGAAAAAGTCATAGTAAAATCAAAGTTGAAAGCCTATTCTTTTAAGATATATATGAAGGGAAAAGAGTTAAGGATTTCTCTGAAGATCTTTTGTAGTTTGAACAGGATGGAATGGGTTGAGTACAATGAATATAAAAAATATATGAGTGGCACTCACTTAGAACATTGCAGAACCATTTTTAAAAATAGTTCAATGATAGAGGTAAACCAAAAAGTGAATGACTTAGTATTTCATAAAAGAATATTGCATCTGATAGTAACTCATGTTATTAGACCCAGAGAAGGCAATTAATTTATGATTACAAAGGAAGATAATTGGATAATGACCTATATTATGAACCGAAAGAATTTTAGATTTCACTTTCTTATATCTCTATTCATGATAGAAGCAGGTGGTTCCAAAAACACTAATCTTCCTTGTTGCTCTTTAATGACAGAGTTGTTGACCGCTTTAAAAGTCAATCTAGAGAATGAACCAAAAATTGAATTGTCTATGCAGTTTAGTATTGGAGAATTAGTCATATGAAAAGCAAGATGGGA
Organism: Dillenia turbinata; assembly: GCA_037126225.1. Classification (NCBI taxonomy): domain Eukaryota; kingdom Viridiplantae; phylum Streptophyta; class Magnoliopsida; order Dilleniales; family Dilleniaceae; genus Dillenia; species Dillenia turbinata. The sequence continues at coordinate 20,331,119 of JBAMMX010000007.1, forward strand.
ATATGAGGATATAAGCTAGAAAAGGAAAGTTGAAAGAGAAAATCAAAGCGAAACTCCTTTACCATCTTTGATAAAGAAGTACTCAATCTCTCTACATTGGAGTAACACATTCCGTAAATTCGAGAGGGTGGTGAATTCTCTATGCAAATGATAGGAGGTGCTTTAGTTAGATTAACAACATTCAATGTAGCCCTACACAAACGAGTTGAACATCTAGAGCACCATAGTCGTGAAATTAAATAGAACCAGGTAAGAATGTTAGAAAATCAAGAAAAAATCCTACAAGAATTCTCTATTCTTAGGAACATAGGTAAGGGAAAAGACATTATTGGATCAAAGAGGCCCATGAGAGAAAATAGCACTAATAGTGAGGATGTCGCCTCGCCCAGAATCCGTATGCCCATAGCTCCAATTCTCTTCAATCCTCTTTCCTTTAATATGTCCTTGGTCCATCTGCCTCAGTTGGTGTAGTTGATCTCCCAGCTCCTTCTGCCTCTGACCTTCCTATTTCTTGAAAACCTAATTCTGATGAGGTTGTTGTTAAAGATGCATCGGATTGATTCATGTACTCCTCTTGATAATATCTCTCTCTTTTGTGTGCTTCTGTTGTTGAATATGGTTTATTTTGTTTGTGTGTCGATGTTTGTATCTATACTAGAGGAAATGAATGCTACCTAGTTGTTTTTCAAAGTTATTGTTAACCATTTGGTTGTACTTTTTCTTGAACAACATCTCTAGTAACCCCCTAAGTTTATCCCCATGACCGTCTTCTGATGACAAAAGGGGGGAGTGGGCAAAGTACATTACATGTTGTGTATTTCATGCCTTCAAAACTCTAACTTTTGCTCATCACTTAGGCACAAATTAAGAGAGAGAAAAGCTGAACACTTGGCACAAATTAAGGGGGAGAAAACATAGAGTAAGTAAAAAAAAAAAAAAGTGTTACAATCCTTGTTTCTTTTGTCATTATAAAAAAGGAGGAGATTGTTGACATACATATTTAAATTTTGATGATGAGCAAAATAATTTAAAAAGATTGGTTGAACACTTAGCTCGACAAAGAACACATTAGGAACTAAAAATTGAATATAGATAGTCGACCAGCTAATGTGCTCGATTGACTAAGTAGCAATAAGCAGATGCCCAGTCAGTCGATTGATGCACTTGGCCAACCAAGCAGCTATTAGTTGTTGTTCAATCGAGTAGCTACAAAGAACAACCAACCAAATAACTTTAACAAGTTGCCACTAAAAAAAAAAATAAAAAAAAAAAAACACAATTTTTGCGATGGATTTTAGTGATAGAAAAAATTTGTCACTATTTTACAACGAATTTAGCAACGAAAAATGTTTTGTCACTAATTAGCGATGAATTTTGCAACAAAAAAGTATTCGTGGCAAAATTAGCGATGAATACAGTTTTCATGACAAAATTCGTCGCTAATTTTCTATGAAAATATTTTCGTAGTAAAATTTGTCACTAATTAGTGATGAATAGAAATTTCGTGACAAAATTTTGCCATGAATAAAATATTTGTTGCTAATACTGTTTTCGTTGCTAAACTTAGTGACGAAAAATCATTCATGGCAAAATTCATCGCTAATTAGTCATGAAAATATTTTTGTTACAAAATTTGTTGCTAATTAGTGATGAACAAAAATTTCGTAACTAAATTTTTCCACAAATCAAGTATTCGTCAATAAATTTAGTGACGAAAAATTTTTTGTAGTAAAATTCGTCACTAATTTGCCACATAAAAAATTTGTAGCTAAAGTTGTCGCCAATTAGCTACAAAATTATGTATTCGTGGTAAAATTTAGCAATGGACTTAGTTATTTGTGGCTAAAATTGTCGCTAATTAGCCACGAAAAAAATTCGTGACAAAATTTATCGCTAATTCATAAATTATTTCATGGCTAAATTTTTGCTACGCTCTATTATGAATCATTTTCAACCGTGTCTCTCTTTTTAACATTTTCTAAATAATGGAATCGAGTTAAATATATAGTGAATATTATAATTCTCACTAAATTGATAATTTTCGATATTAGATAATTCAACCAATCTGTAACAAACAATTTTCCATCAGTCATTGCCGTTAAGTTCACCCTCATATTCTTTGTCTTCTCCACCCGTTTGCATCTCTCATCAATAGTTTAATCACTTTCGAAAGTTCTATCATTCATCTTCCATCGCCATAGTTATCAGCAAGGAAGACAGTCGATCAAAACTGTGGGCAAGGTTTCGAAGTGATCAAATAGTAGATCGGACATCCACATCTGGTGATCCATCTTCTCTGGTAAGTAGATCAGACATTAGTTTTTGGAGACAGAAGCAGTGAAATGGACAGCTACTAAGAGGCAATCGTTCATTTACAAATCTTTCTTGGGTTTTAAAACAAATAAAATAAAAAGGAAAAAGAATAATAAAATAAAATAAAATATATAATGCTAATAAAAGAAAAAGAATAATAAAATAATATAAAATATTAAATTAATAATAAAATAAAATAAAATAAAATATATAATCCAGTTGGGGGATGAAGGTACACGGAATTAAGGCCCATTCGATGGAAAGCGTCTCAAGTAATAATGTCACAATCTGCAACTTGGTCAACGAGGACCCTTATTACCATATGAGACTCTATTTTGATAGTAATGACTAGAGGATCATTGCGACTAGGGTCGACTCCGATCAGATCATCATCATCGAATCCGATGACTGGCCGTTTTCTCTTGACTATAGTCATGTTTTGTTTAGTAATAGAAAGTTGGTGAGAAAGACTGATGATTAATCTAGTTTCCCACGGACGACGCCAATCTATTTGAGGTAGGTCTTGAGTCTATAGATCCGACTCCTTGTGACTCGAACAGATACTCAATAAAGAGGTTTCAAACCTATAAAAGACCACCAGAGAGTGCTCCGGCGGGGAAGCCTCCGATACTCAAGTTAGAAAGAACGGTTTTCGAAAAGATAAACAAACAAAGAGAAATGGATGACAGATCTCCCTGTGACTTTTGTGTGTTCCAAGTCAAATTCAAAGAACTTAGCTAGCTGCAATCTATTGAAACTTTTATATGATGTTCCACTAGAGTCATATGATCTCGAGACATTACAACCCTAGTTTACTTATGTAGCGATCCAAAAATTATAGATCCCAAACGTCAAAGATTCGAAATCGCTATCATTTAGGAAATTGGATTATACAAGAAGATTATCTCCCTTATTGATTAGATTCTCAAGAGTTTCCTTCTTTATCCAAAAAATACGTTTCGTACTAAAATAGGAAATTCAATCAATTAGAGATTCAATTGAGTATTACCAATTGAGAGTATAAGTGCTCGTTCCCCTTAGTATACGGTAGTCATCAGTCGAATAGAGGGGATAGTCATTCGGTCTTACCAAATGCACTTGTAGGTCAGTCATGCTATCCGAATCGATATGTTCGTGGTTTGGGGAGAGCTAGGCCCTTCGTGACTATGGGTGTCTTGTTGAGTATTCGGGCACCCGGATACTCACGGACTAATATTTGGATTATGTATCATGAGATATCAAAATTGACTAGTCTTTATTTAAAGAAAATAATTTAATAAAAAGAGATTTTTAAATAATATTTAAAAGAGATTGTAATTTTGTATGTTAACTAGCATTTTTTTTTATCCGTAAAAAAACTAAAAAGACAAAAATAAATCGGAAACATCAACACTAACACTGTCAAGTTTATTGAAGTGACCAATTGGCACAAGCACAGCAAGATGGATGACAAATAAATCATCAATATCTTAGGATTTGGAAAATAAGTGACATGAAAATGAGTGAATCGCATAAATAATAAATATAGATAAATGTTTTAAATGATTGAGGAGTTTATATTATGACACATTTAAATACTTAATATTATTTGTCTGTCATTTTTAAATTATCTGGTTAGCCTTTAACATAAACAATATTTATATATTAAAAAAAGTGTATATACACACATACACACACATCAATAAATGCTTTTCAAACGTTATTTCGTTAGATGAAAAGGATCTAATTTTGATGAAAGGAAATTGTTTGCAAATAGTAGTCTTTATAACCACCGATTGATCTTAAATATGGATTGAGGGAACACTGTATAACTGTATGAGGAGACATAACCCTTACACAATTTTTCAACTAGTCTCTCTCGTTTAGTCTACCCAAGACCAAAAAAAAAAAAAAAGACAATTAAGTTTTGAATTAATTGTTAACACTATAGGCCATGTGATGATGATATTTAGCAATGGAAGGATGGAAGGAAGAAAGGATGACAATTTTTGGGTTACACGACATTTAAACCCATGATGATGGGGTTTGGGGAGAGATTGTGACGATTGAAGGAAGGAAGGAAGGAAGAAGGATAACAATTGAGATGTACCCCCAAATCCAAATCACGAAAAATCTCAAACGTTTCAAACTGTTTTTTTTTTTTTTTTTTGGGTATAAACGTATTCGAGCATCGCCCGACAAATCCTATCCGAGCACTGTAGGGTTCATTAAGAGGTTAGCTCTCTCAAATCATATTTCTCCATTTTTATGGCACGAATCTGAGATCTATGATTAAAGAAATTCAGCGTCCTACCGCTATACCCATAGAAGTTTGTTCGAACATTTCAAGCTTGAAAGAGGAAATAGAAAGCACATATTTTCCCAAGATGGCATCATCACACACCAAGTGATTCATGATGCTCAAACATGAGCCAGTCATTTGTTAGATATGGTTTATAGATCATCAAATTCTCATAGTTCTCCTAATCATGTTTTTTGTTTCTCATGCCTGATCAGCTCTAACATAGAACAGGAAGGTGTTACTGGATTTTGCTCTAAGGAGAGGATTGAGACAGGGGGATCTTCTCTTCCCTTATTTGTTTCTTCTGGTTATGGAAAACTTGTCTAACCTGATTCAAAATAGGGTTAATTGGGGCCTTTGGCATCCTATCCATGCCTCTAGGGGGTCCTCCAGTTTCCGCATATTTTTGCTGACGACCTCATGCTATTTGTAGATGTGAAGCCAAAAAGTTTATCCATGATTTTGGAATGTCTTTAGGAGTTTGGGGAGATGAGAGGTCTAGGGGTAAATCCAAGGAAGTCCAAATTGTTTGTCTCACTGAGGGCTCCCAGGGCCTTAAAACATTGTTGGGCATATCAATTTCATTTCATGCTCACAGAGGCTTTGGGCAAATATCTAGGAGTTCCCCTTATTCAAGGCCAAGTTCATCTAAGTCACTAAAAGTACTTGATTGAGAGGGTTCAAAATAAGATAAGTGGTTGGAACGAACAGACTCTGAGTATAGCGGGACAACATACACTTATTCAGACAGTTTCATTCACTATTCCGGCATACACTATGCAGTCCACTTGGCTACCTGAGCAAGTTTGTTATCAACTAGATAGGCTTCAATGCAATTTTTATGGGGGGGGACTCTAATGTGACCCGGAGACCTCAAGCTATTAATTGGGGGATGGTGTACCAGCCAAAGGATCGAGGGGATTGGGTATCAGAACTGCCAAGGATATGAATAAATCTCTTCTGGCTAAGTTAGCTTAGAGGCTCGTGTCGTGGGACTCGGCCTTACGGTGTGAGATTTTCAAAGGCAAACACCTTCAAGATAAAAAAATTTTTCATTGCCACAAGCCATCGGTTTGCTCTCCTTTATGGAAGGGGCTCCTACAAGTAAGGGAAATCATCAAGAGTGGCTTGTGTTGGAAAATTGGTAATGGTTTGGAGATTGATTTTTGGGAAGATATTTGGGTAGGGAAACCCTTTGAGTAAGAGGATTCCCAAGGGTGGAATAATCAATCAGGAAGGGTTAAAAGTGTAGCAGGTTATCACGCCAGAGAGGGCCTAGAATATTGATGGTCTTGCTAACTTACTCCAAGGAATATTGTAGAGGAGATTAGAGTTGTATTGATTCCTCGAGATTCATAATCAAGGGATTATATTAGCTGGGTTGGTAACTCTTCAGGCGTGTTTTCTGTTAGCTCGGCCAATACATTCATTTGACAGGAAGGGACATCAAATTCTTTGCCCCTTGGTCATTGGAAATGGATTTGCAAATTGAGGTGTCAGGAACAAATTAAGTTCATGATTTGGCTTTTAACTCATGATAATTTGATAACTAATAGCATCCGTTTTAGGTGAAAACTCACGGATGATCCTTTATGTCCTCTCTGCAAGGAGCACATAGAAACCACCGGTCATCTATTCCGTGACTACTCGATGGTTCAACAGGTATCGGTCCAGATTATATAATCCTCGTTTCTAAACAAGTTAGTATTTGCTCAATTCCCAGATAAAGTGTGGTTTACCCACAACTCTAAATCCAATGCTATGCACTTGGATAAACCTTGGTCCATGCTTTTCATGTATACTATTGGGGTCATTTGGACGGAACGTTGCAAAGTAGTTTTTGAGGGTATTGATTAGGGCTGCTATTACACAGACCGAGCCAAGTTCAATCTGCTCACGAGCCACTCGGTCAACGGTTCGACTCGACTTGAGTTTGACGTAGTTCGAATTGAGTTCAAGTCAAATTCGTCATGTATCAAGTCGAGTTCAAATAGTATAATTTTAAACTCGAAAACTCAATGAATAATTCGATTACATATATTAATATATATTATATATATTTATATATAATTATAACATAAAAAATAAAATAAAATATATTAATATATTATATAATAATCGAGTTTTCGAGTCGAGTTCGAGCCCCTGTTATATACTACTCGTCGAGTTCGATTCAAGCAAAAAAAACCGAATTCGAGTTTGAGTATACAGATACTCAGGATCGACTCGATTCAAATACACCCCTAGTATTGATTTTTCTCTTGAATGCATGGCAAGGTTGGCATATAATCATTCGTGGGAAGGATGGTTTACTTTTGCAAAAGATTTCATTCATTCTCTTCGAGTGGGTAGGTGGGTCTCATGGTCCTCTCCCCCAACAGGACACTTTAAGCTAAACACGGATGGATCCGTTCAACAAAACACGAGGCTTGCAAGTTGTGGAGGGTTAGTTAGAGATGAGTTTGGATTATGGGTCCAAGGCTTTACAGGTAACTTGGGGATTTTTATCCTTTCATGGCGGAATTGTGAGGAGTTCGTGAGGGTTTACTTCTTAGCCGAGATATGCTCTCATTGGTGGTCATCGAGTTAGATTCCATGGAGCTAGTTTTGGCTTTATCAAAGGGGGTACCACCACACAACCCTACCTATCACATGATTTGGGAGTACCAACTCTTAATGAGAAAAGCTATGGCTCAATCAATTCTTTGCATTCCACAAGAGGGTAATAACAACGCAGACATCCTTACACGGAAGGGTCAATTGGCACCTATGGGAATACGTGAGTTATGGTCCCCTCCTAAGGAGGTCTATCATGCTCTTCTCCATGATATTCGGGGGTTAGCTTGTTTTAGAAGTTAGCTTCCCCGCTCCTTTATTAAAAAAAAAAATCATCAGATTCTCACAAATAGAACGAAAAAAGGATTTATATAAATAATTGAGAATTATAATGCACGAAAACTTCTCAATATTAATGTTCTCTAATTTTTAAAATGTTTTTGAAATATTTCAACGTGATAAATTAATTAATATTTACACAAAAATCTTTATATTTTCTATATTTACATATTTTTTCATATTTTCTATTAAGAGGATTCCATAATTTGTCTTAAAATATTTTCATTATATCGGTCATAAATAAAATATTTTCATGATAATTTTCATAAATTTAATAACAAATCACTGGCGAATAATAATTTAATGAAAAAGCGTTTGATAAAAATATATATGTGTGTATGTGTGCGCATGCGCGTGTTCTCCACTACAAGCCATACACAGAAACTTCATAGCCACTTCCAATAGAAAAACGAGGTTTGAATTGAACATGATTTTCGAGAGAGGGTTATATAGCTGTACTACACATTACCTACTCCCTCACATTAGACTTGAAAATTTCATGGTTTAAACATGCATTGAAAGTAAGACTTTAGATGCTTTCCTCTCTCTCTCTCTCTCTAACGATCAAATGATTGAATAAACTCTTCAAATGGATTTGGTTTGTGTTTACAAATTAAAAAAGAAGGTACTTTGTCCAGCCTGTTTGGCTTCATTAATCAAACATACATCTTTGTCCACAATGATTGTTAAAATTGCCATATAAAGGAGTAGTCCCCAATTCCAAATCATTCAAATTCACAATCGCAAAAATTCTAAGGCTACATTTTAAAGAAATGGGCATTACAGTTTCGCCTCGGCAATGGCCTCGACTACTCCATACATTGGCGTTTTGCCTTATTGCAACCAATGTGGTGGCAAATGAGCACTACATGTATGCTTCTCCACCACCACCAAAGCATACAGGGTACCCACCAAAGCACCATCATCCTCATCCATCACCACATGAGCATACATCCTTACACCTCACATTTACGAGTCTCCTCCGCCACCTCCACCATCTCCATCAACTTTTTTTTCCCTTTTTTGATGAAAATCTCCACCACCACCTTCACCAACTCCACCACCTCCATACTATGATAAATCCCCCACCCCCATCGCCATCACCCCTTCCTCATGTTTACAAGTCCCCACCCCCACCATCTCGGCTAGTAAAGTCACCGCCCCAACCTTATCACTACATATCTCCACCTCCACCAAAGAAGTTACCACCTCCTTCTTAACACTACTCATCGCCACCTGCACCAAAGAAGACGTTGCCTCCTTACCACTACATATTGCCACCTCCACCAAAGAAGTCACCACCTCCTCCTCACCACTACACATCGCCGCCTCCACCAAAGAAGTCAGCGCCTACTCCATACTGCAATACATCTCCACCGCCACCTTCCCACTACTAGTACATCTCAAAAAGTCACAATTAACGAATAGCTTTGTGTTGCAGATGCTTGGATGTGATAGAATGTGAATGATTGTATTGAAAAATCACTCTAGGATAAATTCTTAAGAAGACAATATATCACTATAATTATACCCAATATAACCAAATAAAGAACACTAGAATTTTAATGAGATTCAGCACCTACGCCTTCGAACACTACCAGAATAATATTCACTAATTTCAATAAAATATTATAAGAGAGAGCCCTAAAGGGATAAAAGACAACTTCCGGCAGGGCTTGAACTAAAGGGGGGAGTCCCTTTTTATATCCTAAGGGACCCCCCACCCCCTTTACTTTCTTGATATGGGAATCCCCTCTCCTTTTTTTTCGACAATACAACAAATCTCCACCTTAAAAAAAAAATCCTTACAACTCTCATATAATATTGATAGTGTCTACGATTTTCAATTTTCAATTGTCAATAATATTGATCAAGTCCAAGCAGCGTTGAAACTTAACTGCAGTCGTTACTTTTGTCATCATATCAGTAGGATTCTCAGAGGTTGGAATTTTCTAGATTATAACTCCACATTCTTCCAAAATTTCCCGTACAAAATGATTTCAAACGTCGATGTGTTTTATTCTTGCATGATAAACTTGGTTTTTGCCAAATGAATTGCACTCTGACTATCACAATGCACTTTGATGTGTTTCTGTTTCAATCCCAGCCAAATTTTTCCTTTCATAGTCTCTGTAATTGCCATGTATTTTGCCTCTGTAGAAAACAAAACAACTGTTGTCTGTAAGGTAGACTTCCAACTGACTTGTGCCTTTGCAAGAGTAAACATATAACCAGTAGTTGATCGACATTTGTCCAAATCACTAGCATAGTCAAAATCACAATACCCAACTATACATTGACCATTTTACTTGTCCTACTGAAATATCAAACCAACATTTATGGTACTTAGAATATATAGTAAAATTCAATTTACAGCTTACCAATATTGAGTCTTGTACATACCATAGCATACATTAAACTACCAACAGTACTTGCATATGGTACTCTTAACATGTATTCCTGTTCTGCATCATTCTCTGGTGACATAGATACACTAAACTTGAAATAAGGAACAAGCGGAGTACTAACTGGCTTTGACCTTTTATTCATGCCAAACACATTGCTCATATATTCTTCCTGCGATAACTGAAACATCCCCAATTTCTTATCCCTAGTTATTTCCATACGAGAATCTTCTTTGCTTTACCAAGATCCTTCATCTCAAACTCCCTTTTCAGTTGAGTCTTCAATTTCTCAATTTCTATTTGACTTTTAAAAGCTATTAACATATCATCAACATAAAAAAGAATAGAAATATAGGATCCATCTTGTAAGTTGTGTAAATACACACAGTGATCATATTTGTCTCTTGTGTACTTCTGCCCCATCATAAATTTGTCAAATCGCATGTATCGCTGTCTCAGAAATTGCTTTAATTCATATAGCAATTTTTGAAGTTTGCACGCCATGTTTTCTTTTCCAGCAACTTTGAATTCTTCTAGCTGAGACATATTGATTTCCTCTTCCAAGTCTCAATGTAAAAATGTTATTTTTACATCCAACTAAACTAGTTCCAAATCCAACTGTGCTACAAAGCCTACAAAATTTTGGAGGAATACTTTACAATCGGAGAAAATATTTCATTGTAATCAACTCCCTACTTTTAAGCATAGCATTTAGCAATCAATCTTGCTTTGTAGCAAACATCATTCTTGTCAGGAAAACCTTCTTTCTTTGCATATATCCATTTGCACCCAATTGCCTTCTTTCCTTTTAGAAGACTAGTTAACTTCCATATTTGATTTTTTTAAAGGGACTGCATCTCCTCATTCATGACAATCCTTTATTGTTTTTGTTCAGAACTTTGGATTGCTTTATTATAAGTGGCAGGAACGTCATTAATTTCAATTACTGATACAAAAGCGACCATATTAGTATAATGAGTAGGTGGTCTAATGGTCCTTTTTCCCTTTCTTAGTGCAATTGGTTCATGTTGTTGTGAAGGTTCTTGAATCTGAGCCTACTCTTCTTCTAACTCTTCTTCTACTATAGGAGAGTCACCATTAGTTTCTTCATTTGCTAAGATAGTTTGTTTCTATCAAATTCCACCTGTTTGGGAGTACCATCTGAATGATTTTCTTGAGTTACCTTTGATATGGTAGATTCATCAAAGATAACATCTCTACTGAAGATTATTTTCTTTATCTATGGACACCAAAGGCAATAGCCTTTAACCCCAATTATGATCCCCATAAAAATTGCTTTCTTTGTTCTAGGATCCAGTTTTGACTCCTTAACATGATAATATGCATATGTAACGAATCATAATTTGTAACAGGCATTCCAAACCATTTCTCCAATGGCGCTTTACCATTGATGGCTGCAGATGGTAAATGGTTGATGAGATGACAAGTATAGACAACAGTCTCAGCCCAAAATTCTTTGCCCCATCCAGTATTGGACAACATGCACCGAATCTTCTCTAGCAATGTCCAATTCATACGCTTTGTCACTCTATTCTGTTGTGGTGTATTTTTTACGGTGAAATGTCTAACAATGCCTTCATTTTCACATAATTTCAAAAATTGATCATTTTTGTATTCTCCACCATTGTCTGAACGGAGACATTTGATCTTTCTACCTATTTGAGTTTCCACCATCTTTTTCTATTTAAGAAAAATTTCTAACACTTCACCCTTCGTCTTTATTGTATACATATAAACTCTCTGGGAAAAATCATTAACAAATGTGACATAATAACACTTCTCTCCCAATAAAGTTGTTTTCAAAGGGCCCCCACACATCTGAGTGAATATAATTCAAAATATCTTTAATGTCATGGATTGTGGGGCCAATTTCACCCTCGTTTGCTTCCCTTTAATGCAATGTTCGTAAAAATCTAACTTGCAAACTTGTACTCCTTTCAACAATCCTTGATCTATCAGAAATTTCAAGGATTTTTCTCCAGCATGCCATTTGTGCATATGTCACAACCTCATTGCTTCTAGCTCACAATCATTAGTGAAAGCTGCTGCTGTCGCTGTCCTAACGACTGTACTATCTAGAAAATAGTACACATTGTTGTTTTTTCAAACTCACTTTAGTACCGTAAGTGTACCAGAGATGATCTTCATTATTCCAACCTTCACCTTCACATCGAAATCTTTTGATTCTAAGAATTCAATTGAAATGAGATTTTTCATCAAATCTGGTATATATCGAATACCTATTAAGGTTCTGATTGATCCATCCTGATTTCTTAGGTGAATTGAACCAATCTCATGTGTGTTGAGGATGATATTATATGCTGTGTAAACCACTCCACCTTTCTGTTCTTTAAAATCAAAAAACCATTCTCGATTAGGAGACATATAACGGCTACAAGTTAAATCCAATAACCACGTACTAAAATGGCTAGTTGATGGTGCAACAGCAAGTGAGAGGTCTAAGTTTGCATCATCACATTCAACTACATTTGAATTTAAGACAACTTTCCATTTGTCTGGATTTCTTTTATTCTTCAGTTTGGGACGATCTTTATTCCAATGCTCTTTTTCTCAATAAAAAACACATTCGTCTTTTCTAGGTCTGGACTTTAACTTTGATCTTCCCTCACATCCCTTTATTAACTCTGCGAACGCACTCTAACAACTAAGATTTCTGCTTCTTCACTTAAGTTTTCTTGCTTTTCTTTCTTTTTTAGTTCATAACTGTACAAGACTACAATTACTTCACCATGAAAGACAATAGTCTTCCCGTGAAATAGATTAGTTTCAAGATATTCAAATTTGTCAGAAGTGGATCTTAATAACATTAGAGCCAGATTTTCATCTTTGAAAGTCTCATTCATATTCATTTGATCAGTAATCAATTGATTAAAGTTAATGATGTGATCATTCCTAGTGGTACTCGAAACATAGTTGAAGCGAAACAGCATCTTTTTCATATAGAGTTTGTTTTGATTGCTCTTTTTCAAGAATTTTTCTTCTAGTGTCTTCACAATTTACTTGCATGAGTTTCTTTTGAAAATGCCTTTTGAAAATGCATACTTCTGCTCTCTAAAAAGGCACGATCGAATTGTACCATATGTCAATCTATTCATCCTCCTCTTTCTTTTCTTCAATAGTAAGATCTAGACCCTATTGGAAAATGATATCTAGAGTCTCATTTTGCCACATGCCGAAATGACTAATTCTATCAAAAATCTTCACTGCAAATCTGACATTTGTCACTGCAATTTTGGTCAAAATTGATGATGTTGACATGGATAATTTTACACTATTAACTCTTTTTGCCACCCATACAATTTAATAGCAAATGTGAAATGTGATTAACCAAGAAAAATCTTTTTCTGATATGGAAGATCAGACTAAACTACAATCAGCATATTAACATCAACCAGGCTCAATACTAATTAGCCCAAAAAAAATCTTTTTTGATATGAAAGATCAAATAAAACTACAATCACAAAACATACTTAGATAGAGCAAGCTCTAAAACCAATTATCTGAAACCAATTATTATGAAAACTTGCATGTTAATAGAACATAAAACCATTGTATTTAAAAATCATCCTAAAATAAATTCTTAAAAAAATAATTTAATAACACAGTATAAACACTATTAAAATAATTTTTTTAAAAAAAAAAAAAAAAAAAAAAAAACCATAAAAATAATTAAAAAATATTTTTAACAAAATTCAATCAAACATATCTACAGCCTGATACACTATTAAAATAATTTTTTTAAAAAAATTAAATTAGCTATTATAATAGGAAAAAGAGAAAAACTTGCCGTAAAAGTATCGAAGGCAACTTCCCGCACGGTTTGCACCAGTTGGAGGAGGGGGAGTCCCTTTTTATAGCCTAAGGGACCCCCTCACCCACTTTGCTTTCCCGATGTGGGAATACCCTCCCCGCCCCCCCGCCCCCCCTTTTTTGGGCCACACAACACTCTGACCATTCGTGCACTTATGATCGTTTATGAGAGAGCTAGCATTGGAGCTGTTTGAGTTGTGACAATAGTGGTTTCAGCTCTTCTTTACTAAAATTTGTGCCTTGAGGATTTTTTTTTTTTTTTTTGGGTATTCTAAAAGCAAGTGCGTTGTGAATAAGAGGGTCTTAATTGATGGCCACTTTGACGATCATGTTTCCATCATCTCGTAGTGATATATTCTTGTTGTTTTACAAAAGCAATGAAACTTCGTTGCCATAACGTCAACATATTCGATCGATAAATAGAAGTCAAGTTTCATGTTTGTGAGAACCATATATTGTGGTTTGTTCTACAAATGGAATTAACAGTTTTTTTTTTTTTTCCTTTTGCTTACCATGCTAAGCACAAGATGTGCTGCTCCATTGTTTTTTGGTCTTAATTAAATTCTTTGTTAATGTAAGGACATTTCAAGCAAAAGCCTCAACAGAGGAAAATTGATTAAAGACGTCACTAAGAAATGAGAATAGTTACTTCGATTCATGTGCCCACATCATGAACACCGGCATAAGCCTTGGCATAAAAGCCTCAACAGAGGAACATTGATTAAAGACGTCACTAAGAAATGAGAATTGTTACTTCGATTCATGTGCCCACCATCATGAACACCGGCATAAGCCTTGGCACAAAAGCGCATGCATGGCAAAATAACACGCCTGAGCGCTTCAGGGCGAACGCAGGCCCGTGCCTGTTTGTGGTATGTGTTGTAGTACACCTTTGCACACTAAGCACTTTGTGAATGAGGTAAGAGTCCTGTTTATGGTAGAGAAATTTGACCCTGATGACACCATCCAACAGAAACTAAAACCCACTTGATTAAATCATAACTAGTTTTAAGAAAATGATTGTATAGTCACTTCAGATTAAGACATTCATGCGTGCAGAAAATTCATTGGTACGAACATGAGTGGACCTAAGCTACTTGAGATGGGGCTTGCCTCAAATGGGCTCACCGCATGAGTTATAACATTCGCACGAACATGAGGGAGACCCTAACCATTCTATTTTACTTTCACTGGCTGAATGTCTGGGCTTTATGATGCCTTGCGCGAGTCCCTAAATGATAAGCCCTCTCCAATGCTACTTTACAATGTGTTTTTTTTTTTTTTTAATCAATATGCAGGAAAAACTAACAAAAGTTTTTTTTAATTATCGATTAAATTCGATTCGAATCAGATTAAAATCTAAAATAAAACTCTCCTCTATTTTACCATAAAAAACTAACAAAAGTAATCAATCTCTTTGGTTTGGTCTAGTTAGATATCCAAAATATGAACCCACTTAATTAATGAGAGTTTTATGCATCTTAATTACATGTGACACGCGATTAAATGTAGGACTAAGTTTAGTATATCTGTGATGTGGTGGATGCTTGATCCTTGTAAAATTTTAGAATATGGAGAGGAAGACATGGTCATTGTAAATGTGTAAGAACTGAGCTTATTTGAATTGCAAGAATCTAAGGCTAACCATCAATTTTAATTATGGACAAAAGCTTTATACTCTATGAATCGTAAACCTGCAATTTTCGCTTATAGTGGGAAGTTATATCGAAACTTAAAATTTATCTTTTTTAGAAGGAAATCTATTATTACAATGCAACCTTGAGTACAAAAAAGGTTATTATGTATAAAAATAAATTTAATTAAAAGAATAGTTTGCATTGGGGTTGGTAGCTTAGCTACCTAATTAAAATTACAGAGAAAGTGAGAAGTGTAAATGTTCAATGGTGGAAAATCTGTGCTTGCTTACTTGACTTATAACGCCTTACACTAAGTTGACAATTTCGACCCACAAGCCCTTTGCAGCCATATCAAATGGCAACAATAAATTTGGACCGTTATAACTCAATTGATACGATCATTTTTCCTCCGTTGAATTCAAGCTTTTTCCATGTAAAAAAAAAAAGAAAGGAACTATGTTCTACTGAAAATTTTTCTAAAATTATTGAATTAATGTTATGTTAATGAATTATGAAGTGATTTAGGGAATTTTGTCTTTGCTTTTGTTGGTGATGCTCCAACAACTTCTCATAAAGCTACAATGGCAATTTATTTTCTTTTCCACTTTCATTTTTTGGTGAGACAATAAGAAACAAGATAAAAATCCAATATGGAAATTTTATAAATTGTTCATTGTTTATTTCCTTTGCTTGACCCTCCATGCTCTTAAATGATTTTTCTCCATTGCATTTTCTTTTTAAAGAAATTTTTTTTTGAACTTGATCAGAAAATATTTTTACTTACGACTTTCAAGGGTGAATTTCCCATTTATCCTACTCAAACCGATGACCTCCAACCATAATGAATGTGAGGAATGCATCTCAATACAAGAAAAATAAGTATTAACGACGGAAATATCCATCATTGATACTCAAATTTTCGTCGCTGAAAATATTAGCGACGGAAATTTAACGACGAAAAATTACATCGTTAAAAGTCAGCTCGCTAATTTAGCGACATAAATATTTCCGTTGCTAATAATCCGTTGATAATTTAATTTTTTATTTTTTCTAATTATTTCTAATTATCGACGAATTAGCGACGAAAATATTTTTGTCGCTAATCTGTCGCTGAAGTGAGTAAAAGCAAACCCAAGCACATGAGTCCGGACGACCGGCCTGCTGCCCGACCCCGACCCGCCTGCCCTCGTATGCACCAGCCCCGACCCCGGCCCGCCTCCCGCTTGCCCGTCCGTCTGCTTTTAATTTGTTGTAAAAATGCTCACACCCAGGTTGAGAGAGAGATATTGAGAGTTTTAACCACCATGTCACCATTACATTTGTGTTATTAGTTTATTTTTTTTATACTTCTATACTTTCTTTCTAACTCTCAATATTAAAAATACAATACCCTAATTTAAAAAAATATAAAATTTTCTTTAATAAAAACATTAAATTATATTTACTAAAAATACAGAATTATATTTAATAAAAATACAAAATTATATTTAATAAAAATACAAAATTATATTTAATAAAAACAAAAAATTATATTTAATAAAAACACAAAATAATATTTAATAAAAATACAAAATTATATTTAATAAAAATACAAAATTATATTTAATAAAAACAAAAAAATTATATTTAATAAAAACAAAAAATATTATTTAATAAAAAAACAAAATTATATTTAATAAAAACACAAAATTATATTTAATAAAACTACAAAATTATATTTAACGAAAACACAAAATCATATTTATTAAAAATATAAATTTATATTTAATAAAAATACAAAATTATATTTAATAAAAACAAAAAATTATATTTAATAAAAACAAAAAATAATATTTAATAAAAACAAAAAATTATATTTAATACAAACAAAAAATAATATTTAATAAAAAGAAAAAATTATATTTAATAAAAAAATTATATTTAATGAAAAACAAAATAATATTTAATAAAAAAATTATATTTAATAAAAACAAAAAAATATATTTAATAAAAGCAAAAAATTATATTTAATAAAAACACAAAATTATATTTAATAAAAATACAAAATTATATTTAATAAAAACACAAAATTATATTTAATAAAACTACAAAATTATATTTAATGAAAACACAAAATCATATTTAATAAAAATATAAATTTATATTTAATAAAAATACAAAATTATATTTAATAAAAACAAAAAAATTATATTTAATAAAAACAAAAATTATATTTAATAAAAACAAAAATTATATTTAATAAAAACAAAAAATTATATTTAATACAAACAAAAAATAATATTTAATAAAAATACAAAATTATATTTAATAAAAAAAATTATATTTAATGAAAAAAAAAATTATATTTAATAAAAAAATTATATTTAATAAAAACAAAAAATTATATTTAATAAAAGCAAAAAATTATATTTAATAAAAACAAAAAATTATATTTAATAAAAACAAAAACTTATATTTAATAAAAATAAAAAATTATATTTAATAAAAAGACAATTATATTTAATAAAAACACAAAATTATATTTAATAAAAAGAAAAAATTATATTTAATAAAAACACAAAATTATATTTAATAAAAACACAAAATTATATTTAATAATAACAAAAAATTATATTTAATAAAAAGCCAAAATTATATTTAATAACACAAAATTATATTTAATAAAACCAAAAAATTATATTTAACCAAAATAAAAAATATTTTTCAAATTTTAACGATGGATTAGCGACAATAAAATTAGCGACGGATTTTTCCATCACTAAATTCGTCACTAATCTATTCAAAAAGATTTTAGCGACGGAAAAATTAACGACGTCCAAAAAAGTTTTAACGACGGAAAATTCATATCGTTAATTTTAGCGAGGGATTTAGTGACGAAATAATTAGCGACGGATTTTTCGGTCGCTAAATCCATCGCTGAATTTTTCGTCACTAATTCATCGCAAATCCGTCGTTAATAGCTACGGATTTTTTTCCTTCGATAATTTTCATCGCTGAATGGCTATTTTCTTGTAGTGACTTTACCCAATCAATTTCATTGAGTGAATTTTGAAATTAATTTTTTTTTTTTTTTTTTTTGGATCTATTAGATATATAGACGTGCCCAAAGTTCCAACACAGTTTTGGTTTGGCTAGAAAAGAATTTGGGCCAAGCCAGCTCCAGGATTGTACCTTTTGTATCGATTCAGTTATGATTCCAGAGCTAAATGATTTTGGTTCGGACTCAATTCTGATTTAGCTTGACATTTTTACATTTTTGTAGTTTTTTTTTTTCATATTTTTTTTATGGTTCTTTCGATTTTTTACTATTCCTTCATGGTTTGATTTTGATACTAATTCTGTGGTTCTTTAAAGGTTCTCGTTCCTAAATTAGGAACCAGGATTGAACCAATCGCCTATAGGTTTTGGTATCAAAATCGGACCAAAATCATTTTCTATCTCGATTCCGCTTCGGAAATGAAAATTTGAGCACATCTAATTAAATAAATCTCAAAATTTACTTAATTTTTATATTTAGTGTGTATGACGTCTAAAATATTGCATATACCCGATGGGTTCACCATTGTCATTTCAGGGCAATAAATTGATAAAACAGAAAAAAAATAAAAAAAATGACTCCAATTCATACTTCTCTAAAGCGAGATTCAGATTAAATGTTGAGTAGCATGCAAAAGATTTTACAAATCAACCAGCGGACATGCTCAAGTAGCCAAGAATTCAACTTCAAATTGTCCTTGTATACACCACTTGGAAAGAGCCTACACTTGGATTTTAAATTGTAATTTTGGAAAGAGTTCTACTTTGGGTAGTAATAGAAGAAAATTAATGGGGTGCATAGGGAAGAGGCCTATGAGTTCAAGTAATTAATGGGTAAGTCCCATCGCTTTTGTTGGCTCACTGTGCCATTTAGCAATTGAAAATTTATCAAATATGAATAACTTTTTTATTATTTGTCTTAATCAATTTTTTAAACTAATCTTTTCTAATCGATATTATTCTAGAATAGACCACAATACCATTAATTAACGGTTAGTAAAAATTATCATAGTTGACGGTTATGACAGTTTAAAGAATTATCGTACACATCTCAATTAATACTATTTCTAGTTTTATTGAGATTTTTTGGGTCTCGTAAGGAGTTATTTTAATTAATATTTGGAGTAATAGAGTTGAGTTACTATTGTTATATAATTAATTAACTTTATATATGATAAAAAATTAAAAAGAAAATACTAAAATTCTCCCCCTAATGGGTCTTTTTATTGTTAAACAAATACAAGAGAAAAACACTATAAAAGAATGCATAAACCACAACTTCCAAAAGAAAGTTGATTATTTCTCTATACAAAAATCTCAAGAGAAAGTTGTAACACCCACATTCAACCCATTGGAGAGGAATTATTCATATGTTTTCCACAATGTCCTGCAACATTAATTTATTAAAATTTACTTCAGTCTTGATTTTATCAGTGGTATGGTGGAGGTGGAGGTGAGTTGTAATAGTAATGAGGCGGAGGTGACTTTTTAGGTGGAGGAGGAGACTTGTAAACATACGGTGGTGGTGGTGATTTATAATGATGATTTTTAGGTGGAGGAGGAGACTTGTAATGGTAATGAGGTGGAGGTGACTTTTTAGGTGGAGGAGGAGACTTGTAAACATGCGGTGGTGGAACTGATTTATAATAATGATTTTTAGGTGGAGGAGGAGACTTGTAAACATACGGTGGTGGTGGTGATTCATAATGATGATGTTGAGGAGGAGGGGGTGGTGATGACTTGTAGTATGGTGGGGGTGGAGATTGTGATGGGGATGGTGGAGGTGGGGACTTATAGATGTGTGGAGGGGGTGATGATGGTGATGGAGGAGGAGGGGACTTGTATATATAAGGCAGCGGTGGTGATGGTGGGGATGGAGATGATGGTTGAGGGGATGGAGATGGTGGTGGTGATGACTTGTAGACATATGGAGGTGGTGGCGATGGCAAGGGTGGTGGTGGTGACTTGTAAACATATGGAGGGGGTGGTAATGGTGATTGTAGAGGAGGGGACTTATATGGAGATAGTGGGGATGACGATGGTGGTGATAGTGATGGAGGCAATGGTGATGGCGATAGAGGTGGCGGTGACTTGTAAACATATAGAGAGTCCGGTGATGGTGACGGTGGAGGGGAGTTGTAAATGTATGGTGGTGGCGGGGTTGGTGATGGTGATGGTGGAGGTGGAGGTGGAGACTTGTACTCATAAGGAGGAGGTGGTGACTTGTAGGCATAAGGGTCATCTGAATTAGCTCCCACGCCAATGGCCATCACCAAGCAAATTAAAGCCAATGTGGGAACAGACTGAGGCTGAGGCCACATTGTCATTTTCAGAAACCCCATTTGGTTTTTTCCACTTTGTTGTGTGGAAATGGGGGAGAGGCTAAACGCAATTTATAGTGATCATGTCCCAAAGACAACCCTTCCATTGCTTTATTTCCTCCAATATGAAAGGTATAACGTTTTCTAGACCCTTAGTTTCAAACTTTCAACCTCTTTAGTCCAAGTCTCTGCTCTTAACACCCTACTTTATGTGATGTTAACAAAAAAATACATTAATATAAAATTATTGTGCCAAATTTTTTTCCAAATTGAAGAAAATATTAGATTACATTGTATAAACAATGAATCTCTCACAAGTTGTCTCCTAAATGATAGAACAGTTTTTCTCTGAAATAAAATTTTTACATGTGTCTTATTTAGGTCCTCCAAAATTGGAGATATGGAGTCAAAAATATTGTCCAAGAGAGTCTAGAAAGTACAACACAAGATTGAAAATCCAAAAAGGTGTGGACTTGGGACACACAAAAAAAAAAAAGTCCCATCAATTTGTTACAACCAATATTGCATGAAAATGGAGGGACGTCACTTTATAAAAAATATAAAAAAAAATAGCAATATGAACAAATATATAAATATAAAAATATAAAAATTTTTATATAAATATTAATTATTTTATAAAAATAATAAAATAATTATATTTTATAATAAAAATTTAAAATGATCAAATATGTAATTATTAATTATAATTAATTAATAATTTATTTTTTTTGTTCTCATCATCAGTATCTAAAACCATATTTCGATTAGTTCAGTTTGAGCATCTGTAAGGATCCTATTAAAAGACGGTTCTCCTAATATAATTTTTTTCATTTCTAAATTTCAAAATAAGATTAAAAAAACTAAAACCACATTTCATTAAACTAATTTTTTATCGGTATAAATAAATTATCTATTAAATATAAAAAATATTTAAATATAAAAATATAAATATTAAGTAATTTAATATATTAAAATGTTTCAAAAATAATAAACGCGCGCGCCTTAGGTTACGGCCATTTCTGCTTTGGCCTTCGGGGTGCAAAATTTAGGACAGTATAATTTCGGCCAAATGACTAGACTTGAGACTTGACTATATTGTGGATGCTTTGCTAGTATGGAGCCCTATCAATCCTACAATTTATTAAAACCAATAATAATAATAATAATAATAATAATAATAATAATAATCAAATTCATAATTTCTTTCTTAAAAAATATAGGGAGTCATCAGTTGCCATTCTTAAGAGAATTATTATGAGAATTTTTCCTTTTATGATTTTTTTTTTTTTTTAAAAATAGTAATCCCTTACCTACTTTTCATCAAACAATGTTATTTAAGTTTTTAATCCTTAATTTGATTATCAAAATTTTTTAGTTTTAATTGTAATTTGGATTGCATGTTATGAGTCCATTACGTCAAGTCCACGTAGGCCTTCCGTCAAATTGCTGGCATTTTCTTGCTATCCCCACAATTTCACAAAATTATTCAATTATGTGTGTTAGAAAATTCTAAATAGTCGTCAAGGGACAGACCAGTGACAATAGCTTCTCTTTTTTAACTTTATAATTTGGGGTTCGATTTCTATTATAATAAAAAAAATCTAAATAAGGCCAGATCGTGGAATATACCGTTAAAAAAAAAAGAAAAAATGTCCAATAACAAATCCACCAAATATATTATGATTTTACAGAACAACATTAAATTAATTTCTAATTGTTTGTATCCTAGAAAGTAGATCACAATTGATTATGTACTTCTACGCTTCTTTGATGGATCTTAAAGGTATCTTAACGCAATTCATAGTTGTGATAATAATTTTGCACAAAATGGAAATAAAAAAATAGAATTGGATATGAAATGATATGAAAAATGATGTTTTATAATAATACAGAAAATGAAAATATAGACAAATATGTAAATATAAAAAATATAAAAAATTTTATATAAATATTAATTATTTTATATAAATAATAGAATAGTCATTTTTTATAATAAAATTTTAAAATTATCAAATATATAATTATTAATTATAAGACAAATAACATAAAAATTATAATTATAAGCAAATAAATAAATAATTTATTAAATATAAAAAAAATATGTAAATATAAAAAATTTAAGGATTTTGTATAATATTAATTAATTTAATGTGTTAAAATAGTTAAAATATTTTGAAAATGAAAAAATATTAGTATTAAAAAGTTTTCATATACAAGAGATAATAAATATTTTTGTCAATTTTTTAGTAGAAGATGATTAAATTTTTACACGAAATAGAGCTTTTTACTTTAAAAAAAAAAAAAGAAGAAGTTAAATAGTATTTAATGCAAATAATGTTGATTCTATTTTCTCGAAATCAAATAAAAAAAAATTAATACCCTAACTTGTGCCGTACAAGCATTGATCAATGATTTGGTAGGTGAAAGAATAAAGAAATATTTCTATCCGCACAGAGTTGAAATTTATAAGTCAAGATTATTTATTAAATAAGAAGAAGAACTTGACTAATCCTCTAAATTTAGGTACAATCACAATATCTCCTCGTAAAATACAAACTTAGTCTTATGGGTCTAACGATAAAGTATTAGATTTTCTTAATCAAATTTTTAACTTCAAATTTTGAGAATGAAAAAATAAATATTGAAAGAATCTATAGATGTTATGAGATTCGGATAGTATTACGGGAACCCGTAATACTATCTGGTCAAATATCGATTCGAACTCGATAGTAGTTTTATTATTATTGCTCGGATAGTGTTTGAGCTCGAGCTCATACTGTGTTGAGGTTAAAGGCTCGTCAATCTATCTGATATAATTATATATTTTAAAAATAATTCTTATATGTAAATTTATATTTATAGGTATATTTTTTTTGTTATATCGTGATTTGAATTCGAAATCATCTTGCTGGGGGAGAGGGTTGTTTTTTGAATACAAAATTGACGAGCTCTAACTCACCTAATCAATGCTCGAACTAAGCTCAGATATTAATGTTATTTGACTCGACTTGAGTGTCATAACACTGTTAGAAAAGTCAATTTTTAAATTAAATTTCATAATTATTCCAATCAAATTGATTATATCATATTTTTAAACATTGATGACTAAAAAAAAAAAAAAAAATCAGTAAGAACGAGACAAGTAGGCCCCTTAGTGGGTTCAGTTGACTAATCCTACAAATTTAGGTACTATCGCAATATCTCCCAACACCTGGACCGTTAGGCCCCTGAGTGGGGGTCCACTTGGGCTTCGGCCGAAGGAAAGGCTCACTTCAAGGGCATTGACCCTCCCAACTCCTTGTCCCTTTTTTCCTAAGGTCACCTTCCCCCGTTCACATGCAAGTGTGCAATGAGATAAGAGAAAAACATCTCCATTTGATCTATAGAGATATCAATAAAATTTATAATTATTGAATTATTAATTATTTTTTATAAAATAATTATTATTTATAAGATGATGATCCAACTACCATAATCACGTGGAGATTATAGAGAGTCCCACGAGAAAAAGGGAAGCAAGTGTGTTGCTCTCATTAGAATGATTTATTTTATGTATTTAATACAAATATTTATCGACTATTTATGAATTTATTATTTTTTAATAAAACGATTTTTAATTCATTATAAATTTTAAAGCAATTTAGGGAAATTTGTAATTTTATAGGAAAGATAATTTATTTTTATCATTTTTTTTTTTGCTTTAATTGATAAATATTATTTTTGAAATAAGATAAAATAACCCATATAAATACCTTAGAAACGAACCAAAGGCCTCCTAATGTGCATGACTTTTTAGGCTCTTTTATGCGTCGGACAGATTTATTAGAAATCATATAATCTAATAAATCTTGGCATTTAAATATTAATTTATTAATCTTTTGTGTTTTTTAATGTTTCTTTTTAAGTATGAATTGTTCATCGTCTAGATCAAAAACTTGTTGAATGTCATTCAAATCTCATGATTTCTGAGACTTGCGTTAAGTTTGCGTCGGCAAAGGCATTCACATTTGAAAATAATAATAATAATAATAATAATAATAATAATAATAATAATAATAAAAACTTGAAGTTTATTGTTCCATTGACAAGTAAGTCTCAATAACAATTATGACGAACTGCGAATAGTCAGAACATTAGCGGGTGAATATGGCCGGGTTTCTGGGACATGTCGTATTGGGCCCTAGCAGAAAGTATTGAAGTCTAGGCCCAGCAAGCCTACTGAGTCGAGTTATTATTATTATTATTTTTTTATCCTTATACTCGGTCCATCACTCGATATCTAGAATTTCATTCTGATTAATTCGGATTAACCCAACTAAAATCCCTCTTAAGGGGTAGGGTCTCCCAACGTAATCGACTTTGTACCCAAGTCACGAGCCAAACTCGTGATCTTGATTAAGGGACACAGCAACCAACCTGTTACACCAACTACCCGTTAGTAGAGTCGAGTTTTATTATTATTATTATTAATGCTTTAAATATCTATAGTCCGTTATTCAAAACGATACCAACATAGTTGTGGATGTGAATCATAGGATCCAATCGGGTTGAATGAAATAGAGAAAAACATCTGGAGTTCTTTGTGATCGCATGATACCATTGTATTTGAAATGAAAGTTTTATAGAATAGCAATAAGACTTGTACTATTGTATGATATATAATGTTAGACCATTAAACAATAACAAGAATAAAAAATTATTGTCGTCGAGATGACAATGTTAAAATAAATGTGTGATAAAACTAAAAAAAATGGGATTAGAAATAAAAATATACGGACTAAATTAGGAGTGAATTCAATTGTGGATAAAAAGTGAGAGTATCGCTTGAAATGGTTTGAACATAAACAAGAAAAACCTAAAAATATACCAATTAGGAATATCAAGAGTTTGAATATAGGAGATTTAGTCAAATAAATCGTTAAAAATATGTATATAATATATTCGTAAAGATATGACATTTAAAGTGTTAACTAAAGAGATAATTTCGAATAGAAACGAGTGACATAGGAAAATTAGAGTATATTAGATCATCACTTCTCTCTCTTTCTCTTTTTAGGTAGTGTGGGTGTATACGTGCATGTGTATGTATATTTATATATATATTTAATACTATTATTATTTTTTCTTATTATTACTATTATATATATTTTTTTCTATCTTATGTTTATCTCTTACGACCGACCCCAAATTTTAAGATTAAGGTTTTGATTGTTATTGTTATTGTTATTGTTGTATTATTATTATTATTATTATTATTATTATTATTATTATTATTATTATTATTATTATTATTATTATAAGTGGATTTTCTTATCACCAATTGGTATCCGAATTTCACTTGATTAATTCGATCCGAGTACTGTGGAGATTCATTAAGAAATTGACTCTCTTAAATCTCATTTTTCTATTCTCATGATTCGAATTCGAGATCTATGATTAAAGGAGTACAACGTCTAATCGTTACACCAATTGAAGTTTGGTAGTGGAGTTTTTATTTTTTTATTTTTTATTTTTTTTTCTACTACTTAACCATTGATATTCAAACAATTTGACTAATATTTTTTTATTTTTAAAATTTAAACTAAAAATGTTATTTTAGAGAGTTTAGTAAACATGTGAACATGTGTATAGCTCAATCCCTTCGGGGACATCCGATACGTGGGTAGCTCAAATTTTTTATAAAATATAACGTCTCAAAATCATTACCTTAAAAAACAAAAAATAAAAAAAATAAAAAGTTTTAAGTTTAATCGGAACAGTTTTCAACTCGGTCAATGGGCCGAGAAAATGCCAAAAGCCTGCATAAAAAAGTAGGTGACTCAAACATGTTGCCGAGTCCAAAATTAGAAAAAATATTTAATGATATAAATTCGTGTCGTTCTTTCTCTTTTCTTATTTTGCTTGATAAAATTGATTTATTTGTGAATTCAGTTATATCACAAAAATGGTTTATATATTTATTGTGAATAAGGATTAACAGATTTTTTTTTACTACTATCGATATCCAGAATCATATTCCAATTAAAAGATAATATATCCTAAAATTAAAATCAATCTGTCATTTTTTCCGGCACAACTAATGAAAATTGTTTTATTAGAATTGCCAAGTAATGAATAGAAATGTCTCACTAATACCTCTTAAATCATTCTCTCTGGCTGGCTTAGCATTTTCTAGAGACTTTCTATCGTCCAAGGACTTCAATATAAGGTTATTTGTTCTTTCCTTGACATGCTTTGTGCCCGCATATCTTAAAGCCCATTTGTTGCTCAAACAAAATCACCATTTCATTGTGACCTTTGCTTCGTTTTTGTTTTCAATTTTTTTTCTTTTTTCTTCATTTAAAGAATTTTTGCACACCAAGTTAACGAGAATTTGAATTACAAAAAGAAATAACAACCACGATTCATACATTATTTCACTATCATTTTTTATTCAAAGCATATAACATAAAGTTCAAATATTAGAATAAAATATCTGAGACAAAATGACAAATCCTATGAAAACAAACTGCAGTCGTGACTAATCCTGCAGCTAACTTATTCCAAACTAGCTCTCTTCCTTGAGATCAAAACGCTATGATATTCCCAAATATAATTCTACTTATCTGTTTTTGAGCTGCATAGCAAATACATTTCATTAGAAAGAAAGAAAGCTGATCCACTTGGAAGGGAATAATTATATAAGCCGCTTGTAGAAGCAGTCGAATTATTTTGTGCATAAACATAATGTGTTTTAATAATAAAATGGGGAAGGTGGTGAAGAAGATGGTGGAGATGGGAACTTGTGGCAATGGGGAAGAGGTGAAGGAAGAGAGACTTTTATTAGTAAGGAGGAAGTGATGATGAGTTGATGGGGTAGGGAAAGACTCACAGATGTTCGAGGGAGGAGGTGATCGGGGATGGTGGAGGTGATCATTTGTAGTGGTATGGTGGAGGAGGAGATGGTGATGGAGGTGGTGGGGATGGTGAAGGTGGAGGCGGTGATTTGTAAAGATAGGGAGGAGGTGGTGATGGAGATGGTGGAGGTGGGGAGCTATAGACATAGGGTGGAGGAGGTGAAGGTGAGGGCGGAGGTGGTGACTTGTAGATATAAGGAGGAGGTGGTGATGGAGATGGGGGAGGTGGAGATTTGTAAACATAGGGAGGTGGAGGTGAAGGAGATGGTGGTGGTGGTGGTGGTGACTTGTACATATAAGGGGGAGGTGGTGATGGAGATGGAGGAGGTGGAGATTTGTAAACATAAGGAGGTGGAGGTGATGGAGATGGGGGTGGAGGTGGAGGTGGAGGTGACTTGTACACATAAGGGGGGAGGTGGTGATGGTGATGGTGGAGGCGGTGATTTATACACATATGGAGGGGGAGGTGATGGAGATGGGGGTGGAGGTGGAGGTGGAGGTGACTTATAAACATATGGAGGTGGTGGTGATGGTGATGGTGGAGGTGGTGATTTATAAACGTATGGAGGGGGAGGTGATGGTGATGGGGGCGGCGGTGACTTGTAAACATATGGAGGAGGTGGGGATGGTTATGGTGGAGGTGGTGAATTATACACATATGGAGGGGGAGGTGGCGGTGATGGGGGTGGCGGTGACTTGTAAACATATGGAGGAGGTGAGGATGATGGTGGTGGTGAGATATAGTAATTAGAAGGAGGTGGCGGTGGAGATGAGTAATAGTAGTAAAATGGAGGTGGTGGGGATTGGTAATTGTAATGGTCACCGTAATGGTCATGGCCACCGTTGTGGTCGTCACGATCAGCAGCTACATTTGCAACAATCAAGCAAAATGCCAAGGCATACACTAAATGAGGCCTTAAATTAGCCATTTTTGCCCACTCAGAGTGGCGGCCAGAAGTCTCTCTGGCCAAGACAAAGTTTTGAGATGTCGAAGATTGTGTGCTACTTGAGAGAGAACCTAATTGTGAATGACAAAAGAAGAGGCTTGAGAGGTATATATATAGTGAGTTGAGAGCATCCTTTAGTGATTGTTTGAAGCTTTCATCCAAGATCACCGCCCTCCACCCCGAAGACGTTGAATCTGAAGAAACAAGTAATTTAATGTACAAATTCCACAAATTGGGATGCCACTAACTCCAAGAATTTCTTCCCATGCTTGCGTAGATAAAACAAGTTGGGGAACAAGTCCAGTCTACCTTTGATTCAATTATACAAAGGGAGAAGGTAGTTGAATAACCGTGTTTGTCCAACAATGACTAACAAAGTGCATGTAAGCTGTTTTATATAAGTTATAAAATGAAAAGTCCTTAATCATGACTTTGTTAAGTTAATCAAATGTTACCAAAATCCTAAATCCAAGTAGAGAGAGAGAGAGAGAGAGAGAGAGAGAGAGAGATTAATGATGGGTCGGTTTTAGTTTCGCGAGTCATAACAAATTATGATGATAAATTGTTTAGTATTACAATGACATCGTTATCCCAATTGTGATTGTTTGTGTCTTAGCTCAACTTACCTTTGTCCAAGTACGTCGTAGGAATACATTACATGTGGATAAAACCTACACGTTTAACAATTGGTTTTCCTCTAGACTTGGTGATTCTGAATTTGTCTTACTGCAAAAATCAATGAAGAGCACGTCGTAGAAAAACATTACATGTGGATAAAACCTAAGTGGCTATCAATTGGTTTCTTCCTAGACTGGGTGATTCTGAATTTGTATTACTGCAATAATCTATGAAGGTTCTAATATTTAACGTTATCAAGCATCAAAAAATCAATATTGTGTCCTCGAGAGACACTCGAGTGATACATAGTTCCTATTCAAGTATTTTCTCAAAAGTCTAGTATTCAAACCTTCGTAACGTGTATATTTTCGTAATTTCAATGTAACAAAAAAAAATCAACATTGTTTGTTAAATGTTGAAATTACAAGCAAGTAGGGAAAAAAAATCAACATTGTATTTGTCAAATTTTGAAATTACAAGCAGGTAGAAGAACCGTCTCTTTGCTAAAATTTGAAGTTTAATTTTTGGTAATTATATTAAGGCAAATGCTAAACACTGCCCTAACGGCAATGGTTAAGGAGTATTTAATATTTTCAAATTTTCTTGGAAAATAAGAATTAAATCTCATGGAAATTATCCTTAATTAATGCATTGCTATTTTAGTTATGTGATCCAAATACCCTTAAGTTTCATTATTCAATATATTTGATTTGGTTTAAAATTTAAGGTTTAAGCTTTTGGGTTTAGGATTTAGGGGTTTACAAATTATTAGGACTCAATATGTATTATTTAAGATTTTAACTGTCATTAATATATATATTTGTATTTTTATATTTTTTTTTTGTTACAACAAGAATTAAATCCCAGATTACAGGGTTGGGAGAGGGAGCTGTTACCACTGAGTTGTCCCCTAGGGACATATTTTTATATATTTATACATATAGTTTTGTTAACAAGTGGGTGAAGGAATATTCTAACTCTAAAAATGAATGCTTCCAAAATTAATTAAGATATGAGAAGAAGAAGATCGATGTGATTAGGTATGAATTGTTCAAACATTTGAAAACGAAAAAATGATTTTTGAAATTGTCATTTAAGAAGAAGTCTGCATGCAAAGTCTTCAAAAAAATTTTATTGGTTGAGTTGCTTAAACCCCTACTGTATGAAAAACAAAGAACGTGTAGGGACGAATGTCAACTCAAAATTTTCAATCCTCCATCCTTGAAAGTCACAGCTTTACAGTAATAGGATGAGATTTGGTGGAGCTTTAATGCAAGTATTAGTTGTTAACCATGACTTTTAACGTGGCACAACCCTCTTCATTTTCCACTTCAAATGATTTCGTGTAATGTTGGAGGCAAGTTATGAAGCAAAGGAGTTTCTAAATTGCGTTCCAAATGATTATTGCTGAGAAGACTCTTACTTAAATATATTTTTTGAAATTTAATATTTGAATTTTTATAAATATGTATATTTCGTGATTTTTATGATTTTCATGACTCACGTGCATGTATAAAAAAAATTAAAAAAATTAAAAAAATAACCATCCGTGGGTTTCTAAAACCTCTCATGACTATCGTCTAAGGGTTCCAACCCCATTAAACCCTTCCCCCACTTTATGTAAAGGGGAAAAATGAAAATGGGTTCTCATCCTTAGAAAGTTTCGGCCTTGCTACTCCGGATTTGGGTGAAGACAATAATATATATTATATATATTTATATATAATTATAATATATAAAATTAAAATAAAATAAAATATATTAATATATTAAATAATAATCGAATTTTTGAGTCGAGTGTGAATATTTTGTTAATAATCGAGTCGAGTTTGAGTCCTTATTATATATTATTCATTAAGTTTGAATCGAATAAAAAAAATTAAATTTAAATTTGAGTATAGAAATATCAATTTGACTCGAATACACTTCTGGATGGAATTCTTCGAAAAGGGCGGCCACAGTTTTCGGGAAATGAGAAGAAAAAAACATGTGAATTGTTTTTATCGAAAGATCGTTATAATGTAATTGTCGAATTTCTTGAAAATGTGAAAAATAGATTTATGTCCCTTCTCTGCTTTATTGATTGCGTCCATCTAATTTTGCTGACATTTTCATTATTCAATGCACATTTTTGGCTTTTTTTAATTAATTTAATATTTCACAAATATTATTCAATATTTTTGTTTAATCAAAATAATGTCATTTATGACTGCATATCTCTTAATATTTTCTATTCGTTGACAAGATTTAATGGCTTTATTTCGGAAAGTTGAATTTTCAACTAAAAATAATTATTAATACAATAATAAAAATTAAAATTTTAGTATTTTTCAGACAGAAATTTGAATTATATTTGTAAAATTCTATAATTTTTTATCAAAGAATTATTTATTATAGTTGGAAAATATTACGAATAAAATAAAAATTAGTTGTGGAAAATTGAAAATTTTCAAATAACACTTGTTATGATTCATACACTTGCCCACATAATATACCCCCACCATAATATAACTTTTTTCCTAATGTTTTTTAATTAAAATAAAATTTACTTAGGTTTTACTTAGGTTTAGGAAATTTTAACTTACTTCAAGTTTTCTTGCTTGAACTCTATTTATTTTATTTTGTGTGATATTTTTTAATTAAAATAAAATTTACTTTATAAAAACTGTAGAGTTTTACAAATAAAAGTTAAATTTACCTATAAATATAATTTATATAATTATTAAATTAATAATTTTCATTAAAAAGTTTATATAATATCAACGGAACTAAATTTAATTTTTTATAAAGCAGTCTATGAAAATATTTAAAAAAAAATGAAATTTTATGATCATCATTAACACCAAAAAACCAAAAAAGGTTTGTTTTATTTTTGGGGCTAAGAAAAAATATTATAATTGTTAAAGGTAATTAAAAGCAAAAAAAGAAAAGATAAAAATGGAGCAAAGCACAAAAATAGTCTCTGACCTCACCAACCACTGTTGAGGAGTCTAACTCAACTCGAGAGAGAGAGAGATGGCATGGAGGAGAGATAGCTACTTGGCTCGAGTGACTACAGGCATCGCCGTTGGTGGCACTGTTTGTATTTACTCTAAAACCCTTCTTAGTTTCTCTCTGTCGCTGCAAAACCCTAGTTGTTTTTTATTTGAAATTTTGAGTTTTTTCTTTCTTTTATTCATTTTATGATAAAAATCTCTTCAGGGTTATGGCTGTTTATTTATTTATCGTCATGTGTTACTATTATGCAACAGCTGTTTGATTAGGGTTTTAGATTTCATTTCAATTTTTAAGCTAGGTTATTGATATTTAAATGATTGTACTCTGTATGCTTTTATGGTTCCTAGGTTTCTCCTCGATAGAGATGATTTTTCTCCACAAATATCTACTCTGTCTATCTGAGCGGCAGTTCAGAACTGATAAGCCTTGTGAAGTGTGAAACCTACAAATACTACTGGAGGGTGCTCCGGTGAGTGAGATTTTGATGATCAAATTAGAAAAATGGGTTTTTAAAATATGGAAAACAGACCGAGAAGAAAAGTGTCTTGATTCCGTGTTGCTAGTGTACTGGGTGTGTAAGGTTCTACGAGAACTTATCTAGGAGGCGGCCGATGTTCTGGTTATATATTCGTGGTCCTTGTTGGAAAGTTCAACAAAGCATTAGGGGTGTTGAAACCCTAGTTTTCATATGGAAAGATCGTTGAGAATCTCCAAGATTACAGGAACTATAGTCAAATGTATCTTGGAGATACGTTATCTCATTGAAGGGGGGAAGTCCTCGCTGTTACTGGAGCTTTAAGCTTTATTAGGATGGCTTACTGAGGCATATTTCTTTATTCTGCGAGACTGTTCTAGGAGCGGGAAAGATTCTCATCTGTATAAGAAAAATTTTAACTTACTTAAAGATTTACTTCATTTACAGATCATTCCAAGCTGTGCTTATCACTTGTAAGGATGATCGAGGGGTGAAGTGACCGAATAACTTGAGTATCGAGGATTAGGATAACCAAGGAGCTATGGGTACATTTGATTTGATGAGTTTGGCTCAATGGACTCATAATATGGTTTAGATCCTTTTGGTAATAGACCTTGGCCCATGTACCATCATTTATTCCCCACTCCTAAAGCTAGGTCGAAAAGGTAGCATTAGGAGTAGAGATAATGTTTTCGTGACTGTTGGTTGTGTGGGTGAATACGGAGGGCATTAAACATAGGGTATTTGTGTCGTTTAACGTACGAAGGTTTACGTAGATGAAGCATTGCTTTCGTTGATCAAGATAAGTGCAAAAGTGGGCATTTAATGCGGGTTGTGTCTTTTTGGTTTTCTCGAATCTTCTCTTATATGTTCCTTCCCTTTGCCTTGGGTTTGGTTAATGTGATTTTGTAGAAGTTTGCTTGAAATAGTAGAAGAAATTTCTAGGGTTTGGAGATTCATTGAAACGGAAATGATTATGGCTTGAGACTCTGGTTCGCATAAGCACCACAAGATTGGTGAAATTGTCGGTGTGATGTTGGAGAGGGAGTTGGAATCTATGATAAAAAGCATGAATTTGGGTGAGAATTTTCATTTAAAGTTGCCCTAAGGTTTAGAGATGGCTAACCAATTACCTGTCAGTTGTGTTCTCATGTATAGGGAGTATGTCAGGTATGGGTTACAAGTTCCTTACTTGGGACCTTTGTCTACTATTTTAAGAGGTTGGAGCATTTTCCCACTCTGCTTATCCCTAGTGCTCAGTGGCTAGTGATGGCTATGACTAGTTTACTGAGTTTATGCCGGTTAAAGTTTGATTTTGAAATCGTGTCTTCTATTTTCCGCTTAAGCAAATGTGGGGATAAGGGTCATATGGAAGGGTGGTATTGTGTTCAGACTCGACGTCAATCAAATTGGAAGTTCTTCTATAAGGAGACTCTAGACAATTCTTGGAGGAGCAAGTTTTTCTTTGTGGAGTTTGTGGATAGGGATATGTCACCCTTTTTGCCATTGCTTAACGCTAAGCCCCTTGCTAGATTGAGGGCCCTTACGTAGTCTCAGCATTCTGGTTTTATTAGATCTATTGGTGACTTCTGTAGGGTGTTCGGTAGGCGGTGTAGGTGGATGCCATTGTTTAGGATGAATGCTTAAGTTAGTGGGTCTTCTGCTGAGTGAGACGGTGTAAATCCAAAGGCCGTTTATGTAGAAGAGGCAAAGGATCTGGTTGATGTCATTGATTTTGCTGACATGGATGACCTTAATTGTGTCACCACTTTAAAGGCTATAAGGGCCTATGTCAAGGCGGCCTACAAGAGGGAAAAAGATAAGGAGAGCAAGTCTGAGGATGTTTTTTGAGGTATGTTCCATGAAAGAGGAGGAGGCTCTTGTGGACACCGAGCAGGGAGGGGGATGAGTGCGGCGGGTTGAGTTTGGGCAGTGTAGTAGCACCGGTTCCCAAGGACTCTGTAGTCATCTTGGAAGCAGTAGATTTAGGGAGAGAAACTTCCCATGAAAGGTTAATGGTCTTGTCGGCCGTTGAGGTGGAAAAGGAAAGGAGTCCAATAGGGACTCCAGTGGATGAGGGGGCTAGCGATGATACCCAATCACTGTGCTCGCTCCTCAAGAGAAAAGGATTAGGTTGTTGGGTCTTGGTGTAGGTATTGAGGAGGCAAGGGTTACCGAGGGGTTGCCTCGGGATCCTCTTCTGGCTATAGCGGGCGTCACTCTGCTGCCTGCTTCTTTAGAAGGGATGGCGCCAGGCTCTTCAAGTGCCCTACCAGAGTACTTACATGATCAGAAGGGAAAAGGGGAAATGCCACAGTAGATAGCTCTGCTTCCTCATATCCTGGTTCGGTCGTTTGACCGTTCTAAACAATTGAATAAGAGGGATACCGCTACTACAAGTTGCGGTGACAGTTATTTCTGTTATGTGGACATTGTGGAGGCTAAGAGGCTCATAGACAAGCTTCACTTTCATCAGGCAGAGTCCGAGTTAAACCGTCTATCAGTGGAGCAAGGGAATAAGTCGATTATGGCTCTTTTGGTTTACGTATGAGTTTTCTAGTGGATCCTAACTTGATTTGACGCTTTCATGATAGTGATGTCAATTCGTTTCTTTCCACAAGCTGTAGTGATGGCGGAGTTTCAGAGGACAAGGAAATACCAGTTGATCATCTAAAGGGCCAAATGGATGGTTTTGGGGAAGAGATAGCTTGGCTTCGAGTGGAGAAGAGCAAAATAGAAGCCGAGGAGAACCAAGCTATGTCGGTTGCTCTTCTTAAAAAAGAGAAAGTGACAAAGTTTTTGGAAGCTAACCTGACATACTCGTATAAAGTTACTGATACTGCCATGAAGGAGGGCGAGAGGTTGAGGGATCATCTCGCTGGTAGTGAGGCGAATCGCCTGGCTGTTGAAGAGATGGTGCGAGAGTGACAGGAAGCTCTCGTGAAGCTTAGGGAGACTTATGAAACAGGATCATCTGGGAGCTCTTCAAAAAGCTACGTCGGGCTGAGGAGACTATTCGACACTTCAGAAGAAGATCTATGGAGGGAGTAAATGTCTGCAGCTCTAGTGTCCCGAGTCCAAGCCAGGCTGAGAACCCTAGGGATAGTCCTTCCACAGGAGCGGATGCTACTAATTCGCCCCTTTCTAGTCTTCGGGCCAACTTTGATAAGTCTCGGTGAAGACTTTGTGCTCCCCCATCGCCTTAATCTGTCTTTCTTTTGTACTTCTATTTGTATTCTTCTTGTGTTGCTGACATTGCGTAATGAAAAGATCTTTCAGTTTCTTGGCACTACCGATTAGCTAACCTATTATCCCTTTGCCATCTTGAAATTCTTGAGCAGATATCTTTCTATGATATTTTACTCACTGTTAAATCGTTTTAATCGAATAGCAATTGGGCGTCATGCCAACTATAGTAAGAATACCTCTACTGAGGTGGTACATTGAATGTAATATGACTAGAATACTATAAGGTGTGTCAGGTATCGGGCCAGCAATCATTGAGGCGTTGGATCATAATTATATGTAGAAATTAGGTGTCATGCCTTGAGAATGTAAAGGGCCTTGATAATGTTGGTGGAATGTCGTTCTGCTGTTGTATAAGGTGCTGCGTCGAGGACATTCGGAGGCATTGCACCTTGTAAAATGTAAAGTGCACTAGGCATTGTGCTTTGAAAATGCAGTGCGTATCGGGCGTTGGACCTAGGGTACTCAGAGGCTTGCGCCTTGAAAATGTAGAGTGCCTAGGTATTGCACTGAAAGTACTCTTAGGCATTGTATCTTGAAAATGCAAATTGTACTGGGCGTTGTGCCGAGAGTACTTGGAGGCATTGCGTCTTGGAAATGTAGAACGTACCGGGCATTATACCAAGGGTATTCGGAGGCATTGTGTCTTGAGAATATAGAGCATACCAGGTATTGTGCTAAGAGTACTCAGAGGTGTTACGCCTTGAAAATACAAAGCATATTGTGTGTTGCGCTGACTTGGAGGCATTATGCCTTGAAAATGCAGAGCGTACCTGGCATTGCGCCTAAAGTACTCGGAGGCATTGTGCTTTGAAAATGCAGAGCGTATTGGGCGTTGCACCGAGGGTACTCAGAGATGTTACGCCTTGAAAATGCAGAGCGTACCAGGTGTTGTACCGAGAGTACTCAAAGGTGTTGCATCTTGAAAATGCAAAGCTTACTAGGCATTGCACTGAAAGTACTCACAGGCGTTATGCCTTGGAAATGCAGAACATACCAGGTGTTGCACTAAGAGTACTCAGAGACGTTGCACCTTGAAAATGTAGAGCATACTAGGAGTTGTGCCGAAGGTACTCGAAGGGATTACGCCTTGGAAATGCAGATCATAATGGGCGTTGCGTCAAGAGTACTCAGAGGCATTGTGCCTTGAAAATGCAAAGCATTCCGGGCATTGCGTCAAGAGAATCCAAATGCATTGTATCTTGAAAATGCAGAGTGTACGAGATGTTGTGTCGAGAGTACTCGGAGGTATTGCCCCTTGGAAATGCAGAGTGTACCAGGCATTGCACCAAGGGTATTCGGAGATGTTGTGCTTTGAAAATGCAGAGCGTACTAAGCATTGCGCCAAGGGTACTCGATGCTTGTGTTCTGTAACAATTGTTCGTGAATGATGCAAGTTAATGCATTTAATTTGAACAAGGGTGCATTTGAAATAAAAATATTGTTATTGAGACGTTCAACCAGATGCAAGAAAAGAGTGAAATTAAAACTTTTAGTAGGTAGCGTGGTGCCACTAGCAGAACAATATAAATTATCAAGTCTACTAAGCAAGCGGAGCGGAAGGGTCTTGATCACAGTTGAGTATTCTGATGCCAAGAGGCACCATGTACTTGATTTTTGTATGCCTCATACTCGGTAACACTTCTAGGGCATTCAAGCTCGAATAACCCAGGATCGCGTTGTATGGGTAGGGGAACTTCACCACGTTGAAAGTGGCGGTAGCAGTAAAGTGGTTTGGCGGCATCCCTAATGTGATCGGGAGGAATATAACCCCTTTTAGATATAGCCACTCATCTGAGAGCCCTTTTATAGGTTTGCTATGGGGTTATAGATGTGAGCAATCAAAGCCCGTCTGTTTGAAGGCTTCCCATTATAAGAGGTTACAGTCTGCTCCTTGGTCGACAAAGACTCTTTTAACCATTAATTGACTGATCATTGTTGTGATAATTAGTGGATCATCATGGCCTGGTTGAACTCCTGCAAGGTCATCATCATCGAACCCTATCATAGGCCTTCTCAGCATCTTCCCTTTCCCGACACGAGCTGAGAGTACCTCTTGGGAGGTGGATGAACCGACCATTTGGAAGATAGGGGTTAAAATCATGTTGTCAGAAAGAGGAGCAGCTAGATTGTCCTTAGGCAAAGGAATCATCGAGGGTGGATTCTCGGTTTGTATGTGTACATTTATTCAGTTTAGCTGGTCCCAGGTGGCTTGTGGACCGTGTTGCTCATTTGTCTTGTTTCACCATCTCTCCCCTTGTGGCCCTCGGCCATGGTTATTATCTCAGTGATTGTGAATGAGCTTCTAGACCTTACCATCGCGAAATAACATCTTAAGCTCGTCCTTTAGCTTGCGGCACTCGTTTATCAGATGGTCGTAATCTCGATAAAAATGACAGTATCGCGTTCGATCCTTCTTAGCATCGTCACCTCGAAGGTGCCCTGGCCACCCTATGTATGGCTTATCTCTTATCTGCAGTAGGATTTGGCTGGAAGTTTCATTCAGTGGCGTGTAATGGTTGAACTTGCGATGAGACGGGAGTGTGGGTCGATTACTCTTGGGAGAATGTTGCTAGGGAGAGTGACTGCGTTCATTCTTGTTGGGTCTGGTTTGACATCTATCAAATGCTTCCGTTTCTTCAACAATAATGTACTTCTCAGCGTGCGAGTATAATTCTTGTATGGTGTTCGGGGGGTTCTTAGTGATTGTGGTTTTCATACCTGAGGGCCTTAGTCATATCAACAGTGCTACCATGGCTTTGGAATGGTACAGGCCCAAGACCTTCATCAATTCCATCTTGAATTTCTCTAAAAAGTCTTTCAATGGCTCTTCATCCCTTTGTCATAGCGAGAAAAGAGAAGTGGATTTTCTTTTGGCCCCTCAACTGATCACAAAGTGGGCCTCAAACTATTCCCGCAGCTGTGATAAGTTTTTTATGTTGAGTGGTGGTAACAATTGAACCATGTTAGAGTATTTCCCTTGAGTCTCATGGGGAAATAATTGCACATGGCCGCATCGGATATGTCCGTCGACACCATTATCGTCATGAAATATGCTACATGGTTCCGGAGATCAGTCATCTCATCATACCTCTCCATGGGGGTAGTAGCTCAAGAGAAATTTTTGAGTCAAAGGGCAACGTGTTGGTCGCGTATGGGGTAATCCCAGTCGGTCTAAGGTTGGCACGCCTAAGTTCGGCAGTTATAAGATCTTCCACTTGTTTTCTGAGGTCATTAGGGTCATGCTGGGATGTTGCTGAAAATTCTCGATCTTCGTGGGAGAGGAGTCCATGCAAGTGCGAGTATCCCTACTTTTGAGGATAGAGGGAGCCCTCTCGCCAGCGAGAGTGGCTGAGATCCTCTAATTGTCTACTCATGTCTTGTAATTTTGATGTAAGCCTCTCCATTTCGGAATGGTGGGGCCCATCAAGAGAGGTGAGAGCCAGTGTATGAGCCGATTGATTCTGTTGCTGAGCTTCCTGTGGTTGAGCTTGGGCGGCGAATAGATCCGCGGGGTTAGTGGGGATGGGTGGTTGGACAGAATTCGTTGGAGTGGCAGGGCGTCCCTCGATCATGGATGCGGTTTTGGAAGTCGTTCTGGTCTTTCTTTTTGGAGGCATGGTCATTTGCAGTACAGAGCATGAGACTAGTTTCTTTTGTAGCTTGTTCCCACAGATAAAGCCAATCTGATGGAGATGGTTTTTCTTCATAAATATTTGCTCTGTTTATCTGAGTAAGAGTTTAGAACTGATAAGCCTTGTGAAGTGTGAAACCTGCAAATATTGTCGGGGGTGCTCCGACAGAAGAAATTCCGATACTCAAGTCAGAAAAAATGCTTTTTAAAATATGAAAAGCAGACTAAGAAGAAAATGTCTTGGCTCTATGTTGCCAGTGTGCTGGGTGTATAAGGTTACAAGAGAACTTACCTGGGAGGTGGCCGATGTTCTTGTTATATATCTGTGGTCCTTGTTGGAAAGTTTCATAAAGCATTAGGGGTGTCAAAACCTTAGTTTCTATGTGGAGAGATAGTTGAGAATCTTTGACATTGCAGGAACTATAATTAAAAGTCTCTTGAAGATACGCTATCTCGTTGAAGGGGGAAGTCCCTACTATTGCGGGAGCTTCATGCCTTATCAGGATGGCTTGCTGAGGCATGTTTCCTAATTCCGCAAGATTGTTCCGGGAGTGAAAAAGATTTTCATTCGTATAAAGAAAGTTTTAATTTACTTAAAGATTTATTTCCTTTACAAATCATTCCAAGCTGTGCTTATCACATGCTGGGATGACCAAGGAGTGAAGTGATCAAGGAAAATGAGTGCTGAGGCTTAGGATGACCAAGGAGCTATAGATATATTTGATTTGATGAGCTTGGCTCAGTGGACTCGTAATGAGGTTTAGATCCTTTTGGTAATGGGCCTTGGGCCATGTACCATAACTCCTATATGAGACTAAATGAAATGGGTCCCCAAAAAGTCATCAATGCAAAAATAAAATTGAATTTGGAGAAAACTTCACCTCCCCCCAAAAGAAAAAAGAAAACCCCAGCACGATTTAACAAAGAGAAACACATTATAATGTATTGTGTTTTTTTGAAATTTCAAATTTTTCATTCTTTTTCATTAAAATGAAAATTGCGCAAATACGCCTAGTCTGATGGTAAAGTTGCTCACGAGGGAAAAATTATGACATGTAGGCTTTGTTTAATGCATAACAAGAAAGGTCTTGGTTCTGTTTCATTATGCATAACATACAGTTATCGGTTTGGTCCATCCTTAGTAGACAAAGAAGTCCCCTCTATTCTCGGATTGGCATTCTGAACATTGCCCTTTCTGTTGAAGTTCTTTTTTCTAAAACATATTGATTTTTTTCTTTTGAAAGGTCATTGGACTTCTTTAGTGATACTTTCTGTAGTCGAAATTGTGTATAAGATCACTTGTTAACCATATTTTGGGCCAGAGAAAATGCTTTTCAAAGTCGTATAGAGTTATACAATCAAACTGTCAACTGGTCTTTCTATCCTAGATAGAGATTTTCAAGAGTATTGTTGACTGCCCTATAAACCATTCCTAACATGGATTGGGTTTCATTGGAAACATGTGCACTTGCTTGTTATGTATCACCTAGATTATGTATTTTCTTTAACCACCTGGCTTAGAATCTTGTTTGCCTTTAGGATAATTTCAAACTCGAGACTTAATTAAAAATTCTAATACTTCATTTTACTATACCGATCATCCGTTGGTGTCTTAATAACATTTATCATGAACTTAGAAAAGGTCAGAGCATTAGTGGGTGAATATGGCTGGGTTTACTTGTTGGGCCCAAACAAAATGAATTGAAGTCTAAGCCCAGCCAGCCTACCGAGTCGAGTTTTTTCTTTTTCCTTTTATTTGACTACCAGTATTTGAATTATCTAACTAATTCAATTCAAATATTGTGAAGTCTATTTTAGAGGCAGTGTCTCCCAACATTTATTTTTCTCGAGATTTTGATTTAAAGAATTTAGTGTTCTGTTACTAAACTATAGGATATTGATTGAGTTGAATTAATTACATGTGACCACGGGTAGTTCAAATTTTTCTAAAATAAAAAGTCTCAAAATCATTACTACCAAAAAAAAATCAAGTTTAATCGGAGCAGCTTTCAACTCCGTCAATGGGCCTAGAAAATGCTAAAGGTCCCCATAAATAAGTGGGTGACTCAAGCATGTAGCCGAGTCCAAAATTAGAAAAAAAAAATTAATGATATAAATTCGTGGTATTCTTTCTCTTTTCTTATTTTTGCTCGATAAAATTGATTAATTTTTGAATTGAATTATATTAAAAACAGTTTATGTATTTATTGTGAACAAGGAGTAGGAGATAATTTGCCTTAAAACCAAGACCAATCTGCTTCTTTTGCCGGCACAAACCCAGAAAATTGTTTGGTTCATTCGGATTGCCAAGTGATGAATAGAAATGTCTCGCTAATATCCCTTAAATCGTTTTCTCTATAGCATTTTCTAGGGACTTTCTATCGTTCAAGGACTTCAATATAAGGTTATTTGTTCTTTCCTTGATATGCTATATGTCCACATATCTTAGAGCCCATATGTTCCTTAAATAAACATTGTTGTTTTTGTTTTCATTTTTCTTCATTTAAAGATTTTTTTGTTCGTCAAGTTGATGAGAATTTGAATTACAAAAAGAAATAACGACACATTGATCCATATGTGATTTCACTATTATTTTTTATTCAAAACAAATAACATAAAGTTCAAATATTAGAAAAAATCTCTCAAACAAAATGACAAATTCTATGACAACAAACTGCAGTCTTGACTAATCCTACAGCTAACTTATTTCAAACTAGCTCTCTTCCCATAGATCAAAATGTTATGATATTCCCATGTGTTTTAATAATACAATGGAGAAGGTGGTGAAGAAGATGGTGGAGAAAGGAACTTGTGGAAATGGGGAAGAGGTGAAAGAAGAGAGACTAGTAGTAAGGAGGGACTGATGATGTGGTGATGAGGCTAGGGAAAGACTTACAGATTTTCGAGGGAGGAGGTGAACAGGGATTGAGGAGGTGATCATTTTGTAGTGGTATGGTGGAGGTGGTAAGGATATGTATACATAAGGAGTGGTGGGGATGGTGATGGCGGAAGCAATGATTTGTAAAGATAGAGAGGAGGTGGTGGTGATGGAGATGATGGAGATGGAGATGGGGAGCTATAGAC
Source organism: Dillenia turbinata (assembly GCA_037126225.1). NCBI lineage: Eukaryota > Viridiplantae > Streptophyta > Magnoliopsida > Dilleniales > Dilleniaceae > Dillenia > Dillenia turbinata. Next base: position 20,373,756 of record JBAMMX010000007.1, read on the forward strand.
ACAGGGTGGTGGAGGTGAAGGTGAGGGCAGAGGTGGTGACTTGTCGATGTAAGGAGGAGGTGGTGATGGAGATTTGTAAACATAGGGAGGTGGTGGTGGTGGTGGTGACTTGTACACTAAGTAGGACGTGGTGATGGAGATGGAGGAGGTGGAGGTGGAGGTGGAGGTGACTTATACACATAAGGGGGAGGTGGTGATGGTGATATTGGAGGTAAAGGTGGTGATTTATACACATACGCGGGGAGGAGGTAATGGGGGTGGGGGTGGAGGTGGAGGTGGAGGTGACTTGTAAACATATGGAGGTGGTGGTGATGGTGATGATGGAGGTGGTGATTTATACACATATGGAGGGGGAGGTGATGGTGATGGGGTGGCGGTGAGTTATAAATATACGGAGGAGGTCGGGATGGCAATGGTGGAGGTGGTGATTTATACACATATGGGAGGAGGAGGTGATAGGGATGGGGGTGGAGGTGACTTGTAAATATATGGAGGAGGTAGGGAGGGTGATGGTGGAGGTGGTGATTTATACACGGGGAGGTGATGGGGATAAGTGTGGATGTGTTGGTGACTTGTAAACGAATGGAGGAGGTGGAGATGGTGATTGTAGAGGTGGGCATCTATACACGTATGGCGGTGGCGGTGGCGGTGCCTTGTAAACATATGGAGGAGGTGGGGATGGTGGTAGTAATATGAAGGAGGTGGTGGTGGAGATAAGTAATAATAGTAAAATTGTAATACTAAAATTCGATATTTAAATTTTTAATTTTCTACTTTCATATAATTTTAAGAAGATCTGTGCTTATAATGGCTTTGATACATCAAAAGAACCTTTATGAATTTTTTCTTTGGAGTTATATTGGTTAATTTTGATTTTCTGAGACTTCAATAGTCAAGTCAACTTATTTTCTTGTTTGGTCTACTTATGCTCATGAGATGCAAGTTACAAGTCCCCTTGTTAGTGTTCAGATTGACTTATAGGGTTATTATCGTAAATTAAATTCAACTTTTTACGAAACGGTCTACAAAAATTAAAAAAAAAAAAACTACAATTTTATCACTATCATTAACACCTAATCAGAAAAATGGCATTGGATATAAGCTTAGTCATAGTTGTTGCACAAAATTTGCTAAAAAGAATAGAATATAAAACTTAACAATAAGATGGTTACTTGTTTTAATTATTGTTAATATGAAATATTAACCATTTAATAAATGCAAAATAATAACATTTCGAGTTGTGGTGAAATTTGAATTTGTGAAAGTTAAAGGCGTGAATCAAAATACAAGCCCCCTCAGGCCTCAATTCTATTTATGGTAATCCCTTTGGGGAAAAAAAAGAAAAATTAAAAGGCAAGCCTTTATTTTCACAAGCTAAATGAAAAGAAAATAATTGACAAAAAATATAATATCTCGATCAGATGAAATAAATTAATTAAAAAAATATAGACCCAGAAAATGGTTTATATTATTTTTTGGGCTAAGAAAAAAATATTCTAATTGTTGAGGGTGATTAAAAGCAAAAAAAAATGATAAAGTCGAAGCAAAGCACAAAAATAAATAGTCTCCGGCCTCACCGACCACCGCCTAAGGAGTCTGACTCCCAACTCGAGAGAGAGAGAGAGAGAGATGGCGTGGACGAGAGATAGCTGCTTGGCTCGAGTGACTACAGGCGTCGCCGTTGGTGGTGCTGTTGGTGGCGCTGTCGGTATTTACTCTAAAACCCTTCTGTCTCTCTCTGTCGCTGCGAAACCCTAATAGTTTTTTATTTGAAATTTGGAGTTTTTTTCTTTCTTTTAATTAATTTTATGATAAAAATCTCTTCAGGGTTATGCTTGCATATTTGTTTATTCATTTACTATCATGTGTTACTATTATCCGACAGGTGTTTGATTAGGGTTTTGGAGTTCATTTCAGTTTCTAAGCTAGGTTACTGATATTTAAATGATTGTACTCTGAATGCTTTTATGGTTCCTAGGTTTCCCCTATATGAGACTAAATGAAATGGGTCCGAAAAAGTCATAAGTCCAGAAATAAAATTGAATTTAGAAAAAACCTCACCTTCACCCAAAAGAAAACCCCAGCACGATTTAACAAAGAGAAACATGTTATAATGTATTGTGTTATTGTGAAATTTCAGATTTTTTTATTCTTTTTCATTAAAAAGAAAATTGCGCAAAGACCCCTAGTCTGATGGTAAAATTGCTCGCATTTTTCTATGAGGGAACAATTATAACATATGGGCTTTGTTTAATGCATAACAAGAAAGGTCTTGGTTCTGTTTCATTATGCATAACATATAGTTATTGGGTTGGTCCATCCTTAGCAGATAAAGAAGTCCCCTCTGTTCTCGGATTGGTTTTCTGAACTTAGCCCTTTCTGTTGAAGTTCTTTTTTCTTTTGAAAAGTCATTGGACTTATTTTAGTGATACGTTCTGTAGTTGAGACTGTGTGTAGGATCTCTTGTTAACTATATTTTGGACCAGAGAAAATGCTTTTCAAGGTTGTATAGAGTTTTACAATCAAACTGTCAGCTGATCTTTCTATCCTAGAAAGAGATATCAAGAGTGTTGCTGACTGTCCTATAAACTATTCCTAACATGGATTGGGTTTCATTGGAAACATGTGCACTTGCTTGCTATGTATCACTTAAATTATGTATTTCTTTGACCATCTGGCTTAGAATCTTGTGTGCCTATAGGGTAATTGTAGCTGATCTATATGTACACATACCTGTGTAAGCAGTGTACACATTATGTATGTGCATGTGATTTTTATACCTTTATGTATAGTGAGTTGCTTTTTGAGCTACTTTGTATCTGATCTGATCGTTATGTTTACTCCAGGTGCTGTATATGGGACCTATGAAGCCATTAGGTACAAGGTACATATTTGAATTCTGTTGAACTTCTTTCACCTTTTGATGTCAATTTTTGCCATTCCATCTCTGTCCAATGATGTTGCTTCTTGAAATGGCTCTTACTTTTCTGCTAGTGGTTGGATTTATAAATTAACTGGGAGCCTCATTCCATTAAGTTTGAAATATAGCGTGCTTGTGTAAAAGCTGATCTCTTATGCAGCAATATTGTTGGATTAGATGACTATAAAGTTCTTGAGTAGCATATAGCTGCCTTGCTTCCAAGTGAAGTTCATATTGGTGTAGTCAAAGGCATTCTGGATGCTTTCCTAGGCACTCAAAGCACTAGCCAGAGCATTGTATCGGCTGTGGTCATAAGGGTAACAGCTATACAAGGTTACTTAACCAGATATTTGTGATATGGGGAATATAGGGAAAACTAAGAGGTGGGGATTGAGGAAAGATCTTGAATGCCTAGGTCTTAAAGAGGACCCAAATAAAAATAGGCCTAAAGGAAGGCTGAGAGAGAAGAGAGAGACCAGAAATTAGAGATAGAAGAGAGAAGAAAAAACAGAGATGAGGGAAGAGAGGCTGATGATATGATTGAATGAAGATATCTGACTGCCACCTTCTTTTAGACAGGTGGCAGTGATGGTCCCTGTAATGGCTTATATGGTTGATATTTGCCACTACAATGGAATCCTCCGTTTGCCCCTTGTACTGGCCAATAACAGTATCAAATCAACATCTGTACTAGTATGTGTCTGCTGGCGGACCAGTTTTTATTACCATTATGAGGCCTTAGATGAGGTGTCATCAAAGAGGTGCTTGCTTTGGGAGTTCCATGTCACATTATCTGAACCATATCACTTTTGAGAGTTTACCGAAAAGATTCAATTTATATGATGATATGGATTCTAGGATTACTCAAACATAATTGGAGCAGTTTGTAGAATTTCAAGGATGTAATTGAGATTGAAAGGCATGCATTAAGATTTGATGATGTTATTGCGACATTGCTTTTTGTTCGTACCCAGAAGCCTTTTTGTTTATAATAACAATTTTGAACAATGTTCAGTACCATTTATTGTATAATAACTATGCTGTATTGCAGTTGTGTTGTATCCTTTTCTATGCAGCATCATACCGATGTGCTCTTGATTCTCAATTTAGCATTGATGCAATCCTAACCCAGGTAATTGATAAATATGGACAGATTTAAGACATGCTGATTTAGAAACCTAGCAAATGATTTGAGTTTAGGTACTTATGGTTTGAAGGACAGCATAGTATACTTCTTACGAAGTACATATGAAATGAATTTGGAAGTAAATATAATTATCAAGCATATGTTGCTTGTACAAGCATTTTAAAATGGATGAATATTCATTTTACAATCTATAAAGAATTTTACAAGCATAGTTAGAATGAAGGTGGACTACATAGTAAATTGACATGACACTAAGGAGGAAAACATGACAATCTGCTCATTAGCCTGTTCAATTGCACAAAACTACCATAAAAATGTGACTTTGTAACATGGGAATGGAGCTTAATGCTTGCTTGCAATGAAAGCAGCAGAGTTACACTTTAATGAAAATTATTAGATTTTGTTCATTTTTTGTAGATGCATATTCTGCTACTATTTTTTAATATTAGTTGAGGAGTTGAGACCTTTTACCAATGAGTTGCATGCAGATTTGAAGAGTAAGAAGGTACTCTCCCCTAGAAAAAAAAGAATTGCACGCACAAAAGGAGGAAAAAAAAAAGTTTTGTTTGTAGTTGTCTTGACAACTCTGTTGCAACAAGTTTCTCATCTAGTGCCCAATTTTTTTTTTTTATTTATTTTTTTTACACATTTTGGGTTCTTAGGCAGAACTTATAATTCCTGATAATGACGTGCTTGGACAAAAATTCAAGTGGCTAGAATTCGGATTACTTTGTTGGTTTCTGGTTTGCTTAGTTGTTGACAGCATAGTCAAATTCATGGTGCTCACTTCAGAAAATCATTTGTTTGGATTCTGCTCAAGGAATTATCTGGATCAAGAACTGTAATTTTGTGCTTGGTCTAGCTTCTTCAATTCATCTTCTTTAGTTGGCTAGTGGCCTTTTTTAATGCATTGAGCCCTTTTTGGTTCATATGATGTGGCTTTGTTATTGTTGATTTTGAAGTGTCCTATTTAAAAAACAGTTGTTGCATCATTTTGTTGTTATTATTATTTTTTTCCCCCAAAAAGCCATATGTTTGAGCCTTGGCATGATTTTGCATGTGTGATTCCCTGTTGGCTTGTCTAACTGTTGATTATTGTGGAAAGAATGTCTTTTTTTTAATTAAATAATTCTTGCATCATTTAGTATTTTATTTAAGTGCCAATTTTACATGTTCGAGCCATATCGTTGTTCTGCACGTAAATGATTCCATTCTGGCTAGTCTAATTGACAGTAGTTCTGGTTTCTAACTTTTGGGATGTGATTGAAAGCATTTGAATAGTTCTTTTAATGAATGATTAGCATGGAAAGGACTCGCTTATCAAGTTAGAATTCAACTTTCAAAATTGACAGTGATTGAAAGAAAAATAGAGGAAATTGAAGAAACTCCTTTATGGTATTTGTTGACTTCTAGAATGCATACAATTAAATCTTATGGAGGGTCATGCGTTAAATTGTCTAAAGGAAGTACTAACTTTCTCTCTCTATAGTTCTACATTTGAGGTGTATGATGATGCTATAACTAGTCTAACAACAGGATAGAGAGAGAAGTGTGGTTTAAGCCTTCGTAGGGAAGTTGTTCTTCGAGTCCCTAAACCTCTTTTCTCCAATTATGTGGGTATACCTATCCTTCCCACCTGGGAAAGTCAGTCTTAATATGAAAGCAATGAATTTAGTTTCTGAAAAATAATGATGCTTATACTTATTTCATGAGCAAGTTGGAATAATTATGTTACTTGCATGTAGTGTGGACAATGTGAAATATAACTCTTGTCTGTGTTAGATATCGTAACAGACACCACTATTCTTAGACTCTGCTGGATGCCTCTGATACACCACATGACTTGTCTATTATGCTGTCTCCCTTGCAAGTGTCTGTGTTTCCCGGGATACCTTCTACCTGGAAAACTAATGTGAATTGCCTTTCATGGAAGAAAGAAGGAGGTAGTTTTGAGTTGAAGGACTAATCAAATTTTTTGCTTCTTTCTATCACCCCGAACACATAGATGTCATCACAGATGCTTTGTTGCTTTAACCGTTTATTAAACAAGTGCTTAAGTTCTTTTCCTCAAGTCTGAAAACCTTTCTCCTAGATTAATTCTTCCTTCTTGTTGCTTATTAAGTATTCAAGAGAACCAAGGTCCTATTTGGTTGTATGGGCTTTGATCTTCTTTGACCATTGTTTCAGGTATTTGAACAACGTTTACCTCTACCGTGTTGTATCTTAGGACCATCCTCCCCACTATGAACCAACACATGATATATGTGCAGGCTCATGCATACGCACGTGCAATGGAAAATATTGGATAAAATGCCTCTGAGCACAATGAAAAGGGGGCTCTAATTGGGAGCCGTTTTTGCTGGTGGAAGGGAGCTTAAGTGCTTGATAAATATTTAGGGAACATAGTATAGTGAGAAAGAAAAGATGGACCCTCAAAAGCCTTCATTTAGTGAACAGAGATTCCCAATAGCATGTGTGATTACAACTTGAAAAACAGGCACCAGGCCAAAAAAAAAAAAAAAAGAAAAAAAAAAATCAACGAAGCAAGAAGAGAAGCAGTGATTGGAGGTACTATATTGTTCGAGCTTTTAGCTATAATAGGATGTGGTCTTTCGGCAAAGAAAAAGATTTTACATGCTGCTACTGATCCCGTATCAGCGAAAATAGTTTTGTAGATTTGTACCAGTAGTATTCTATTTCCCTTTTTTTTCCGGTATGTAGCTCCGCGAGCAAAGAGCGAGAGAACCAAGTGGGCTGTGGTGATGTCAGAATTTGCACCTATTTGTATCTATTTAATAATCAGTCCGCTAGTGAAAAACAGGCATCAGGCAAAACCAAAAAAAATCAACAAACCAAGAAGATCTTGGGAAGCAGTGATTGGAGGTATGATATTGTTGGAGCTTAGCTATAATAGGATGTAGTTTTTCAGCAAAGAAAAAGATTTAATTTGGGTAATTTGTTGGTATGCCAAGATATGTGGTCTGGGACATCACAGTATATCAAAAGCCTAGCTACCTTTGTCACTGTGTTATTAAAAGTGACAGATGGTATGACATGACAATATATAAACACTGTATGCTAATCTTTGATGTCCTTAAAGGTTGCACTTTCCAGAACAAATTCCTTCTTAGGTCTAATTTAACTTTGGTCTTCGACTTATTATTGGACTTGGATCTTTAAACTCTGCTCCCTTGGTTTGAGAATTTAATCAATACTTTGGTCAATACCTCCAACAGTATTTCCATTTCCTATGTTGAATTTTTCTTGTATTGTCCCTTCCCAGAAGAAGGAAAAATCTTGGGAGGCAAGTATGTTAGTGAGCTAAAGTATGATGGGAAATTCGTTTCGTTTTGATCGAAGAGCATGATGCCATAAATTTTTCTTGTTACATGATACTAAGGTAGGAATAGATGAAGGAGTTGAATATCATATCAGGGGACTTTGGTACATGGAGGTAGGCTGCCATTTTGTTGTGGTTGATATCCATGTTAGATATATATATATATATTATGGGAAATTTGCCCCTTTTTCGTTTTGAGGAACATTGTGCATTTCCTACCTTTTCATGTGCTGAAAGCTTAGTTGCTTTGCCACCCTGTTGTGCATGTTATCATTTATCTTACATAATTGATTCTTTGTGTGCATTTCTTATCTTTTTGTGTGCTGGAAGCTTAGTTGTCTTGCCACCCTGTTGTGCATGTGATCATTTATCTTACCTAATCATTTTCTTTCCTCATTTGGGGAAAATGCAGGTACCGGGCTTGCTGAAGATTCGCTACATTGGACAAACTACAATTGGTAGCGCTGCCATTTTTGGTCTTTTCTTGGGTGCTGGAAGCTTGATACATTGTGGGAAGTCTTATTAGGTCAATGTTCCTATTTTTATTTGTTCTTGTACCAAAATCTCCACTTTCAATACCCTTGTGCATTTCACTGGGTTAATGGATTTCAATTTATTGTTTCCGATTATTCCGGTTTGAGTTTAATTGTTGGACTCATTAAAGGGTGGCATTTTTTTTTTAATTTTTATCTCTTGAACCTGAGAAATTGCTTAAGAGAATTTAGTGCTCTTGTCACTAGACTAACAAGGTGTTGGTTAATGGAATGTAACGTATTAGGGCGGCAATCATGATCTTGACTCCCTTTAATTTGAGGGTAAAGTGCAAAATTATTTTGTAAGTCATTATTGTCGAGCCCTTGAGATCTTGTGTGGTGCTACTCCGCTTGCCCCGCACTTCTTATGTAAATTGACATTTTGAATTTTACCACTTGGCGGCTGAATTTCAATCGGGAAAGAAGATATATAAGCATCACCAGATACATTCATATCGGAAAAGAAGATGGCATTAAAATACACTCTGACTAAGTTCATTCATGAACTCGCACTAAAAACAAGGGCAGATGATGAATGTTAATACATATCCAAAAAGTCATATTAATGTCTACAACATTATTCTAACTTAAGTTTAAAATGCATTAATATTCCCCCCTCCCCCATATAATAATATATTTCTATATTCAAATGTCAATTATCATAACATTTCGTTGCTCATTATAACATTAAAATACGTGATATTTATAATAAGTATTATGTGAGTTAAATTATAATTCTTTTGATTATGCGTTAGTCATTGTTATTGTGACATGTTTAGTCATTGGTGTCTTGCTAATTAATTCAAAGTGTTAACGAGTTATAACTTAATTGGTACTATCTCCCTCCAAGATCTCGAATTTGAGTCTCCTTGTATACCAAAAAAAAAAATTAATTCAAAGTTTAGATGTCGATGCGGTGATGAAAATACTTAGTTTATTTCTATTATAAAAATGTAAAATATGTTAAATATATAGAGTATCTCTCTCTAATAATAAAAATATTTATTGAACACTTGTTTAAAAAAAAAAACAACCCTTCTTAATAATTACTTGAATTAAAGCAAGTCTTTAGTTATTTTTTTTTTCCTCCTCTGTATTCACAAATTATTATCCTAAATGCTTGGCCAAAATAGAAATTGGGGGCTGCAACTCTGATCCTCAATCCCAAATTCAACCAAAAATAGAAACCAGGTTCATTGTACTACGTCTAAACAGCCTAACAAATGTATTTACCATTTGTTGCAAAGTTACGTACCTTGAGTGATAAAGGTGACAAAATATTAGGGTTTGGCCATGTGTATGTTTTTGGTGGTCGAGGAGCTTGCAAAAATATAATATTCAAATTAAAATACAACTAAACTTATACCTAAAAATATAAAGAGAAATTTAAAAATATATATATTCTTTTCATATATGTTAAAACTGACAAAATTGTAAACTTAAATATAAGAACACAACATTTCTATTTTCATCAAAATCCTAAAATGCTTACACAACATGTGTTACAACTTTACACACAATACAATGACATAACACACACACTCTTACAAAATTGCTCCGTAAAGAATTGGGAATTGTTAGTGAATTTCCATAGCTCCTTGCAACAGCTTAGTCCAAATTGAAGCATCTTCAGCTTATTTCTGAATAAGACTCTCATTTAATGGCTCCTTTGTGGGTATCTTTGGTGGGGTAGAGTGCTCGGATTGGGAAGATACAATCAAAATGTGCATCAGAATCGTGACAAGAACAACAAGACCTACTAAGAGCGCAATGCCTTCCCATGTAGCCAGGATTGAAGTCCATTTGAAGAATTCATACATGCCATAACTTAGAAGACATGTCCAAAACATGACAACCTTTTTAAATCGAAGAAATATATTAGACTTCAGACATTGCAGAAAAATTTGAAGAAAAAATTGGATCCATGTGATTGGAGCATTTAAGGGAACAATGTCGTACAAATAAAGACTGCTTGGGTCGACCCATGTCAAGCAATTCGTCTCCAACAAATGTCTCCTTTGTGTTATACCTTTCCAATACCGCATCCTGGTATAAATCATTAAAAAAAAAAAAACCCAATAAATATAAATAAATTTAAAAGAGGTTGATTGAGAATTGAGGATGCTAGATGTCTTTTTACCTAACGATCAATACCAACGTTTTCCTACTGAGATTGATGAAGAGTATAAGGAAAATGGCATCATGCATTGAAAGAGGAATATGTTAACATTTATTTACCGTTTTTATACCTTGGTGACAAACATGTCTCTACACCACTGCGCAATACCATCGGGAGTTTCTGGCAGTTCGCTTATCAAATGTCGTCTAACTTGTACATCTACCTGTGGTAGTTAGGCATACAGCCATTTGCCTCAGTTCTGTTGAAAGATTACTTTCTTATGTGATATAAAAAAATTGAAAGTTCGTTACATTCAAGCATGCAGCACGTTTGGCTTACCACAAAAGATTGTCCCTTGAGTATTCTTAACATGGTAGGTTTCGGCTGATTTCTGGGGACACCCAGTGTACAGTCATAAATAGCTGGGACAAATGAGCGCATAGTACTTACTGCTGCAACAAAACCCTGAAAGCAACATCTGATGGGGTTACATAGTATAAGATGACTGGACCAAACAGACTGAGAGTTATATAAAGTCTATTTGCTAGGGTGGAACAGATAAGCTTGTGGCATCTTGAGTAGCATTGCTTTATCTACAGAGAAATCAGAGAGCAACTTTTTCTAATGAGACACAAATCAGGAACTCTGGAAGTTTGAGCTGATGGAAAATGAAACGCTTATACTTCAAATCATAAAACTCTCCCTCGTGCAAGGCTATCTTCATAGCTTATCGGAGGATCACATAACATGTCAAATGTTAAAAAAGATTAAAAGCCTATGAAGTTTTGAACCGAGGATCTCCCACTCTAATGCCATGTCAAACTACCAATTTCTCCAAAAGTTTATGTTGATGGAGAAACTCCTATGCAATATAACTAGCTCAGTAAATTTCTAGCAGTGGAGACTAACCTTTGTGCGAGGAATCAAAACAGCATACTCCTGAGCAGCTAGAAGCTTGGCTTCTGTAAACCGGGTTCCCTCCACAAAAAGAGCCAACCAAAATGGCAGTGGAAAATCCTTTAGTCGTTCCATGCCTGACTGCAACATAAAAAGACAGTGATGTTACATTAAAAGGTGGTTACCTGGAATTGTATGGATTGGGGAATCACAAGAAGACAGTACCTTCAAAGTAGTTTCATCTTTGGCCCAGCTTCTCTCCAAAAAGACATACTCAGAAAACCACATTGACCAGCCAATAATCTGCACAAATACAACAACTTCTCTAACCAGGATGATGATGACAACGACAATTTCAATGATTAATTTTTGCTCGATAAGATATAACAAAATCTAATATCTTATTGGCTTCTGATTATAAACTAAATAAGAAATGCTTCAGATAACATACAACTTGTAGAGTTTATCACTCACTCAATTTATTAACTATAACCTCATGTTGATTGAAAACAAGATGCTTGAATACATGACAAGGTAATTTTAGCCTAATCTAATATCCTGCATGCTGATGTGACTTAAAACGTTAACTCTCTCATTTGCCTATCATCAATGTGTATTAAGTTTCAATTACCAAGTAAGCACAACCTTCCTACCCACCAAAAAAGGGAATATGCTGCCGCAAATACCCAATGGCTTCTAAATGTTATATCCAACAATCTTGCATATGTGATCGTAGATGGGCAGGTTATGTAGGCTACAGCTGTTCAGAGGCCTTGCGGTGCCCCTGTATATTCCTGCGTTTGTGACAAATATATCTAGAGCTAAACACTGATCTTGTCATGACCAGAAGGGAAAAAAATGAAGAAACACTCTCATTTACTCATGGCCAGCACACTGTGCGTCAGTTCTATGTTAGTGGAAAAGGAGAAGTACTGGCTTAGTGGAAAGATCAATACTTACTGGAGGAACATTGCAGATTTCTTCATGATAGCAAGTGCACTACCAAGGCAATTTGCACGCTATACGTATCAATACAAAAGATGTAAGTAATAAAAGCAGAGAGTTTTTTGTATTTTTTACATATTTTGTGCAATGTGTAATGCTTGCACTACAGAAAATAGATGGGAAAATTTTCAGAAACATTTTCAGCTACTACACACACCCACACTCATATGACTACACAAATTAAGCTTGAAAATCCCAAGAGAAAAGGAATATTAACCTGAGCAAGGACCCATCCAACGAGCCAATCAATATCGCTTCTGTGGTTGCAAAGAACTAGTGCATGTTCTTTGCCTGAAATTTTCCAAAGAAAAACAAGGACCTGTTAGGGATCTTCAAAGGAAGAATAATAGAATACAAGAAAAGCAGCTATTTTGATTCACCCACTGACTCAAACGACTCTGAATCCATGTAAAGTTGAATCTAAAGACAATCCAACCATCATCAGTAGATTAAATTAAATGAAAAATGTGCATGTAATAGCATTTGGCACGTCAAGTTTCAGTCTTCTATACTACATAAAAAACTTTGATTTTTCCTTTACCAAGTATAGCATTTGGCACGTCAAGCTTCAGTCTTCTATACTACATAAAAAAACTTTGATTTTTCCTTTACGAAGTAAAGTATTTAAGCATATAAGTCACTCCCAAAAACAAGCAATGGTTGAAATCTCCAAAGCACATGACAAACGGGATGCAACCTTAAGTAAGAATGAATATATTTTCTTCTGTTCCCTCATCTTGACAAATCTATGACACGTTAACATACTTTTCTTTTTCACACAAATAATAAGTAAATCATGATTAGATCGGGGTTAGTGCATTACGTTCCTAGTGCTCTTCTAAGCATACTATCCCATTCCATTGCTTCCCCAAAAAATAAAATAAAATGAAAAAAAAGAAAAAAAGACAAACAAACAAGCCAACCAAGTCATTAAATAAAATTCAAAATTAGAAGCACCCAATTAAAGGACTACCAAAATTGGAATGTTTCAAATTGGAAGCAGCAAATACCTTAACGCCAGCCCACCAATCTACAAGCCATATGAGCTCCAACCACAACAACTCTGCCACTACTTTGTTAATCCTTCTGTACGTATTCTTTGATATCGGACGGAACAAGAATGAAAACAATTGTCTGCAACAAAAATCATGCATGTTCAACCACTTATGACCAATGAAATATTGCTTGCTTTAGCTCAATATCTTTTCTTTTTTTTTTCGCCTTGGAATTTTCCTTTTTTAAATACCTTTTGCAGTACCAAATTTATACCCAGATAAATAAATGTCACAGAGAATTGGGAAAAGTGAGACAATAATTCATCAAAATAAGCAGATAAATCATGAGAGAGAGAGAGAGAGGGAGCATTCCATTGAATTGAATAGGATAGAAAGAGAAAAGGGAAATGCACCTGAAGGAGATTGACAATGAGACCAGAGAGAAGGAAGAGAAGTCCCACCGGAACAATTACAATAGCTGCCACCGCCATTTGTCTTTCCTGAGAGAGAGAGAGAGAGAATTTGTTGATGAATGCTTGGATTAGAGAATGTGATATAAATAGCAGCTAAGGGGGTTGAATCCTAAGAATTTCGGTTGAGGATGGCGATTTGAATGCCGTTAATCGTTTGGGGTCTTTTTCTGAACTGTCCCATCATACAGATGTACGAATCTAACCTTATTTTTTAAAAAAATTTCAAAAACACTCTGAGGAGAGAAAAAAAAAATGTAAAATAACCTCATTTTATTATAGGTTCAACATGCGATATATTTTGTCACATTTTAAACTATGATATATTTTGTCACATTTTAAACATGAATAAAGCACTTTTCTTTATTTTTCTTTTTCTTTTTTTTTCTTTTTTTTTCTTTTCGATTTTAAACATATATCGCATATTATATATCGCATATTAAACATACGATAAATACGAAAAATATATTACGTGTTGAACATACGATAAAATGAGATTATTTTATGACTTTTCTTTTTGAGAATTGTTTTAGAAAATTTTTAACAAAATAAGATCATATCCGTACATGTCTCGTCCCCATCTTTTCGAGATTTATACAGATTTAAACCAATTTAAAAAAAAATTATTAAAACAATCTCTGGGAGAAAAAAAATTAATTTCTAACCTAAAATATTCATGTTTTGAAAACTAAACCAATAATATTTATACACTATTCACAAATTGGTTGAGTGTTCAAAACTTGATTAATCTTTATGTGAATAGTATTGATCGAGTTTTAAAAATTCGACCAATATATGAATAATACATAAATAGTATTAGTCAAGTATTAAAAATTTGATCGATATATAAATAGTATTGATCGAGTTTTTAAAATTAGGTTAATTTTAAAATAAGTTTGCTAAAAAGATTATTTTAAAAAAAAAATTCCTTCTTTGATCAATTTTGAACATGTCTCCGTCCCGTACGGTTTTTATACACTTTTTTTTATTCCATTCCAAGACTATTAGACCAATTGAGGTAAAAACACCTATGCTTTGCCGATCAATCTCGAACGGTCAGTGGGATTTGAAAGGGCCCCACGTGAGTGTCCCAGCTTCAATTAAAATTTTATAAATACCAATAAAAAAATATATATTTATGATATTTATTGTTATCAAAATTTGAATTAATTATGTTATTGATGGGACTTGACCCAAAAGTTCAAACCAAAATAATTAACTCCTTAAAGACCCACTAAAGGAGCCTGCGGATCAATATCTAACGTCCACAATAACAATCAATCAATGGGTCATAGCCACCCCGATCGCTCTACCGAAGGGTCTTAGTCGTCCGGATCTACCGAATAATAGGGTCTCAGCCGTCTCGATAACCGATCGTGACTCATCGAGTGGAAATAGTCACCTCGATCAATTCAACAAATGTTAGCTTTCCAACCGGATAAGTTTCGAAAGTCCCTTATCGGTCGAGCAACCGATTGGTACGCGGTACTCCAAGCGATTCTAAAGGAATGTCAGAATTTTCTCAATTTCAGTCTTATATTTCATAACGACAAATTTTGGATCTTTTGGATAAGGAAGACATCCCTCCCGAAGATAGAAGTTTTCCCGATAAATGAGGATCATGATTAATTCGGAACATTGACTCCCGAGATTCTCGGATCAACTCTATAAGGAAGGTAGGGTAGAAGTCTCTCAGCGACGCACGACTCTCACAGGTATAAGAGATCTTAAAACTCTCGACATCAGGTACGCTCTCTAAGCCTAACATAAGGGGTACACAGAACACAGGGAACGACTTTCCCTCAACTCTCAGTCTGTTTTCTTTCAAACGAAAACCGCTCTTTACTGATTTGAGCGTCGGAGTCTCCCCATCGGAGTACCCTCCGGCAGTTTTTTCAGATGTATCCACCTTCGACGGCTACTGTTCGAGTCAAGAAAGAGTCGGTATCTAAGGAACCATAACTCACCTCCATCAGATTGGTGCCGTCTGTGGGAACAGACTGATTCTCCGAAATCTTATGGCGATGCTCGCGACGGTCATCTCCAACACAGCACCTGCCAAAAGAAGAAGACCAATCATAGGTTTTGACGATGATGACCTCCCAGTCGGACTAGATCTTCTCCGAGATGACCCTATAGTCATCACCCTTAAGATAGACTCCTACACTGTGAAAAGGGTCCTTGTCGATCAAGGGGCTGATCGCGATCTCCTAACCTGGGACGCCTTCTGTAGGATGAGTTTTAATCCATCTCGACTGTTGTCATCCACTGGATCCCTCCAAGGGCTTTCGGATAAGTCCACTTATCCCGAAGACATCATTTACCTTCCTGTAACCCTAGGCAGACCCCCTAACCATGCAACCGTCCCCATTCTCTTTTATGTGGTAAAGCTATACTCCCCCTACAACTCCATACTCGGCAGACCCAGTCTGGATGATCTAGAGGCGTTACCGAGCATGAGACACATGAAAGTGAAGTTCAGAACACTGCTAGGGATAGCAACCGTCAGAAACGACTCTGACCCATATATCCTCTTCGCAGCACAAGGCGTTCAAAGAGTTTTCCCACTTGACACCCTGGAACCTAGAGAAGACACTGAGCTAAGAGCTAAGCCTAGACCAGGCGAGGAAACGATCGAGATCCTTCTGACAAATGACCCCGGACAAACGGTCAAGATAGGAGCCAACCTATCACCTCCCTTACGAGAGGCCTTAGTCGCCTGTCTGCAACGGCACTCGAAAGTCTTCGCATGGACCCCAGAAGACATACCTGGCAGAGACCCGTCGGTCATAGCCCATAAACTAACCGTCGATCCTAACTTCAGATCGATTAAGCAGAAGAAGAAGGTATTCGCCCTTGAATGCCAACGCGCCATCCAGGAAGAGGTTTGGAAGTTGTTGACAGCAGAATTTATCCTCAAAATCAAGTATCCCGAATGGCTGGCTAACGTAGTCTTGGTGAAAAAAGCTAACGGCAAGTGGAGGATGTGCGTACACTTCACCGACCTCAACAAAGCGTGCCCGAAGGATAGTTATCCACTCCCCAACATTGACAAGCTTGTGGACAATTACTCGGGACACCAACTTTTGAGTTTCATGGACGCCTACTCTGGTTATAACCAGATCAGAATGGCACCAGAAGATGAAAAGAAAACCAGCTTCATCACTGAGTTTGGTATGTATTGCTACCGAGACATGCCTTTCGACTTGAAGAACGTCGGGGCAACTTTCCAACGGTTGGTCAATGCGATTTTCAAAGACCAATTTGGCAGGAACGTCGAAGTGTATGTCAACAACATGCTCGTAAAAAGTGTTACAACAGAAGCTCATGTTGCAGATCTTGAAGAGACCTTCCAGACTTTAGAATGGTACAATATGCTGCTAAACCCAGAAAAATGCACATTTGGAATTACTTCCGGGAAGTTCCTGGACTTCATGATCACCGATCGAGGGATAGAGGCCAACCCCGAAAAAATACAAACAATATTAGATATGACTCCCCCCCAGACACTCAAGGAAGTGCAACACCTAACTGGTCGAATAGCGGCCTTAAGCCGATTCATGTCCAAAGTCGGCGAAAAGTATAAGCCCATATTTGATGCGTTAAAGAGGTCTCGGCAGTTCAAATAGACGCTCGAATGTCAAACAGCCTTCGAACGACTGAAAGAATATTTGATGCAACCACCGTTGCTCTCACGGCCCATTCTCTGGGGGGAACTTTACCTATATTTGGCCGTTTCCGAACGAGCACTCTGTTCCGTAATGGTGAGACAGGAGTTCGCCGCCCAAAAGTCAATCTATTACATTAGCAGGATACTGAAAGACTCTGAAATTAATTACCGGTCGATCGAGAAGATAGCTTATGCTTTGGTTGTCTCAGCAAGACGTCTTCGACCTTATTTTCAGACTCATACCATTGTGGTACTCACCGGTCAGTCGCTGAAGCAAATCCTCCAGAAGAGGGATACGTCAGGACGACTCATCAAGTGGAATATAGAGCTAGGCGAATTTGATATCCAATACCGACCAAGACCCGTTATAAAGAGCCAAACACTAGCAGATTTTATTCTTGAATGCACTCTACCCACAGTGTCTGAAGAGCAACTTCCTAACCATCAAGGAGAATGGACAGGCCTCGAATGGAATATCCACATGGACGGATCATCAAACTCTTCAAGAAGCGGCGCCGGACTCATATTGGTAGGACCAAACGATTTGAAGGCAGAGTACGCCCTCCGTTTTGATTTTCAAGCCACCAACAACCAAGCCGAGTATGAATCTCTGTTAACGGGCCTCCGGATCGCCACCAGTATGGGAGCATGAAATGTCAGGGTGTTTACGGATAGCCAGTTGGTCGTGAAGCAAATCGATGGGGTTTACGAGACAAGAGACCCGATCATGGCGAAATATTTAAGTAAGTTGAGCGAGACGATGGATCGATTAGGCAAAGTAGACATTCAACAGATCCCTCATTCGGAGAATGCGCGAGCAGATACCCTGTCGAAGCTGGCTAGCTCCGATTCAGTCGCTTCCAGCCGAACAATGTATATTGAAAGCTTGTCGTATCTCAGCATCGACGAGCCTAAAGAGATCCTCCCAGTCGATCAGTTGCCTAATTGGAAGGACTCAATAGAAGACTATCTGTGGCATGGCCGCCTGCCAGAATCCCCAGGGGAAGCAATAAAGCTGAAACGAAAACTGTGCACTACGCCATAATCAATGGGGTTCTCTACCGCAAGTCATTCACTCACCCGTATCTGCGGTGCCTGACTCCCGAAGAAGGAAATTACATCTTTCGAGAAATTCACGAAGGAATTTGCGGCAATCATCTGGGTGCCCGAAACCTAGTCTATAAAGCCCTTCAACAAGGATACTACTGGCCAACCATGAAGGTTGATTCTGACAACTACGTCAAAAGGTGCAACAAATGTCAGCGCTTTTCATTGGTTCCTCAGTTACCCACCACCGAACTTAACCTGATATCCAGTCCTTGGCCGTTTGCTCAGTGGGGGATGAACATCCTCGGACCGTTCCCTCCAACCACAGGACAGCGAAAATTCTTGATTATGGTGATCGACTACTTTACAAAATGGATGGAAGCTGAGCTTTTAACCCAGATCACGGCCGCTAAAGTCCAGACCTTCGTATGGACTCATATTATCACCCGGTTCGGTATACCACGCGTCTTTATCACGGATAACGGGAAACAATTCGACAATCAACATTTTCGGGAGTTTTGTGAGAAACTTGAGATCCAACATAGATTCTCATTGGTCGCTCATCCACAAACCAATGGTCTGGCCGAAGTAACCAACTGAACAATCCTGCAAGGACTAAAGACAACGCTGGATGACGCCAAGGGACGATGGGTTGAGAAATTTTACGGCATCCTCTGGTCGTATCGAATTACCCCTCGATAGGCAACAGGAGAAACACCCTTCAGTCTGATTTACGAAAGTGAGACAGTCATACCTATGGAAATAGGCATTCATTCACTCCGAGTAGCTCATTATGATGCTGGGTAAAATGAACACACCCTACAAGAAAGGTTGGACTTACTTCCAGAATCACGGGAATCTGCATCAACACGGATGGCAGCCTATCAGCAGCAAATGACCTAGTATCATAACCGAAGGGTTAGAAGCCGAGCGTTTAAATTCGGAGAGTTGGTGCTATGGAAAGTGGAAGCTACCGGCCAACAGCAGCCCGGGGGTAAGCTCGCCCCTAATTGGGAAGGTCCATATCGGGTACGTTCCGTAGTCCGACCAGGAACGCACCGACTCGACAACCTAGACGGATCGGCGATACCGAGAACTTGGAACTCGAAAAACTTGCACATATACTATCAATGAGCCTCAGCGCTATCCGATAACCGGGAGGTCTTTCTTAAGCCCAACTCAAGATCTCTAACCAGAGGGCCTCAGTCACCCAGCCTCTACCGATCGTACGCGTCGTCAATAGAGGATGTAACTCTCCGAACGGGTGGACGCGGCCCAATAATCTAAAGATTTCCTATTGCTCGGAGGGTCTCAGTCGCCCAGTTCCTATCGTTTGTGTGCGTCGTCAATAAGGGATGTAACTCCCCGAACGGGTGGACGTAGCCCAATAATCTAAAGATTTCCTATTGCTTGGAGGGTCTCAGTCGCCTAGTACCTATCGATCACACGCGTTGTCAATAGGGGATGTAACTTCCCGAGCGGATGGATACGGCCCAACAATCTAAAGATTTCCTATTGCTCGGAGGGCCTCAGTCGCCCAGTTCCTATCGTTTGTACATGTCATCAATAAGGGATATAATTCCCCGAATGGGTGGACGCGACCCAACAATCTAAAGATTTTCTATTGTTCGGATGGCATCAATCGCCCAGCACCTACCGTTCGTATGCGTCGTCAATAAGAGATGTAACTCTCCGAATGGGTAGATACGGGCCAACAATCTAAAGGTTCCCTATTGCTCGGAGGGCCTCAATCACCCAGCCTCTACCGATCGTACGCGTCGTCAATAATGGATGTAACTTCCCGAGCGGGTGGACGCGGCCCACAATTTGAAATTTTTCTCTATCACTCATAGGGCCTCAGTCGTCCAGCACCTACCCATTTACTTTGGCAAAGATTGGCATGCAATTGGACAAGGAATAGAAAAGAAAAGAGGCGGAACTCAAGTAAGTAAAACATAACTTTTTCATTTACACCTGTGCGAAATAATACATTCGGTTACAAGGAAACATACATAAGCCGCTAAGATGGGCTAGTTACACTACGAGAAATACACAGTGATGACCTTCCACAAGCAGTTCTCAGCAATTGTTATGGACCAAGGAAATGATCCAGAAACCAAGGGAGAACATGATCCCTACGAACAATGCAAAAATGTAGCGCTAGGGATAAGAGAAGACGAGCCCGGGTTTTGCCATCCCCAACGCAGCCCAGGCTCGACTTACCCATCCAAAGACGGTGTGAGAAACACCCCCACCATGTCCAGAGGGTGAGGACCGACCGGAGAAGATCATGCAAGGCGGTACAAGATACACCCCCTCGGTGGCAAAAGATCAGATTATGCTGACCAAAGCGAATGGCCAACATAATGAGATCCCATTCCGGTAGTCCTCTTCTTTAATGAAATCTCATTCCAGCAGAAGTCGTCTCGGCCAAGAAGCGTCGCACATTGTAGTACCCTAAAAACCAACTCTTAGAAAAAATCATTCTCCACCAAGCAACCAAGAAAGAGGAACACAATCCTCTGCAAAAAGAAGTGAACGCACATCATGGCTATTTATAACAGTAAAAAGGAGAGGCCTCCATTAATTCAAGAGAGACGAAACAGATCAGCACAAACACGAGTCATAAATATAGGAATAAATTGTCTTCAGTTCCCCATGAAGAAGGTCGTGAATGATGAGATAGGCTCGCATTCCTAACATACAAGAAGGGCAAATCAGAATGGACCAAGTATTCCCATGCATTCATGACGTACGAAACACGCTTTACAGACCTTAACTTAAGACTTTTCTTTTCCAAGAAAGCCATAAGTTGGGGGCAAATGATGAGACGTGACCCAAAAGCCCAAATCAAGAGAGTTAACTCCTTAAAGGCCCACTAAAGGGGCCTGCCGATCAGTATCTAACGTCTACAACAACAATCAATCAAGGGGCCATAGCCACCTCGACCGATCTACCGAAGGACCTTAGTCGCTTGGGTCTATTGAACGATAGGGTCTCAGCCACCCCGATAACCGATCGTGACTCATTAAGCGAAGATAGTCACCTCGATTAATTCAACAAATGTTAGCTTTCCAACGGATAAGTTTCGAAGGTCCCTTATCGGTCGAGTAACCGATTGGTATGTGGTACTCCAAGCGATTCTAAAGAAATGTCAGAATTTCCTCAACTTCAGTCTTCTATTTCATAACGGCAAATTTTGGATCTTCCGGATAAGGAAGGCATCCCTCCCGAAGATAGAAGTCTTCCCGATAAATGAGGATCATGATCAATTTAGAACATTGACCCCCGAGATTCTCGGATCAGCTCCATAAGGAAAGTAGGGTAGAAGTCCATCAACAGCGCACGACTCTCACAGGTATAAGAGATCTTAAAACCCTCGACATCAGGTACGCTCTCTAAACCTAACACAAGGGGCACACAGAATACAGGGAACGACCTTCTCTCAACTCTCAGTCTGTTTTCTTTTAAACGAAAACCGCTCTTTACTGACTTGAGCGTCAGAGTCTCCCCGCCGAAGCACCATCCGGCGGTTTTTTCATGTGTATCCACCTTCGATGGCTACTGTTCGAGTCAAGAAGAAGTCGGTATCTGAAGAGTCATAACCCACCTCCATCAGTTACTATTTGAAGATAAGTGTACAAATTTTTTAAGAACTAAGAAGTATAGGTGAGTTGAGTTTAAATTTTGAATATATTGTTTTAATAGTCATAAATCAAATACCAACGTCTTATGATCTAGTGACAAAACACTAAACTTTCTTAATTAAGATTGCCATGTTGAATCTTAGGAATAGAAAATAGATATCATGAAAGTTTTTTCTTAAATTGGGTATCATAATTGTAACACCAGACACGTCTGGATTTTTTTTATATGTACTCCGAGAGACTTATTTAAAAGTTTTACGTTTCGAAGAATGGTAGAAAAATAGTTAAAGTTAAATTTGAAATTAAAGTATAAATTTTTGCTCTTTGAGTCATCCGGGAAACCCTTGTAGATATTTGACCGATAGTTCCTAAATTTTAAAATTTCTGATTGGTAAGATTATCAGTTAATTGAATATTCGATGATCAGCAATTGGTGAAATTTGACTCTTGTAAGAGAATTTACCCATTCGGTGAGGTTTTAGTGTGTAGTAAATAAACTCTCCAAATTTTGATTTTTCTGATCGGTAATCGATAGTGACCGTTTCTTAGTGGTTTACTATCCTCTCGATGTAAAGTGAAGTTACAATTTGTTCAATATAGTAGAGTTGAGTTGACAAGTCATTTTTCATAAATTTTATAATTTTTACATATCTATCGGTATACCCAATTTTCTATTATTTTCGGTATATTATATTTCACTTATATTTTCTCCAAAGGTGGATATTTGGTCCATCGGTGGATGTCCAATCTTGAAGTCTGTTGATATGTATTTTGACGACTCTATCGATATAAGTTTACCGAACGTCATTTGCAAATAGAAATAACCCATCGGTAATCATTTTGTTAAATTTTCACATGTCCCGTCGGTATCGAACAATAGATCTATTTTCATATTTTTTTTCGATTCCGATCAGTTACCGTAGATAACATTTGTAATTTTCTAGTCAGTGAAATTTGTTTTACTCCCGTCCGGTCACCCTTGATTTTAATAAATTTATTTACTTCTACTTCTACTTTTATTTTTATTTTTATTTTTATTTTTATTTTTGTTGTTATCTTAGTAATGTTTTTCGATACTGATTTTGAAATAACCGATTAATAACAACACTGAAAAACTCCTCTGTTTAGATATTTGAACCGTCCCATCGATAAACAATTAAACCTTTCTATCTGTGGATATCTCATCGGTAAACTTCCTGATCGGTTAACCTTTCAAGCTTCTGTTCGGTCATGTATCAAATTGCAGTCATCGGTGACTTCTCTGTAATTAAATTTCAAATTTTCACTTTCGGTTACTTGTGACCGTCGATTCTCTCCCGATGGCAACCCCTTCGGCTATTCATCCACAGATGGGTTTGCTGCCTTCGGTCATTCTTCAAAAAAACATAAATTGTTTTCAACTTCAATTCACGTGCATGACTCCATTGGATTTGATCCGAAGACTAGGGCCATTCAAAAAAAAATATTAACCACTATGCCATTTGAATACTTCAATTTAAAATTACATACTTTTCATTATAACCTATATTTTAGAAATATTCACATTTCAAACAATTTTAAATTTGAAGTCCTACAGATTTGTACTCATCATTTCAATTCCCCAGCCCATCACCGATCACACTATCCTCACGGGCAAAATAGCATATACTTAAATTTATTGAGTTGACTTTCTTAACAACTCAAGTGAACATAATAGGCATAGTTGCAAATTTGAAATGGATGAGAACTATTAGGTAAATATTAAAAATTGGTTAATGATAAAAAATGGGTGAAGACTCTAGAAACTTACGAATCCAGGGAACTTTATTTCTCTTTCTCTCTCTAGATCCTTCTTCCTCTCTTCTTCCAAATTCATTTGATTTACCGGTAAGTCTACAGATTTAATATTCCAAACCACTCATATAATCTTACAAAGTTGGATTCTAGTCATGATCTTGGAAGAACTAAAGAGTGCAGAGATGTCTCAAGTGAGAGCAAAATTCTAGAGTTTGATGAAAACTGAATGAGAAATGATTCTTGGAGACAGGAATTTAAGGTATTATCATTTTCTTATTCTATCCGTTGGTTTACTTATCTAGATGTTCATTTGGTTTTAGAGAATATTTAACTACCGAAAGTGAAATGAGACTATGGGTCTGAATGTTAAGGTTTCTAGGTTCAATTTGGAAATCAATATTGATGATTTTATTTCTTGATAAATGTCCTTTAGGAATCGAACGGACCGATCGTGGCAAGGCTATTGCTGTAGAGGAATCTGGGAGTGACTACCCTCCCGAACACAGTGAGTGGACGGATTGTTATACTTAAATGAGAAAAATGATTTTTATAAATTCTTTTATAAATGATTTTTAAATGATTTTCTGAAAGTATTTGTGTTTGTGGGATGTCCCAAAAAAAATATGAGTTGAATTGATTTGCATCCACTGCATTTGCGATTAAATATGTGCCACTATTATTGGAAATTGCATTTATGAATATTGTGTTATGGTTTGGTAACCATTTGACGAATTTGTAGCACACTGGAAATATTTGGATGTTTGTGAAATGGAGGTGCTAGTAATGGTAAATGGCTACAGTCATTCCCTCCACGGAGCGACTCGACGGGGTGACGTGGTTGAGGGTTTGTTTGGCAAGGGAGGTAGACGCGGCCTCCTGCGTCCCCGTCGTACTATCCGGATAGCACCCCGGTAAGGTATGAGTCAACGTCAAGAAATGGGGAATTAGTGTTTTTAAAGGAAATGATCGAAAACCCCTTAGTGGACTTCTATCCACGTTCGGCCAAACATTGGGCGGGAGTGTTTTCTTTAGGGAGACCCCATGATTTATGGAAAGTATGAAACTTGTGGATGCATCTATTTTTATAATGAGCTAAATCGTATGATACTATTTACGAAATGATGATTTGATTGGAAATTGTGGGTTTGACATTCCCATATGCACCACTCATTTTCTGTCACAATATGTCATTGCACTCCACTCACAAGGTATCTCAATGCTCACCCCTCCTTTCCCTTATTCTTTCCAGAGGAAGCGTAAAGATAAGAGCCGATCGGTAGTTAGACACAGTCGATCGGTAACTAGATCCAGCCGAAGAGAGTAGCTGTTCAAGACCATAAGAGTCATTCGGGATTGTCCATCGGTAATGGTCCATTTTAGTTGTGGAATTTTTGAAACCATGTAGGCAGACCCATTGGAGGGCATTCTCTAAATCTCTTTTTGTATAATATTTTATATACATATTTCTTTAAAAATCTAGATTTATAATTTGAGTGTTAAACTTTGGAATGTTAAATGTTCACATGTTTTATATTTTCAAGTTCTATTTTGATTTCTTTAGAACTGTTGTGACGACCGGGTTGGCCGATAGATGATTCGAAATTACTTGAAATATTTGGGATGATGGAAAATATCTTACGGTACTTCGGAACAAGGAGTGGGGTTCACTCGTGTCTTGGGGTAACGCGGTGGTTGTCGCGTGTTCAGACCCATGGGTCGGGACGTGACTATAATATTCAAATCAGATTAGTCAGATAATCCAGATACTGGTAATCAAGTAAAAAAATCATAAATCATGTGAAGATCCCTAATAATTAAAATCTAAAATGCAATGGATTGATAAATGAGTGGCAAAAAGCTATTTGAAGCATTATATGAAATTATATAAGATGCCATAATTTATAGATCTTGCAAATTCAGAATTCATGAAATTATATAGAAGGAAATCTTTTGATTTGAGAAGTCATATATAATAATCTTAATACTCATATTACCTTAACTCTATCATGCAATCTATTAACTATACTATTGTATATCTCAAAGGTGCATCTTACTCCCTCTTTCTATATATATAAAATTGATAAAATGCTAAATATTCTAAATAATAAATAATATTTCAATATTAATTTTAATTTTAAAATAATCTAAAAGTATATTTTTTAAATCTTATTTTAGCTTTATATTAATTATTCTTAAAAAAAAAACCCTTAAACATATGCCATAAAAATCCCACTTCGGTTCCCCTTTTTTTTTTTTTTTTTTTAAGTTTGTAAGTTTTCTAAGGTATAGTTTGGATTTATTAGTTGTTTTGTTTTGTAAACATCTTACTTTTTTTAGTTAGGATGTTTATAAAAATCACTTGGAATGAGAATTATCGGCAATTGATTGTGTAAATAGGGCAATTACATTTAAAGACAAAAAATAATATCGATATTTGATACAGTAATTGTGTTGCATTTAAAAAAGAATGATTATATTGAGAAAAAATTCTTAATAGTTTTTGACATGAATTATGCTCTTCAATAAGATTTTGATTAAATATTTCCATTCGATATGTACAATTTGATAATCGGTGATTGTGTATGTTTTGTTAATGAGGTGTTTGTTCATGAATTTTTCTCAGGTATTGACTATATATTTGTCATTGAGAATGAATAGCCAATCTTTTGATTTAAAGATGCATACGATTGTATTGTTTTTTTGTTTTTTTTTTTTGATAAATAATGATATTGCATCTTATAATTCCTATAATACAAATAATGTAATTTAAATGTAAATAATATTGAATATTATTATTGTTAAATTAATTTGCAAATATGTTTAACCTTACTATGATTATGATTTCAAGATTTTAATCTTTTAATAAGAGTAAAAATGACAATTTTGTATATAATTTATTAAATTAATTTAAATGCATATGATTTATTAAATTAATCTTTTAATCTTTTTAGTGTTAGGTAAAAGTGCACAAAAGCCAAAATACTCACATGGCACTAAATGTAATCTTTGAAAGCACATGCACAATGACCATAAAGTCGAGACAGAAATGAAAAAAGCCATAATCTATCATTCCGAAATATCACGTAATTACAACAAAACTAACTAAATAAGGGCAAAACAATAAAAATCATTAACTAAATAGAGGAAAATGTGGGTAAGAAAATGTGTAAACAGGGGCAAAAATACCCACAAGGCACCATAATATATGGATAGGCAAAAGTGCCCCATAATTACAAAAAAAAAAAAAAAAAGGACTGAAAATTTTCACTGTAGATCAGACCCCTTGGCTCTTCGTTGGCTCTTTTAAGAAAGATATATGGATATAGGTTATGTTGAATATGGACCGACTCTCACCTTAGTTGTAAGCACTCTCTCTCTCTCTCCGTGGAAAGTACGCTAGATCTCGTAATCAAAACATATGCTTAAATTTTAAAAATGAAAAAAATTACGTTAGGAATTCTTAAAGAGGATCCAACAGGAATTTAAGTTAAATTAATCGAAACATGATTTCGAATACCGATCGATCCAAGTAGAGAGAGAAGAGAGTAAAAGATGGGACACTGTCCTCCATTTCCGTGAATCCTATGCCCCGTGCTACTTATCATCAGCTTCAAGCCTTTGTGGTTGTAGCTTAGCTCATAGCTCTGCCATTTTATTCCACTCCCCATACTATACATGGCTTGATTTTCCACATCTTTTAAAAAATTTATATGCGTGTGCATATATATATCGAACTCTGGTGTTGAAATAACAAACATATCTCATTTTGAAGAAAAATTTAGGCCCCTTAATATGTGCCTAACTTTGCAGCTTCTAGCATTACCTTCATCAGATGGCCGTTTGCTCGAGGGTCAAGTGTTATTCTGATCTGTGACCATATATATATATTTTTTTGATAGACTCGATCCCGAATCTATTATAAGAGGAGAGGGGAAAAATGCTTAAAACTCATTGGCATCTGTGACCATATTTAAAAGGCTACAATTATGTTCAACCATCAAATCTCAAAATTGATTATAAACCGACCATTATCTATCATAGCCACGTGCAGTTTTAAGTTTTTAACACATGAAGACTGAGGCACATGCCTAGCCCAATTTCAAAAATAAGCTAAAAAAAATAAAAAATAAAATAAAATAAAATAAAATAAAAATAAAAACCACCTTCGTTCATCATAGGTAAAAAAATTTTATTTTGACAGGTATTTTTTGCATTAATTGAGTTGGAAGACCAATTGAGAGAGAGAGAGAGAGAATTGCACATTATTTCCCTTGGTCACAATCCAGTTACATCAACTGAGAACCTGCAAACCAATGTAAAATCATAAAGTTAATATCAAACTAGTTAAAAAAATTCCCTAAAGCTCATACATAAAATAAATGAGCGTGGATTAGTAGAACTGCCTCATGTCGCAAAGGGGGCAGCTTAGAATGGTGACCATGTAGTTTAGAGAAGCTATACGGGCCATTTAGGAGACAGGAAAGTTTTCTGTTACTGAAGAACCAAGTTGTAGCATAAGAGGATACACGGGACTGAATTCCTTGTCTCCCCTCGCCCTCACCGTCACAGCATAATCATCCAAAGTTGCTTTGATACCTTTCCATATCTGCTTTTCTCCTTGAGAATCCATCCACAATGTGTATTGTTGCGGCGTCAGATTATTCCTTTTCAAAGGTGATCGTAACTCATCAGGTCCTCTGGAATAGAGATGGTGAAGTACAACACTTGGTGGGAGATCTTGAAGAAGCGGAGAGGATACAAGTTGAGAGGTTTCCAAAAAAATGATGGGCCTGAATGCCCTAAGAGCTCGGTAGGGTGCACCAAGCTGCTCTACTGGAAATAAGTTTTGGCCAACAGTCAGTTCTAGCTCAGCCATGTCTCTAGCCATCCTCAGTTTTCCAGATTCTGAAAGTGGCTGTACCAGTGAAGCATGCCTGATAAAGTATATGAGAACCCGAGAAGCCAGACTTCTAACAAGATTAGTGCAAATTGATTCTGACCCTGTGGTGATCTTTTTACTTGTAGAAGGGAGCAGTCTCAACAGGAACTCGGTACGGAAGTGAAGAACAGACTTTTGCAACTCCTCCATGTATGGAGATGCATTGTTGTCCATTGCAGCATCCATCCCAAGCACCCCAAAGTTTTGATCATGGATTTTCAGAATGCAAGACTCGAGCCGATCTTGCATGCTGCTGAACAAATTTCTGACCGAGTCCAAGGCAACCCCATATATAGAACCCAGTGCAGGAGACAATATATCTGAAGCAACAGGAGGTAGTCTTGTCGTCATTGAAGATATCTGAGAATGAACTTCTTGCAGATACTGACATAATGTGAAGTTCTTAAGCTGGGCTGGAGTGGCAGGGCCTGTAACTTGGCGCGATTCGGGGCCAGTAGAAAGCTGTCATCAAGAAGTTCCAGAAAACAATTAAAGAAGAATTGAGAACTTACATGAGCTCATGAATAAGGACTCCTGCATCTTGTGGTAATAGCATGCAGTTTTCTATATCATTTGTACAAGACGTGAGATTAAAGCAACTTGAAGTTTCACTTGGTCATGGAAGCATCCTATTGGGATCGACCATGGGCAATGTATTATTTAAAGCATAACAAACAATTTTTTGTGGTTAAACCTAAAGGTAGACGCTGTAAATCTCTAGAGTGCAGGTTTCAAATGAATCAATAGCAACGCTTTTCTTTTTTCTTTTGGGAAATTTCTTCTCTTATATATCATTAATGAGAAGTTTAAATCCGTCTCACTTCATTTTAAAGGATAGGGAATAATTTTAGTAGATGGCACTGAAAGATCTTGCTTTATAATCAAAAGACCATCACATAATATTATTAAAGAATAGCTTTTCCAGAAACATTACATAAGTAGAAAACATCGACCATAAATTAAAAACCTTAATAAATGTTGCCACATAACAGGGTTCTAAATCAGAATAACCTCAAGCCCAAAAAAAAAAACAAAACAAAACAAAGAAAAAAAAAAACAAAACAAAACAAAACAACACACACACACACACACTATAAGGCCAAGGAACCACTTCATGCATGGTCTCACATACACAGAGTCATTTTCACATTCTTGTATCTGATTTTTTAAGTTCCCAAAAAATTCACCATTATTTATTAGGCCACTCAGCATAAAACTCAGAAAGATCAAAAACCCGAATTTTCATCATGAAAGCCAACACATAGGAGAGTTGAAATGTCAATGAAACATGGGCATCATTTGTGACTCTCTCAAAGTCAAATTATAGATGACTCAAATCCATAAGTGCACATATTGCTACCAATCAGTTCTGTGATCTTTATCATACAAGCCACTTCAATGATTTGCAACCATCATGGAAATTTACTTTGCCAATACAGTTTTGATTTTCTTTTCTTTTCTTTTTTTTTTTAATATACATTGCTACCAGGACAGCTTAGTTTTAACGATGCATAGCTGAGAGCAACAAACTGATATACTGTCGGATACAGCATAACATGTTACCGGAACTAACTGAACCTCTTTCAGTGATAACTTACTACAGAATTGGAAACAACAATTTTAATGGTCCAAAATATTCTATACATCAACCACTAGATACCCGTAATCAAGTATAGAATTACAAGTGTCTGTTCAACTCAATTTCATCATTATGATAGTTATGCACTTTAGAGGTTTGACATCTTTATTCCAATCATTTGGTGGACCAATAAATGTGTTCAGTTGGATGTCGATGCTGCAATATGTTCTCCAAGAAGATGATGATGAGGACAAGAATGAAATAGAATTATGAAAGACAAAATGAAAATTTTACCTGGTACTCAGCTCTCTGTGCAAATTGCATCAGAGCTTTGCCAATTTGACGCAAGACGAGAAGAGTCAAGGATCCATCTGATTGAACAGCTTCAATTTCCTCCTTAATTCTTGCAATGAACTTTGCAATATGCTCTTTTGAGGGTATGCCTCCACGGTTAGAAGCTTGGAAAGCAATGTTAACAGGTTCTGACAGTCGACTCCAGCACTGGGCCAAAAAGGACATCTGAATTATTTCAATGGCAGTTACCATTTGATCTTTTCCATCTGCACTAACAGCTGGTAAAGCTCCTTTGGCATCTGTATCATGTGAAATTCTTTCAATAAGATTCTCTATCATCGATAAGAGCCTTGGATAGCCTGTGGTCAGTATCTCTTTTACAAAACTTGATGATGTGAAAGCAGACTTCAAGTGACTAGCAAAAGATTTCACAATTGCCTCCCAGACTCTATCAGTCAATGTTGGATCACCTTCCTAAGAAAATGACAGCTGAGTTCAGAATAATAAATAAAAGCAGTAGTAATTTAAAGAATTCAATCATCACCAAGTGTGAGGGCACAAAAGACCATCATAAATGAAGGTCAATCTTGCAGGAAAGTTAATTCTGGTTTTGATGAATGCAAGTAGAGACTTCCAAAATGTAAATCATTCATCCAATAGAGAAACATGCATTCATAACAGATATACAACAATGATATCTTAGAAACAAAAGTGATGTTAAAAGTCAAAATAATGCATTTGCATTATTGCAAATGTCCACTTTCAACAGCAATAAGCAGGAGAAAAGTTAGAACCAAGAGCAGGAAAGGGCCAAAAAGAAGCCCAAAAATAGACTCCAATTTCCATGATATGGATTTATAACTAATTTTCTCCTTCAGATACAAGACTTGTATTCTAGTGCTATCGATGCAAATTATATGCCAGGGAGATTTAGAAAGTACCACAAAAGAAGGGCAAAGAATGATTCAAGAGCCAACATTGCTATTTGGCAAGGTTCTAATTTAGATTTTGCCTAAGAGTTACTTTTACTTTTAATTCAGGAGCTTCTAAATTTTAGTTTTGATTCTACTTTCTATTTTTTTTTTTTATATTATTTTAGTTGATTTGGATTTATTTAAGAGTTTCTAAATTTTGATCTTAGTAATAGTTTCTATTTTCTTAAGATTAGTTGTCTATTTAAAACTTATAACCTTATTTTGAGAGGAATAATAAGATTTTGATTTTTATTAGCAAAATGCTTTGAGTTCTCTTAAACTTAGGAGGTGTGATACTTCTTATTGTAGTAAGTGATTCCAGAAAACTCCAAGTGTAATTGCTTAGTTACTGTTCATCATTACAACCATAAATTCCTGCATCATAATATATCACAGCCCAACCACCATCTTCTGCTGCCATCTCCCTCGTTACTGTTCATGAGATTACTGTTCATGGGGTAGTGTTCATAGATTACCATTCACAGGTCATTCACGTTTTAGCTTTACAATTGCAGTTTACTTTATATATATATATAAAAAAAAAAAGGATTCAGAGCAAGGACAGCACCATGGCTACACAAACTGGAGCGCCACTCAGGGGAAGACTAAATG
Organism: Dillenia turbinata; assembly: GCA_037126225.1. Lineage (NCBI taxonomy): Eukaryota > Viridiplantae > Streptophyta > Magnoliopsida > Dilleniales > Dilleniaceae > Dillenia > Dillenia turbinata. Next base: position 20,405,720 of record JBAMMX010000007.1, read on the forward strand.
ATATGGACAGGGAAGATTTACAGGATAGCATGGCAGATGAATTGGATGGTATAAGATTACAGATTGGAAGCATAGAAGATAGGATGGAAGCATTGGAGTCATGATACGAACAACGTCCGAGAGATTTGAACAATAATGAGGGTGGAGAGAGTCCTAAAACACATCTTAATGAAAAGGTCAAGTGCTGTACAAGACAACCAGCAGCCAGAGCAGCCATGTATTCAAGGGGTCAACATGGATCTTAAGGTGATTTCAAGCAATTAAGAACAGAGATGTCTTTGCAAGAAGCCAACAAAATCTTCTACATACAGCAGAAGAAATTACAAAGAAATGAAGGTTGATGTTCCAAACCTAGAAGGAAAGCTTGATCCAACAATTTTGAGTGGTTATTAGCAAATGAAGAGCATTTTGATTGGTATGATTTGTTGGATGAAAGGAGAATCCGATTTGCAAAGACGAAACCGACAGGGCTTGCAAAGTGTTGAAGCTGACTTGAGACGGCTAAAGCAACCACCAATTAATGCGTGGTAAGAGATGAAGGCAAAACTCTGAAAGAAATATGTCCCACCTAATTATCTGGATCGGATTTGTGATGAACAATTGAATCTGAGACAAGGAACCATGTCAGTGGTTAAGGGTTGGTTTGTTTTGTTCAATTAATGATATTCAACTTATTGCTTATGGCTCATAATTGTTATTAACTGATATTGATATTTGGTTGTTTAGCTAATATCAATTGTTGTACATATATAAAATAATCAAAAAGTACAATTCTATGTAAATTAAATTTATTTTATTTTTTAAGATATTTTTTATATTATTGCTAAATATTGAAATATAAAATTTAAATAGATATTGAAATAATTTTTTTGAAAATAATTAATTCAAATATATATTATAAAAATGATAGAAATCATACAAACCGTGGCTCTATAAGAAAAGATAAATTTTTTCATACTTAAAAAAAAGGATAATCAGTTAATCTAAATACATATCATAATAATAATTTAAATCTAATTTTATAAAAAATTAGAGTAAAAAAAATAAAAGTAATGAAAATTTAAAAATGTAAGATGTGTAAAATAATTTTTAACTATTTAAATCTATTTTTTGTTATTAATATAAAATGAGTAAAATAGTTAAAAAAAAAAAAATCCAAAAACAGCTTTTAAAGAGTCAAAAGCTACTTTGGGTAGCTGATGATTTTTTGACAGATTTTGAATTATCAGCTTGGGTTTTATTAGCTATCAACTGAATTACGAAATACACATTTTAGCTGTTGAAAAAATCAAATGGCCAAAAGCAACCCTCCCCCCCAAAAAAAAAAAAAAACTGTACCAAACAACCCCTAAATATATGCAGAGATATGACGAAATCAAGACCAGAAGTCAAGCCCCAGGAGATCTCTGTTGGATGTTGGCAAGATTTAAATCTGGTTTGAGGAGTGCTATTCAAAGGGAATTGCTTCGTCAACCTCTTTATGGTTTGGAACATGCATTGCAAGTAGCTTTGGGTAGGGAGGAATACTTAAGGGGATGTAGAGACAGCTCCAAGAAGAAATTTGTGCGTGAAATCAAAGAAATAGAGATAATGTGTGCAGTAGCTTTCAAAGAAGCTGAGAAACCTGAGAAATGTGCCACTGCTCAGCTTATAGAAATCCCCAAAGAATTGTTTCAACTGCTCCGATGTTGCTCCAGGAGACTTGCCACATACATTGCCACCAATCCACAACATACAGCATGCAATTGATCTTGTCCCCGGTGCACCAGTGCCAAACATGCCAGCTTGTAGGATGAATCCTATGGGACATGCAAAGTTGAAGAGACAAGTGGATGAACTTTTACCGAAGAGATTCAAAACTAGTGGTGTCAACAAACAAAAGCTTATTGAAGAAATAATGCAGGCTTCTACCCACCAGAATTACTTTCATGGATTTTTTAATGGTGAACCCCATCATCGTTATTTCCTTGCGAGTAAAAAGCCTTCCACATTGTCCAATTTTGCTCAATTTTGGGATGACGAAAGTAATATCAAGCACCATGAAACAAGCCCAAGGCAAAATGTTTTAGGCATCTGTTGATGGGGACATGTGGGTATCCTACCTGCCTTTGCAGAAGTAGGACTCGAGCTATGCTTGGAAGTCCCAGCGCAGGCTATGGAGGTGACAAGCATATTTTAGTGAACTACAACTCCAGCAAATGAAACTCTTGAAAACATGAAATCTTAGGCCGGACAAAGGATTAAAAATATGAAAGTAATACAAGAGAAGATGAATCACATCCACAAGGAAGTTAAAAGGAAGTTAAATGCTTCAATCCAGTTGATGTTTTTCCTGATGATATCGTGGTATTTTCACGGGTCCTTAATCCTCTTTAAGGTCTTTCAACAATGATGAATGTTCCAATAGTTTACTTTGATATCATCGGACCATTTGCTGAATATGTTCGTCAAGAAAGCACTAGCAGAGGACCAGCTGAAAATGTAAAGTGGATTTTTATGATACACCAGAAGGTTCGCATAGGGATGCCAAGCCTAGACAACTTTTAGTTCAGCTGGGAATGGAATATAAATTCATGAAATCCATGTCTGTGCCTACAAAGATGGGGAGACCATAACTGATACTGCTGCTGGAGTTCTTGGTAGATATGATCCTCGTCCTGTACAACCTGATAGCTTATTTGCAGTTTTCTTAATGACCAAGGGCATACCAGCTAGGAACATCTTCATTATTGAAGATCTCAAACTTTGCTCTCGACACTTGGAAGCATCATCAAACAATGTTGTGGCCACACGTCTTCCTCCAGCTTCTAACATCCACAATGAGATTGACTAAATTGTGGATGGCAACATTGTTTCAACTAGGGGGGATAACAAAAATATTTGGTAAAATGGAAGAATAAGCCATGGCCAAACTGTATACGGTGATTTGAATGAGAAATACCATTTTTTAAACATGCTAGAGTTGAGTTTTCCCAAAACCAGGAGAGATGATGCAAACCATATGCCTGGAAGATTTGAAAGTACCACAAAAGAAGGGAAAAGAATGATTCAAGAACCAACATCGTTATTTGGAGAGATTCTAATTTAAATTTTGCCTAAGAGGAGTTGCTTTTACTTTTAATTTATGAGTTTTTAATTTTAGTTTTGATTCTAGTTTCTATTTTACTATATTATTTGAGTTGATTTGAGAGTTTCTAAATTTTGGTCTTCACAGTAGTTTCTATTTTCTTAAGTTTAGTTGTCTATTTAAGACCAGTAATGTTATTTTGAGGGGAATAATAAGAGTTTGACTTTTATTAGCAAAAATTGCTTTGAGTTCTTACAAATCCAAGAGGTGTAATGCTTTCTTCTTCTGGTGAGTGATTTCAAGAAACCCCAAGTGTGATTGTTTAGGTTATTTTACTTTTCTACTTTGCTATTCAGCATTTTGACCATAATTCCTACAAATAGCTATTATCCTTTTTTTCCTTTCTTTTTTTTTTCCCTCATAACTAATATTTTAGACAAAATAAGGTCAGTCCATTCAGAAAATAGTTTTGAGAGCTCGATTTTAAAACCAACAATCTCCAATGCATCTTTAGGTGTTCAGACTAGTGTTGCACGATATGTGGTTCCTCGCAGTACATAATAAGGATTCACGTACAGGGTGCGTTAATTTTGATAATTCACAATAAATGGGGGGTCGTGGTATAGAGTATTAGTCTTACTTATTTTACTTGAATTTATAAACACAAAAAATTGTATATTCATAGTTATTTACATGCTAAAAAATTCTTGTATATTCACAAACAGTCACTTATCCTTTTAACAAGATGTTTTGTTTCAAGAAATGAATGGTGAAACGTTTTGTTTAAGAAGATGTTTGCTGTTGATGCGAAAAGTTTCTATAATTTGAAAGTTTTTATGCATTAAAAAAGTTATAAATTAGTTATATTGTTTCAATAAAAGAAACAATGTCGTCTATTACATCCATAGAATGATTTTGTTATTAAAAATAATAATAGAATAAAAAGTATCTGGAGATTAAAAATGAAGCAGGGACTAAAAATAATAATAAACAGCATTGTGCTCTCCATCCATTATATGCAATGAATAAATGCATTTTGTTAGTAAAAATAATAAATTAAAAAGATAATATGCCGAGATTAAAAGGTTTTTTTTTTTTATTTTAAAAAAAGATTCTTTTTAATGTCTCTAGTGTCCCACCCCACCCACACTACGCCTCTTCTTCTCACACGTCTCTTCTTCTTCTTCACCAACTCCATCAACAGCCTCCCTAGACGCAATCGCCTTCTTCGTCTCAATAGTCCCCCCCTCTCTCAACCAAACTTTTCCATTTTCCTCTTTGATTTTAACCGGAAACATCATCTTTATCCTTTAAATACCCTTAAGAACTCATCCCTACCACCAATTCCATCGCCTGCTACCCGAATCCACCATAGCCGCCATCACTCGACCTCCAATCTTCGCCAAGAAGCGTAAATCTTCTGATTTTTGTTTGAATCCATTAATTTTCCTACTCCTCGGCCTAATTATGTGTTCAATTTCATCTTTCCCAATTGGAACAATGGTTTTACCATCCTGGTATGCGAACGATCCATGATAGGGATCGCACGTACCGGAACGGAGATCGTAGGGAGGGAGAGGAGAATTAAGCAACACTAATTCAAACATTACTGCTGCTTAACTAAATACAAAACCACACATCTGTGCTGCTTGGTTTTTTGACCTACATAGCTTAAGTGGGCCTGTGTCTTCAATACTTTATCTGGGCAATTCTTTGATAATGGCAATTGGTTTAATGTTATCTACCAGCACCAATGGCTTTCTTATGTCCTACTTTATTCACTACATTTTCTCATCTGTAAAAATTGATTGAGAAGTTGTTTCTGGTAACCTTGTCACCAGTAAAGTATTCCCCATATGTAGGCATACAAGCTTTTCTTTGTTCAGCTTGAGTCGATTTCAGGTTTCTTGCAGATGTTTAACTGTTGCCTTTATGGCCTTCCATCTCTCTCCCTGTTCAGTCGTGATTTAGAAGTCTAATTTTAGACAAGATTTTAAGCTTCATTGGGATCACAAATATGAGCATGTAAGTTGTCCCATAAAGTTGTAATTGGTTGCACCTGAGACTTGTTTTCTCAATTGGGCCTGTCTTCAATACTTTATCTGGGCAATTCTTTGATAATGGCAATTGGTTTAATGTTATCTACCAGCACCAATGGCTTTCTTATGTCCTACTTTATTCACTACATTTTCTCATCTGTAAAAATTGATTGAGAAGTTGTTTCTGGTAACCTTGTCACCAGTAAAATATTCCCCATATGTAGGCATACAAGCTTTTCTTTGTTCAGCTTGAGTCGATTTCAGGTTTCTTGCAGATGTTTAACTGTTGCCTTTATGGCCTTCCATCTCTCCCGTCAGTCGTGATTTAGAAGTCTAATTTTAGACAAGATTTTAAGCTTCATTGGGATCACAAATATGAGCATGTAAGTTGTCCCATAAAGTTGTAATTGGTTGCACCTGAGACTTGTTTTCTCAATTGGGCCTGTCTTCAATACTTTATCTGGGCTATTCTTTGATAATGGCAATTGGTTTAATGTTATCTACCGGCACCAATGGCTTTCTTATGTCCTACTTTATTCACTACATTTTCTCATTTGTAAAAATTGATTGAGAAGTTGTTTCTGGTAACCTTGTCACCAGTAAAGTATTCCCCATATGTAGGCATATAAGCTTTTCTTTGTTCAGCTTGAGTCGATTTCAGGTTTCTTGCAGATGTTTAACTGTTGCCTGCTTAACTGTTGCCTTTATGGCCTTCCATCTCTCTCCCTGTTCAGTTGTGATTTAGAAGTCTAATTTTAGACAAGATTTTAAGCTTCATTGGGATCACAAATATGAGCATGTAAGTTGTTCCATAAAGTTGTAATTGGTTGCACCTGAGACTTGTTTTCTCAATTGAACTTAATCCTTTTTGTGCTTCTTGTGATCAAAAAAACAAAAACACATATCTGAAAGCTTTGGGGAGCTAACTCTCAAGTTTCGCAGCACCCCCACTCTTGTGATTATGCAAATAAGTAGAGAAAATCAAATAAATGGCCCTTTTTGTTTCCAATAACAAAATGATTCATTTGATGCACAAGGGATGCACTTTTACAACCTACAAGAGAAGCCAAGAATTTGCAAAACAAAATTAAATCATCCAAAAAAAAATTACCCATTGGCAAGATAAGAGTTACCCCTCGAAGCCTACAAATTACCCACTGGCAAGCTATTGATCAAAAAGGAAAAATGTTGCAAAAGAAATACATCTTATCCATACACTGCATCATCAGAAAATTCCTCCATGAACTTACAAAATAACCCCACTTCCTTCCATCTTTAATTTGGCATTCACAACTTCATTGACAATCAAAAAATTGTATCCAAAATTTGCTTCCCTACCACCAAAATAAACTCAAACTTCTGAACAAACTTACCATCACTGCCTTCAATCTAGAAGTCAAATATTTTGTCAACAGTTTGCATACAGTACCCACCAAACAAAATGATAGGCCACAAATCCTTCATATCTTGAGACCCTCTGCCTGTCTGAGAACAAGAACTAAGATAATACAATCTTTATTCACCATAAACTTCACATTCACATGAAAATCCAAAACAAGCCATTATGTAACACTTCAATATATTCCTACATTAGTTCACAAATCCTAGACTTTCCTTGAAACCATAGAGAAGCTATTAAGACCATAGAGTGTGAACCATTACAATTCTTTAGTGTGTCCAAACCCTTCTGTTTCATGAAAGATCCAAACAACCTCATAGCACCCTTGGCCAAAAAAAGAAAAAAGAAAAGAACCATCAACAACAACACTGAACCAATGACTTTAGATCTCCACACTACAGGTTCTTCATAAAGCTCTTCCAAAGACCCACAAATCGCCCGCTTCGTCTTTCATCCCTCAGCACCACCCAAACCTCCATAGTAATGAAATTCACCCTTGTAGAAATTAGTCATTCACTAAGTATTATGCGCATCCAGTAAGCCACAAAACCTGCATATATGATAACATGAAATATCCTCCACGCTTAGAACACACATGAGCTACTCATTGAAGAGCCTTTTCTTCCTGCCCTCTTCTACAAGACCTCCCCCGTTAAATCTCCAGCACAATAGTCTCCTTTCTAAGGTGAAGGGAACCAAGGATACCTTGTTCCAATTATTCAAATTTTGCTTTAAATACCTCAAGTTTGAGTAAGGAAAAAATTGGGATGATGTTGCACCTCAAAGCCATCTTATGCCACCAAAGTCACCAAAGCCTTTGACCTTAAGCCAACTGCTCTCGAAATGGAACTAGACAAGATGCCTTTGCATTCCACCCATATCAAAAAAATAGGGTCCAATCCAAAGTAAGTCTACACATTAACTTTTCAACCACTCAAGGATAATGCTAATCCCAGATAAGAGAAGGAATCTGCCTAACCTAGACAAACAGTCTTCATATTTGACAAAGTAAACTCCCCCAATGAACAGAAAATGAATTGGCCATTGGTATTGAGCTAATCATAAAGTTTATGCATACTAAGATTTTCCCTCCCCATGTTTTTCTCTTAGGATAAAGCACCATATGAACCTCCACCCACTCCCCCAAAAGCAACTCACCATCACTCCAAAGATTTCCTTCTGTCGACAACATCTCCAAGCCCAAAGCCCCTGCAAAGATCCATCAAAAACCAGAATGCACCTCCTCAAACAAAGAAAGAGAAAAAGAAAAAGAGCACTCAAAGCATAAAAAAATCCTCCTCTAGTAACCCCCGTTCTCCAATAAACACAATCATCATTCACAAAAGTCTGAAAGGGCATGTGGCACTCCCAACAACCAAGCCACACCACCCAAATGCAAGGCACCACCCTCTTGTCCCACACTCAAACCACATCAGCATTGAATTGCTTCGATATTTTTCTTCTTTTTTTTTTTAATTTTTGTGCTTCTGTTTGAATCATTTGAGCCAGTTAAATCCCAGAAAATAAGTGTTTGACTCCCCATGGAGTAATAACTATCCCCTACCCTCTAAACCCACTCACTAGACCCTTTTTCATCTCCTTCTTGTCATCATGTCTCTTCCACTTCAAGAAGTAAAGGTAAAGACAAGACAAAAGCAAAAACAGTATCTCAAGAGTGCCTCTCAATCACTTTGACTACCTTGAAAAGAATAACCTCCAAAAGAGCTGACAACAACTTAAGACAAAAAGAATGCTAGAATGTTGCCATGTCACACAACAAAATCAAGGGAAGATTTTCCTCCTTAATAATCAGGACATTCCTCTCTAACCATATCATAGAACTGCCCCTATTGTATATTGTCAAATAGTTTTAGCATCTATCCAGTTTCCTGAACCTCGGAAATGTGAACTAAAGAAATTTCCTAGCATTCTCAAAAGTAACCCATATTTTTCCGGTGTTAAAGAGATCATTTCATCATGACCAAGTAGTCCTGCAATGTAAAAGGACATTATCACTTGTATTACCACTCTGACGACATATCAGCCAAATGTTTGGAGACAATTTGCTACTAACCTCCCAGCCTACAAAAAATGTTGAATTACACAGACTAAAGACTTGATCTTGTGAGAGATTCCAATCTTCCAAATAATATCACCAAAAAGAAAAAGGATGGGCATTTGCATTCCTCACACATTCTTTATCCTCATTATAAGCCTTTCTACAACATTTATCCCCTGTTCCTCCAATTGTAGAAAACCTTATCCTTGTACATGTGTGTGTCTGTGTATTTTAACAGGAAAAGCAATTGATCAGAAAAGCACTGAGAAGGTTAGCATACAGCCTATTGTAACAGAAACCTTATCCTTGTTGTCCAACATCAATCCAATTTGTAACTAATCCAGAAGAAAAGAGACTGTTACTCTAGAATTATAAGGAAAAAAGAAGTAAATGACTAGCAACTACCTCATTTTACTTCAAAAACAATCAGCAATAAAATTGATAAGGATAACCAAAGATATTTCTAGAGGGATCTAAAAAATTAAGGGATTGGAATTGATTGGCTGGGCCTCTAATCTGAAATGAAATCGATAAGGAGATCATGACTTGAGTTCCTCAGGTACTCTGTGACCTTTTTTTTGTGTACAATTATTATGACTATCGTGCAAATGGAAATCCCTTAATAATGATAAAATCTCTTATCCTATCAAAGATGTATGTTGGTTCAATTCCCCATTCTTTCCCTGTCTTAACAATGTTGAATACTCCACACCCGTAATATTAGATCTTGGACAAACCAAGGTGACAAAAATTGGTAATTCCAACTTCCTCCAACTCTGAGGATTTAGATTTTGGTTTGGACCTAAAGAATTTTATCACTTGGTTAATAAGGAAAAAGATTACCATAACGTATGCATCATATCAGGAAGAATAAGAAACCCCTCATGTTTCTAGAAAAGTATATAGTGATCATCATCCTAACCCTCCCCACTATAGCTTTGGTATACAGTTTCCTTGAGACTAACTGTGATATGAGTTGGAGGTAATTGTGCATCATGTTGGATATGTTTTATACTATTACACTAAATATTAAACAACAAAATGGTTATATATATAAAGCCTCTAGTTCATATTTTTTGGGCTTCGGTGCTTATTCAGCAATTGCATCTTGTTTAATCAACTCCTATACGATACCGGAAGACTAAACAAAGAAAAGAATAATCAAAATAAAGCAAAAGTAGTGGTTGGCTTAAAAATGAAGATACTCACCTGCATAACCTCATCAAGCAGCAAAACATGCGTGAAGGGGTCGCGTTTCTTCGACAGAACCCGTTGCAAGTGCCAAACAGCGACCATAATAGAGTGCAATTGATCCATAAAAGAACCAAATCTCTGCCATAGTGCTTCTTTTGCCTTGTGCCCAGTTCCCACCTGTGGAGTCCCATTTCTCTGCACCCCACCTGGCCCAAACCCGCCGCTCACATTTGCGGATATTGCCTTCATGTCCAATGCAGCACTCACACTCTTCACACCCATGTTCTTATACTTGCTAATTTTGGCATCCACGGTGCCCCTTAGTTCACCCAAGTTATAGAACACTTGCAATCCACTTCCGACCTCAGCCTGATTCAGACCCTCAATTCCTCTCTCCAAAACCTTCATTCCCTCAGCCCTCAACTTGGTCCCAGTCTCGGAAACCCAGCCCATTTCCTCATCAATCAAATTGATTCCGGCAAGCTCATACTCGGAACACAAGCTCAGAATCTCACAATGCAACTGAGCAGCCTTGGAGATATCCAATTTATCTGGATCCGACATTAGGTCGCGCAATTTCTTCGACAATCGGATCACACGGATGGTCGATTGGAGAAGAAGAGTAGTATGATGAATGTTGGAGAGCTGCACGGTCTTGGCACGGATCAAACGGTGAGGCTCGGAGATCTCGGATCGAACACGGCGAACCGCAGACTGGAGATTGAAGACGGAGGAGCGAACAGTGGAGAGAGCGGAATCGGCAGCTTTAATGAAGGAGAGCTGAGCCAAGAGATCGCTGTGACGAGAGAGAACTTCCGATCGGAGCTGTTTCTCGAGAAGACGAATGCCGTCCTGAAGAGACTCGGCGGAGGAAGCAGCGGAGCCAGAAGATAGGGCTTGGGAGGAGAAGCGAGTGGAGTCAAAGTCAGGGGAGAGGAAAGCGGAGAAGATGGGATTGGAAGCGAAGGCATCGAGAGGGGATGAGGTTGCGGTTGAAAGAGGAGTCGCAGAGGGAGGCTGGGATTGTTGTTTGAAGGTAGAGAGTCTCTGCAATGGGGAAGAAGATGATGGTAGCGGAGATCTTTGGATCACTGGAGACGCCATTGTTGGGTCTCAAACCGTCAAGTCGGGGTGAAGCCCTGAGAGAATAACTCCGGAGTGTGGCCCCTCACCAAACATACGTATTTACTAAAATAGTGATAATTTAAATAAAAATAAAAAAAGTAGATGTTTTTTTTTTTTGTTTATAAAGTAGAGATTTTGAGCCATGGGCTTGCACCGCCTTCGTAAAAAAGAAAGAAAAAAAAATTTGAAATTACGTGGGAGCGCGCAAACTGAGCGTGCATGCCACCCCGCACGTACTATTTCCATTCAGCCATTCTATAATAAAAATTTCACAAAGATAATTACAACAAAATAATATTTTTCATATAACCAAACTACAGACATTTCAATCACCAAATTTTACAAATATCAATTATCAAACTTCACAAATTCCAAACTCTAAAATCATCAAACAATACTCTAAAAGCAAAATTATCAACAAACACATATCACATAAATATGAAACAAAAATTATAAAATTACAATTAATAGATTTTTAAATTACAATGTTAGAAAATAATATAAAAAAAATACCGATATACACAAATAAGACAAACTACACTAAGTCCCACATCTAGGTCGTCCAACATTTTTACTCGACTGACATCTAGTGGGAACTAGAACTGGAGCCTGATCCTGCGTACCCTCATGACTCTCAGAAAACTGAAATACGACAGTCGTACTATCCTCTAAATATCGATGTCTTATCCGCCGCTGATAAACATTAAGTCGTGGGGCTCACCCGACATAGCGTCGTCATGCTCCTCGGAGATAGGTGTCTGTGTAAACGTCGGGGTGGGTATAGGAGTCGGGTACGAATATATCTGAGTGTCCATATGCTTCTCGAATACTGGCATTTATGTAAATATCGGATTGGGTGAAGTCGGATACGAATATATCTGCGTCTCTATATACTCAAAGGCACCCATAGCACCAGAGGTAGAGAGAACGTCTTGATCTATATGTCCCTGTGTAGAAGTCGAATGACGATCTCTCTGATGTGTTGTATGTCCGAAGTGCTACAATGTGTCTCATATGTCCCTGTGTAGAAGTCGAAGGACGATCTCTCTGATGTGTTGTATGTCCAAAGCGCTACAATGTGTCTCATATGCCATCTCTGATATAACCAACTTGAGGATCCACTCCTGGGAGAGTGAGAACATCAGAGGCTACTAAATGGAGATCCTCGATCTGGAAGTACTGTAAAAAAAATATATTTGTAAGTATAGATAGTAAAGAATAAAAGTATTATAAAATGATCAAATACTTATGACTTATCATGAATGTCACGTCGTCTGCGGTCGACCAGAAACCCTGCTGATATCGATGTGCAGGACTATTAATCAAGAGGCATGTTATTTGTCGATACCAAGCCATATAATCAAATGTCGTCATATCATCATCATAATGCTCCTCTCCGGCCACGACATGGTATCGACGGTTATCACATACTTGCAAGTATGCCGCATGCTCTATACTCCAATCACGACCAGATTTTCCACGTCGGTCAGTGCGATGTAACTCCATATCTGTGTGTACGGGAGTAGGAATATCCTGTCGATAACCAAACTAGCGTAAAACTCTCGCAGGATAATAAAACTCAATAACCTCGGAGCATATAAACGGTACATTTGCTCGCCATATATCGCTCCCGACAAGACAATAATCAAGTAATGCCCTAATGTCGGAATACGAATATAGCATCGAGAGAAATTGAAAAAATAAAATTAGGTTAGTTGGTCTTATAAATATTACAAGTAGTGCACAAGCTGATAAGGGAAAAGAAATTTACTCACCCCACCGTCCCTCATATGATCAAGCTGATCCCGATATGATCATAGCACAAATTGTCCTATATATACATAGTTACGAGAAACATCCCAACTAATAAAATATTATTAGAGATTAAATTAGATAAATTTAAAAAATATTATAGTTTCTGATAAATAATTACTATTACGTACTGAGATTCTCGAAAACCGGCCGGCATGTTCGGAGCAAGAGGTTGTGGATCAGTGATGTGTCGTCCAGTAGGGGTAAACATAGTCACTCTCCCATGCCCAGAGCTGAAAATAGATCAAAAGAAGGTAAATAAATTACATAACATAACATTTTATATAAAATTATTGATACAAAACAAATAAGAAAATAGAGATAAAATGCCTGTATAAGTAGTATCGGTCCTGAAATCTGTCTAACACCATCAAATGAAGCCCGGCACATATTCCTGTAGAGTGTCGCTAGTGCTGCACTACTCCAACTATAACTCCGAGTACAGTCAAGATCTCGTAGGAGCTCCAAATATAGAAGTTTCACCATCGATCCAAATTTATTCACCAAAAGAGTATCCAAAAGCTGCATAATCCGACTACGTGCATGAAAGTGAACTAAAATCTGATCCGAGTCGGGCCCTAGAGAATGTGAATCAAGAAATCCTGTGATCGCTCGCAACTTAAGTCTATCTCCATGAAAATCCTGTAGACTAGGATAGAAACCCAAAAAACTATGACATAAATCCTGCCACTCAGCAAGGGATCGACTCCTATCCACCCCAATAACTGCCTCTCCATCAACAGGCAAGCCAAAAAGGACTGAAATGTCCTGTAAAGTAATAGTCGCCTCACCAACCGATAAGTGAAAAGTGTGTCTCCGGTCTCCATCTCTCAACTAAAGCTGTAATTAGGGCATGATCGTACTAAATATGCCCACATCTGTACACTCCGTAAAAACCTATTTGCAACAAAATCTGCTGAACTCTAACATCAAGTAGTCGAGCAGCCCAAAAATCGCAATTTGACCGCCACACCTCTAGGGGTGTATCACTACCGGTCTCTCATATAGATTGAGACCGGTGTGAGGGTTGTAGGGTCAAAACACTAGGATCCCATGAATCTGGGGTAAATGTCGGCTGAGAATACTCCATATCTATGAGCACAACACACAAGTCATAATTCAACATTAAATATACATATATAAAGAAAGCATGAAATAACATCTAACATATAATAAGTCATGAAATACAGCATATAATATTCATAATTAATAAACTATCAATAATAAGTCATAAATAACATACAACTTATACACATGTTAAAAAACTTCGTAGCCGTGATTATTTTTTCAACCTCGCCTTGCTCTTTCTTGCAACCGGGTAATGTTTGGGCAATGATTTCGATTATGCCTGTATTCTCCACAAGCTTTGCAGCGTCGAGTTCTTCTTCTATCCATTTCATTATGAATTCGCGTGCTGCGTGATCTACACGGCTGATTATTAAGACGTGTAAGATTGGCGACCAACTTGAAAGGAGGAGGGGGCCAAATGTCTTTGTGTGGAAGTGGATGGATCTGACCACTATAAGTAAGAAAATTGATTGACAACTATGAAATTGATTCACAAATGACATAAATTCACATCCCAAATCAGCACAAACTCTCCACATATGCGAGCAAGGATACTTGTATATAGTATATTTACCACAAGTACAAATTGGAACATCCATGAGCACGGTATGATTGTTTCCACCTTTCCCACCATGAAAACCAGTAATGATTTCATATTCCCCTTTTGCTCTATTAAATATCTCACAGCGATGATATTTTGCTTTCTGCTCAACTCCAGCCAATTTTTCAGCCATTATTGTTAGCCATACGTTGCCTCTTTCCAGATTATTAGATGCTGCTTCTCGATTTTTGTTAAACAAACGAACCATACGATACATTGTTGCTTATAGACATGCAGTGATTAGTAGCTTTCTTGCACCCTTCAGCACACTATTAAACGACTCCGATCAATTAGTGGTCATGTTCCCCCATCTATGTCCTCCATCATAACACAACGTCCATTTATCGAGATGAATATCCATCAACCAATTATAAGCGAGCTCGCTCAACTCTTTTATTTAGTTCATAATAATATTAAACTTTCTAACTTGTCTTTGTTGTGCCGCAATATGCATTAACTCAGTTAACGGCTTATTTTGAAACCATTTGCTAAAATTAGCTTCAACATGCCACACACAAAATCTGTGATACACAAATGGTGGTTGTAGCATATCATTCGTCTCTACAGCCTGCAATATTCCGGGAGCCCTATCTGATAGCAGACATACACCCTGTCGATCGCCAATGATGTGCATTCTCAAATTCTCTAAAAATCATGCTTAATTTACAATACTCTCCTCATCGACAATAGCAAAACACAAAGGAAGAATATGATTACCCGAATCAGTTTCAATGGCTATCAAAATTTTCTCCCTATATCTCCTATACTGAAAGATCCCATCAACACTTATCCCAGGCTTACAATGCTTAAATGCATCAATGCATGGTTTGAAAGTCTAAAAAACTGAGTTAAAAACTCGATCAACAGCCCCTAAATTTTCATTAACCATCCAATCAACGACAGTTCCAGGATTGCTCATTTGCACAGCAGCCATAAATTGGGGCAACAATGTATAAGAAGTCTCACAATTATCATACACCATTTCTATAGATTTTCGATGCCCAACCAAGCTTTCTTGTACGACAAATCTACCCCGTACTCCCTCATATCCTCTACTACATCACACACTTTATAGTCAACATTTTGTTTTATGACTCTTGATAAGACGACCCACTATATTAGAGTCTACATTATGATGATCTCCTATAGGCATTCGAGGAAAACAAGTGTGTTTTGCATTTAACCTTGTGATTTCCCGAATATTAAACTTCTTTTTCAATCTTACCCGAACATGCCACAAACAGTTGTTCTCATAGTAGAAAGAACATCTCACAAGCCACACATGTTGGTTACTTTCATGAACTTTAAAATATCTGTGCTGGTGCATGGACAAGCACTTTACAGCATGCTGAACTCCCTCTTTCGAATTGAAAATCATCCTGATTTGTAACTCCGAAGTACGATCATCATCCCATGTAGGACGGTTAAAGTCATTATACTCATCAACCATTTTATCCCGTTCTCCCATATTATATAGAAATGGGATGTTTTCTTCCTCTTCATCTACATTGTATTCTTCATCTGCAACATTCTGATTATCATAAGTTTCACCATCTGATTCATCATCAACAAATGTATCCACAGGATCTGTCTCCTACCCCTGATAAGGCATACTAGAACTGGGCTCTTCAAATTCATTTGTCGTACGCATAACTGATTCATAATGAGCATTCAATGCAACATCATCAGAAATGAATGCCCCATACTATAACCATTCATCTCCAACATTCACATTTGTCAACATTTCAGTGTAGGATCCAAAATTTGTCACGCCCCAAATGAACTAACTCCAATTCCACCAAATAAATTGTCGGGTCTCTCCTAAATAAACTACCTGCGACCTCGGACTCATTTTCTACTACATAAATTGGTGCATCTACGGTAACATTTATAATTGGTTCATACTCTAAGAAAACTTCAACTGATGACAAACCCGATATATATCTAGGCAGTGACAACCCCTCCGATAAAAAATCTGCCTCCACCGGTAATACACAATTTGAAAGAGAATTACCATACCAAAGAGAATATCTACATGAAAAATTTAGTTTGAATTGCCTAGAATCAATCCTACATTTCTGATGCAATACATTTATAAACTCCTATCATCCAACATTTTTACGAACTACAACACCCGTTGTAGGTCCGACATTATACCGATACTCATTTTCAGGTCCACCAATTTGACCCCCCAATAAAACGCAAGTCTCACGCGGTTATCAGTCATCTCCTTTCAAACATCATGAAAATTATAGTAAATATCAGTATTAAAATCAACATCGGTATATAAACAAGATAAATATTCATAACATTTATAGCAACAAATCCCTAACCCTAACCCTAACATATTTCACGAAAGAGAGAAGCAAGAGACAAGCAAAGATAACAAAATAAACATATAGATACACAACCCTAGTCCTAACTCTAACATACTTCACGAAAGAGATAAGCAAGAGATGAGCAAAGATAACAGAATAAACAAATAGATACACAACCCTAAGTCTAAGCCTAACCCTAACCCTAACATACTTCACGAAAGAGTGAAGCAAGAAATAAGTAAAGACAACAGAATAAACAAATAGATACACAACCCTAACCCCAACCCTAACGCTTAACCCCTAACCCTAACCCGAATTTGTCCAATTTTCTAAGAAATTAACATTTTATTCTACCTACAATGGTTATACAACAAGAGTGGGAGTGTAATTATTCAATAGAATGAAGTGAATAGATCTTGTGATGGGAGAGAGAACAAAAAAAATGCATGCTTTTGGTGAAGGATTCGGAAGAGTATAAGAGATTAAACAAAGTGATACTGTGGTGTTACATTCTAAAATAGAAATGAAGTTTTGATTTTTGCAAGAACCAGCTTGATGGAGCGCAAGTAATGTCGCAGGAGACGTGGATCGTGCAGTCGCCAGTCGGGGAGGAGCTTCGCGCAAGTGATTACGCTGTGGGGGAGTCGCGGGCCTTTGTAACGCACAATGGCGTGCTCTGGATCCGCGCAAGTTGTTGCACGGACCTGGAGCGCGCAACAGCTTGCGCGCTCCCAGACCACGCAACCTCAAATTTTGTTTTCTTCTTTTTGGCGAAGGTGTGTCAAGCCTATGTCCGGGAACTAAAAAAAAAACGTCCTATTTTTTTAATTTTTATTTAAATTATCACTATTTTAGTAAATACCTCTTGCAAATTCCATCGAGTTTTACCGTTACAAAACCCCCGTTGATTAATTTCTAATTTCAGATCAGAAAATAGAAGGAAAAAAAAAAAAGAAATTTGATGAGACCCTCTTCAAAAGGCTAAAAACATGACTCGGGACATCTTCAATAGTCGATATAAGGTTCATGATTCAATATATTCAATACGCTTAAATATAAATAGACCTATATCATCCCGCTCCATTGATGGGATCTATCTCCCCGAACGGAACTCCATCGCCTCAACCCTACGAAGGAATTTCACTTCATGGCATCCTATTCGTTGTTCGGCTGGTCCTCGATGAGGTTTACACGATTTGATCTATCAGTGCATTTAGTAAGATGAACAATTGTCTCTCTCTCCTTCGACCAACGCCTACCAAATACTTACGGAACCGAACGTCTCAACCTCTAGAGTGTAACACTCAAATTAACCCTACTATTAACTAAATTTCCTATTTTAATATGAAACGTATCCCTCGGATAAGGAAGGGAACCCTTGAGAATCTAATTGATAAGAAAAAAAAAATCCTCGTATAATCTAATTTCTTAAATGATAACAATTTTAAATTTTTGACGATCAGAATCTGAAATTCTCGGATCACCTCATAAGAAAACTAGGTTGCGACGCTCCAAGATCATACGACTCTAAAGGGACATCATATAAAGGCTCTTAATACGTCAAGCCAGATAAGTTCTATAGATACAACACAGAACACACAAAAAGTCACAAGGAGATCCGTTCTCCTTTCCTCTCTGTCGTTTATCCATTCAAAAATCGCTCCTTCTGAATTGAGTATCGGAGCCTCCCCTGCCGGAACATCCTCCAGCAGTTTTTTACAGGTTTCAAACGTCTTCATTGAGCACCCGTTTGACTCATAAGGAGCCGAATCTGTGGAGTCAAAATCCACCTTCAACAAATTGGCATCGTCCGTAAGAATAGACTAGAGAATCTTTGTTGAGTTCATAAGATTACCAGACCGATATACCTCCAAAGCGAAGAGCCAAAACTACATCAAAGGCCGCATTCGTCGTGGACAACCATACTGCTACCCCCACTGACGCATCCTTTCCTGTGGCACCCACTCACCCTGCTGACAATCCTCCCACTCGTGATCAACCCCTTCGTTCGTAGCAGGTCCCACAACTTGCGTCTCAGGAATGCCCAATCATAGCCCTTGTGCCAATGCCCCAAGAACAAGTCAGTCAACCCCAAATGGACAGACTAGAGTTCAAAATTCAGGATATAAGTAAGCAGTTGGAAGGCTTTAGTCACGCCATAAGGCCCGATGTCCAGTTTTCTTCAGGAGCGTCTAGGCATGTATGCTCTCGACGATGAATGCCACCGCTCAGTTACGAGCCCTCGGTGATTTCCCACCATAACCCCAAAGACCTAAGAAGACAAGTTGAGCAATTTGCTACTGATGAACTCAAACGAGCCAATGTTTGAGAAAACAAGGCCCCCTCTACTCTGCTAATGCTTCACCCGAATGTCTCTTCGGAACCAATGCCTCATGACGTGTTTTTGCCTCCCATGAAAAGATATGACGGAACTACTGACCCTCGCAATCATACGGCACACTTTGTAACGATAATGATCTCAAGAGATTTGATAAACGCTGTCATGTACAAACAATTCCCTATCACTCTCAAGGGGAATGCATTAACATGGTTTAATTCACTCCCACCGCTGTGTATAAAAACTTTCTCTCAACTTCGGCAACAATTTGAGACTCACTTTGCGATAAGTAGAGGAGCAAAGAGAAAATCCACCTCTCTACTGTCATTATATCAAAGGGAGGATAAACCTCTAAGAGGCTTTTTGGAGAAATTCAAAACAGAGATGATGAAAGTTCTGTCCTTGGACCATTCCATCGTGCTAGCAACGCTGCATACCGGATTACGTCCCTCCGGCATGAAAACTTCAATTACGAAAAATCCTCCTACCACTATCCAAGAATTCTACTCTCGTGTAGAGAAATACATCGCGGCCGAAGGTGCCGAGACCTTCGAACGAAGGAAAAATCAATCGTCCAGGAGAGAATATAGTCAATCGCTCCGACGACTCTCACCAAAGAAGAACCGATCAGGTCTTTCACCTCCTTGAAGGTTCAACGCTTACACTCTTTTAAACGAAAACCCAGTTAAGTTCTACTCCAGATCAGGAACCAACCTTATATCTGATAGTCTCCTTAACCTGCAGAGGATGATCCCATGAAGGACAGGACCAAGTACTGTCACTTTCATCGTGATTCGGCCACACGACTGATGACTGTAGAAAGTTCAAAGATGAGCTTGAATTCCTCGTTAGAAGTGGGAGGTTACAATGGTTCATCAGTAAAGAAGGGAGAGACATGTCGAATTTCGACCGATAGGCACTATCAAGGCGGAACGAGCCGGACAATCAACCGGCCACTCCACTACCAGCTAATCGTCAAAATGGAGTGATCCTTCAAATTCATGAGGAGCGAACCTCTCGAACACATCAGCCCTCATTGGGCATTTTAGACCCCTCAGACAGTCCACAAGGAAGCAAGGCTGAACGCCTGATTGCACTAATTTTCTATTCACCTAACATTCCTATCCCCATTTCGTCAGAAGTGCTAACGACTCATGTTGGTAAAGAAGCTAAAGGCAAGTAATCGATCATCGGTTTACTGATGAAAACCTAGTCGGGGTAGACCCAAATCGCCATGACCCTCTTGTCATCACTGTCAAAATAGGCCCCTACAAAGTCCGATCAATTAAAAAGTGGGGTGTGATCTCCTATACCGGGACGCTTTCAAACGAATGGGCATCGGCCCTGCACATCTACAACCCCACACAGGTCTAGTCAAAGAACTCTCTGGTAAATGGATATACCCCAAAGGGATCATTTCTCTCCCGATCACATTGGGCGTGCCACCCAACCATGCGACAACTATAACGATGTTTAATGTGATCAACCTCCCATCGCCTTATAATACTATCTTAGGAGGGTCGGGCTTGAACGCCCTAGAAGCCCAACCTAACACGAAACATATGAAACTTAAATTCAAAATTTTACTCGGGATCGAGACATTGTCTTGTGATCAAGAGCCTTCGGTCTGCGCCTTGAAGTAGTCACACTATACGTGAACACATATATGCCTTATCGTTTGCATTCCATCGAACTCCAACTGCATATGGGAAAGAAACAAACAAACGAAGGGATCTATTTTCATGAACGGGTCTCTGTCGCCCTAACCGAACTAAGGGATTTATCTCCCCGAACGGGCCTCTATCACCCTAACCGAATGAATGGATCTATCTCCCCGGACGGACCTCTGTCACCCTGACCGAACGAAGGGATCTATCTCCCCGGACGGACCTCCGTCGCCTTGACCGAACGAAGGGATCTATCTTCTCGAACGGGTCTCGATCGCCCTGACCGAACGAAGGGATCTATCTCCCTGGACGGGGCTCTGTCGCCCTGACCGAACGAAGGGATCTATCTCCCTAGACGGGGCTCTGTCGCCTTGACCGAATAAAGGGATCTATCTCCTTGGACGGGCCTCTGTCGCTCTGACTGAAAGAATGGATCTATCTCCCTGAATGGGTCTTTGCCGCCCTGATCGAACAAAATGATCTATCTCACCGAATAGACATCTATCTCCCTAACCGAACGAAGGGATTTATCTCTCCGAATGGGCCTCTGCCGCCCTACCGATGAATGGATCTATCTCCTCAGACAGACCTCTGTTGCCTTGACCGAATAAAGGGATCTATCTCCCCGGACGGACCTCTGTCGCCCTGACTGAATGAAATGGCTTGTTTCCTTGAATGGGTCCCTATCGCCCTGACCTAACGAAGGACATCTCCATTCCTCCTTTTCAGACAAATCCTAGTAGATATTACTTGTTGGAAAATTAGAGGCACTTATGAAAATGCACATCTAAAGAGCACCCCTAGACTGGCCGACGCTCTCTAGAAAAGCCCGAAACAAGTAAAGGCAACCGACAAGTCCATTTGAGACAACGAAGGGAATATCCCCTGTTATCGACACACACCGAATAAAAAAATACAAATGAATCCATCATTAAGAATCATTGTGATACAATGGCGTAAGAATTACACAGACTCCGGAGGAATAGAGGCCTCTCGAAAAGAGGTCCTCGTAGTAACTGCGCTTGGTTCGGCTGGAGCACCAATCAATCTGACGAGAATTGCATTTCGATCCATTGCATCTCGACTGGCAGCCTCCTTGGCCGGAAGCAGAGCTCCGTCCAATCCCAACCGATGGATTACCACTTCAGCGTATCGTAATCTCTCTGTCAACTCACGTTGAGCATCTCTACAGGTAGCAGCATATTGGAGTAGAGATTTTTTTGATTCAATTTCCCTCCGTTACGCTACCTGGAGAGACTCCTCACGCAACTGAGCTAACATCTCAATGGTATGCAACCGCGTCACGAGAGCCTTTTTCTCGATTTCCAGTTTCTCGCAGTAACCCCGAATGTTCTTTACTTCCTCTTCCTTTTCGGCTAGCGAGGTCTTGAAGGCCTGATTTGTTCTTGTACCTTTCTCCTTTCAATCAATGCCACCCCACAATGTCGCAACTTGGGCACTCAGCTGATTGACTTTTTCCTCCAGATGTCTTACGGTCTGTTTGCTCCGCCCTCCTGGGACTCCACCAAAGCCATTGTCTGAAAGAAGGGAGAAACTGGATCATTCTATGATGAGAAGAAAACAAAATGAGGTGAATTCAAGAGATGATACCATTAGACAAAGAGACTTAAGAACCCCGCCAGCCTGCTTCATAAACATCCTGTGCAACTCTAAATCGCAACGATAAAAGTCGAGCCAATCAGCTATTTTCTCTACTTCAACTATGTCCACGTAGTTGTATTGTTTATTCCTAAAGCTGATGGTCACCGTCCATCTTTCCTTCGATCCCCCTGTCACCATGAAGGGATCGAATAGGGATAGAAAAAGGGATAACAGTCCCATCAGGCACCTTACATTTTCCCTTATGAGAAGACTACAAGGGGATAGCACACGACGGACTAGACAGTAACTTGAGCCACCGTCTCCATTGGTGCCCTCACTTCCGCAACGAACGATGGAGTTCCTTCGAGTCTCTCTATAGCGAGTGCATCCGGCAATGGAACTCCCTCGTTTCCAGTTGATAGTGAATGACCGACCTTATCAGACTCCTCTGGCTCAACCTTGAATGGCTTTAACAAGACCACAGGAATGTGCCCCTCGGTTTCCTCACCCGCTTCGTGTCCACTCCCTGATAGAGATTCGGGTTGAACTATTTTTCTCCTTTTCACTAAGGGAAGCACTAGTAAGTTTGGGCTCTAGATGCCCCATCGGTTCCTGTCGAAGGATTCCCTATGGATGAATCTCAGTCAATTTTAATCTCCCTCAGTAGGGCATCATCCACAAAACCCAAAGTATCAATCAACCCAATCTGCTTCCTATCGACTATGAGGGGCTTGTTGATCTTTCTTTTATCTCCTATCAGTAGACCCGCTAGAGACAGTATCTAATCGTCTATCAAAGAATCGATTAAGATGACCCTTCACGTAGACCTATAGTAACTGCTAATTGAATGCACGAAACGAAAGTGATGAGAAGGGTTTACAGGTTACAATCCGAGCACAGGCCTTCCATCAGCACTCGGAAGCATTAGCATAAGATCCCTATCCTTGAACTCCATGAAGAAGTACTTGTGCATCCAATTACTACTAGTGGGTTCCTCGTAATGAAATCCCCAATCAGATTCAGAATGAGTCTGCAGCCTATACTAATCCCGAACCAAACCATTCTTCATAAATCTTACCAGAGAAAAAAAGGCCGCCAGGATATCAAAATCAAAACGAAAGTGACAAAACCCTAATAGGGAGGTCACAGCTGCCAAGAGTCGGGAGTCAACAAAGTTCGAAATATATTCCAACACTGTAACACTTTAGCAAACGGATCAGTGTATGGTACCCTCAAGTCAAATTTTACCATTTATTTGTATATTGGGACATAGCCCTTTAGAGCCCTATTCGCTCTATCATCATCCGTGGTTGATACTAGGGTGTAATTATCACCCATCAACATGGCGGTCTGAACTTCTTGAAGCTCCACCATCGACATAGTACTCCTAATGTCGTTAATGCCAAGAAGAGCGGAGCCTCTCGTCATTTCTCTCACAGAGGTTCTCATGTACCAAGACAATTTGAATGAAGGAAAAAACAAACGCGAGAAAGTGAGAACATCAGATTTTTTTCCATGAAAATACTTATAAGGAACGCCGGAGACAATTCATGAAATACAAAACAACGTATGTTGTAAAAGTCTCTCTATTTCCCGATGGCTGTTACTCATGGCGTCTTTCTCACGAAACAACATAACGAGTCGGGGACAAATGATAGGACCCTCTTCAAAAGGCTCAACACATGGCACGGGGCACATTCAATAGTCGACATAAGGCCCATGATTCAATATATTCAATACGCTTAAACATAAATTGGTCTATGTCGCCCTGCTCCATCGAGGGAATCTATCTTCCCGAACGGGCCTCCGTCGTCCCAACCCTCCGAAGGAATTTCACTCAATGGTATCCTATTCACTATTCGGCTGGTTCTTGATGAGGTTTACACGATTCGATCTACCAGTGTATTTAGTCAGACCAAATGGTTGTTTCTCTCTTCTTTGACCGACGCCTACCGAATACCTATAGAACCGAACGTCTCAATCTCTGGAGAGTAATACTCAACTGAACCCCACTATTGACTAAACTTCCTATTTTAGTCCGAAACGTATCCTCCGGATAAGGAAGAGAATCTTTGAGAATCTAATTGATAAGAGAAATAATCTCCCTGTATAATCCAATTTTTTAAATGATAACAATTTCAAATCTTGGATGATTAGAATCTGGAATTCTCAGATCACCTCATAAGGAAACTGGGATTGCGACGTCCCGGGATCATACGACTATAGAGGGATATCATATAAGGACTCTTAATATATCAAGTCAGGTAAGTTCTCTGGATACAACACAGACACACAAAAAGTAACAAGGAGATCTATCCTCCCTTCCTCTCTGTCTGTTTATCTATTAGAAAATCGTTCTTTCTGACTTGAGTGTCGGAACCTCACCCGTTGGAGCACCCTCTGGTAGTCTTTTATAGGTTTCAAGTCTCTTCATTGAGTACCCGTTTGAATCATAAAGAGTCGAATCTATAGAGTCAAAACCCACCTCTAACAAAATTAAAGGAAACAAATTTTATTGTACTAATATACTTTTTTTTTTAAGTCTAGGTCTTATGAATGACGTTAGCTTGCTAGGGTTCTAATTTATAATTTCTTCATTTCAAAATATGTTAAAGCCATCGGTATAGAATTTTCCTCACAAAATTTAATGAACAATATTAATTCAAATATAAAATATAAAAAATTTGGTATTTATATTCAGTATTTCTCAAAATTAACAATTAATAGATTTTTTAAAAATCTAAAACCATAAATTAAGTTAAACATAACTATAAGTTTCACATAAATCAAGCTTAAAATATGATTCTATCCAATTTGTGGCTTACTTGTAAAATTCCTAATGTTTAGGGTAACTAAGACTCTTCGAAGTTGAGGAGTTTTGAAGAAAGAAAAGAAAAAAAAAAGTAAAAGATGAAATTTTTTTTTTTTTTTTTCAAAGCATACCAAAGAATAAACTAGATGGAGCTTTTGTTAGTTTTGAATCCTTGGGGACCAACTTGCCAAAGAAAGCAAACTATAAGAGAATTTTTGTTAATTTTAAAATCACATGGGGCCAACTTGCTAATCTTGCAAATCAAATGATAATTAATCATATTTTGTGTTGGGTGTATATTACCACTTTAAGTTAATAAATAGCATTTATGATTAATGTTTATATATATATTTTTTTAATTTTTCAAGTGTTAGCTCAAATTTCAAGCCCTTCACTAGCATTTTCGGGGGTCATGTTTCTTTTTTGAGGCTTAAATTCCTTATTTTTCTAAGGTTTCTAAAATGGAAACCTTAAACCTAAACATTAATTTCCTTTTTGAATTTTAAAAACTTAACCCCAACCATTAGTCCTTTGTAACCCTAATGATTTTGATTGTGAGATGTGTTCTAATCTAGATCATCCATTAGTTATCCTTCCTCCTCTTGACTTTATTATCATTGCCCCTAACTATTGATGTGCCTCTCTCTATTTTGGGTTTAAGACCCTCTTTTTTGTGTTCTCTCTACGACATCTTTTCTCTTTCTAATCTCAATCAACCGACTAGGAGAGAAATCTACCGCAAATTGATCAATCTTTCGCTCTCTTCCCCTTTTTTCCCTCCATTTGCTTTCTTTCTCTCAAGATTGAGATCAATGATTGTGAGAGAAAACAATTGTCAATCAATAGAGGAAATAATCATTAATGGAGAAAGAAAATGACAGAATATAGGTTGCAATGACCAAATGGATCAATTTGCAAAACAATCCACAAATCATATTTGCAAAACGATCCTTGATCTCATCTTGATCGATGCACATCGATCAATATCTCTCTTATATTAGAGGAAAGTGAATAAAAAAAAATCAAATTATATATCAAAATCACATATCTATCAGATTTATTGTAAAGTGTAAACATAAATAATTGAATTTAATGAGTTATAAACCGTGAACATCTTGAATTCAACACAATTTAAAAATTCAAGACCATATCCATACTCTGGTGGTCAACACCACAAGAAATTGTCAATTAGGAAAAACAATTAAAAGATGATATTATTTTGCCCCAGAGGAGATGTCTATCAGATAAATCCTGAAAAATACCTAATCATCCCCTATCTTTTTTCTTTTTATTTATTTAATTTTTTTTGGGAATGCTATTGTAAAAATAAAATAAAATAATCGATTGTAAACAGTAGTATACAACAATTTAAATTGAAAACCAAGCTTCGAGTCCAAAAATTGGTTACAGATACTTGGCCAACCAAGGTATCACCTTGTAGTCCTTAAGTGCAAACGCTACATCATCACTGCAAAACAAGTCAAATCTAGATTTTAAGTGCAAATGCAACACCATTACTGCAAGCAAGTCAAATCTAAATGCAAGTTATCAGATTTCTCCTTACAAAGCCAAGGAGAAACATTCAACAAAGTATTAGTAAAAATCAATAGCCAATAACAATAACAACAATCTAAATCTTTTATTTCAAAATTTTGAAATCGATGCAAATACTAAAAAAACAAAAAAACAAAAAAAAAAACAAAACAAAAAAGATTTAATTTGTGTGAATTCTCCAACATCACTCATTTCTATCTAAAATTATTTTCTCAACTAAATCAATATCTATCATATCTTTACGAATACATTACATCTAAGTTTAACGGTCTACCTCTATATTTTATTAAATCTCCTATTTCAAATTTTCGATCTTTCTAACAGGTGCGTTCTTCGGTTTTTGTTGCACATGTCCAAACAACCTTAGACAGTATTCTATCATTTTATCTACAATTGAACTAACTCCCAACCTATTACGTATCTCCTCGTTTCTAACTCTATCTCTTCTAGTTTACCACATATCCATCTAAATATTCTCATTTCATTTCAACAACAACCATTTTTTGCTCTTATTACTATTTAATAGCACAACACTCAGTATCATATAATAATACTGGAGTAAAAATCAACTGCCAACTACCATTATTGTTTTTAAAACTTATAACAGTTGTAAGTTAACAACCATAAAAACCTCTGAACCTAATGAATGATGATGCACTGAACGTCAATTTTCACTTTGGCGCATAAAAACAATCGGCATGAATCATGGGTTTACAACTGCTATCGTCTAAACCTGAAGAATAACCTTTTTTTTTTGGGCATCTGAACCTGAAGATGCAGTTTAATGTCAAACGGACTCTGAAAGAAAGGAATCAAACGGACTCCTGGTTTCTCTAAAGGTAAGTGTGCAGATATATCTTAACCATTGTTCAGCAAGTACTAGCTTCTTTTATGGTTATTGGATAACTATAGTAGTGATATTATCGGCAGGTCTATGCAGAAGCAAGGATGCAAGCCAACATGAAACCCGCCTCCAATTTAAAGGAGTACTTTCTGGAACTTGAACAAAGTCTCTCCTCAACTTCAAAAAGTGACTTCTTATTCCTTTTTTTTTCCCCCTTGGTTACATAGGAATGTTCGAACTCGAGACTTTTAAGGGGAAGGGGAATAGTGCCAGTTGAGCTATAGCTCTTTGGCATGACTTCTTATTCCTATTCTTATTCCAAAGCTGAGAACGTCATGATCTTTGGTATGCATTTATCATGATTCAAATAGCAAATTTTAGTACACTAAACCCAGAAACATAATATTAAAGGCTGACATGTACATATTGTAGCTACTTCCTCCACATAGATAAACAAACTTCTGTACAGATGACAAACCATTATGACTTATCTTTTGTTTTATTTAAAATTAAATCAATCTCTACCATTTCAGTACCACAATCACTGTCTAACTCCACTCCATTATGCCAGACCATTCATGCCCCTGCAAAGGTATGTGGATTTCTTTTTCTAATTTAGGCTGTTTGCCAATGATACATTTTGTACCCTACTACCTGGTCGTATATCATGATTTTGACTCAATTTTCATCAAGTCACTAATTATTACTTTTATATTCAGAAACGATTGGTCTTTGGATAATTGAGCAACAAGGTTGAACCCAGTGTAAAGTTATAAATGCAAAGCTCTTGAATCAAAAAATAGTAGGAAAAGTTGTTTTCCCCAATCTTAAAGCAACATGACTCGATGCAAACGACAGTATAAGTTTCAAAGAAATCCAGAGGTGGCCAGGTGGGTTAAGCTAGGAGTTGCACAAATATGCTTAAAGTATGACATAGCATCCTCCATAATTTGAGGAAGGTAAAACCAAATAATTCAAAATATTACTTCAAATATGTAAGACAACTTTAAGCTTCCAATCAAATATCTTTCATTTCCAATCTACTTTGTGTAGTTTAATGTAACCCCAATGTTTCCTTCCCCAATAAACAAATACATGGCAGGTCAATGTAATGTGCCATTTGCTATTATTTTCCCTCTCGACCAGAACAAATGAAATGATACTACTCTGGACTACAGAGATTTGAGAAGTGCAACAGGATTTGCACTAACCTGGGGAAATTAAGCTGTAGCTTCTGCAACCTGTGTTTGGAACCAGCTTCGCATAAAATAATCCTGCATTCACCAAGCTTACAACTGCAAAACCATGCATGCATATACAGGTAAACGTTCCAGCACATCTGACATTTTTCATGATGAACATTTTATGCTGCATATTTTCAGTAAGAGTATTTGTTGCAAGCATAGAATGTGTTGATCATTCAACATCTTCCACAGATTAGCAGGAAAAAGGAAAATTTGTTGCTCAGAATAGAGGGAATCAGAGGTTTTCAGGAAACAAAAATATATAACTGCCCATCTTTTTTTTTCTTTTTTTTTTTTTTGATTATACAGCGATTTGAACTCTGGATCTCAGGATTGGAGGAGGGGGATTATAACCACTAGACTGTCCCCTTGGAAACTATATAACTGCCCATCCTTAAGTTCATGTAATGGCCAGTGAAAGAGATACACACATGGAATTGCCAAGTTAGTGGCTTGTGCATTTCTCCAGAAAAAAATATAATTTTTTAACACTTCAAACATTGTAATTTATAGAACTAAGAAGTCAATTGGTTTAATCTAATTAAAGTTTGAAATAATCACTTTTGACTGCATGCATCACAAAAGAATCAAGATACCAAGTGGTTGTAAACAACTACTTCTGCAATTCCATCAGATGATTTCACGCAAAAAGAGGCACAAAGAAAATTATGTGCCTCATGAATAGGTTTTTTTTTTTTTTTTTGATGAATAAAACCTGACTAGACTAAATTCTGATGAACTCAGAATTCATCATAATTGATAAGTCATGTTGCTAATACTTATTAATCCTCTTAATAAAGGCTATATCTTAGTATCATGCTTTTTTATTTAAATAAATAACATCTCCAACTTATTCAATATAAGTTGCAGGGGACAATTTCACATGCTTACCCAACTTTCAGGAGTATATCCCATCCAGGAAATGCTTCACCATTGCTTGTGCATATGCATGAAACAGTTATTGCGAGCTACAGAATAGCCAAAGATGAAGTCATCAAAT
Organism: Dillenia turbinata; assembly: GCA_037126225.1. Lineage (NCBI taxonomy): Eukaryota > Viridiplantae > Streptophyta > Magnoliopsida > Dilleniales > Dilleniaceae > Dillenia > Dillenia turbinata. The sequence continues at coordinate 20,435,463 of JBAMMX010000007.1, forward strand.
AAAAAGTCTTTGATTTCAAGCACAAGTTTCACACATGCAAGATGACCACAATAAAGAGATAAATGTGAGGAATGAAAGTTTTTACATCCTCCTCTGCTACAAACAAACATGAAATGATCTTGTTTTATATATTAGAAAGGTTTATATATCTTGTCCCAGTTATAGTGAGATGCTGGTTCTTCATTCAGTATAATTATCTTTCACTAGTAAAAAGAAGTATATATATATATATACATATATATGTATATATATATATATATGAAGCAGTGAAGCTCCATGCACTTCTTGAGTCAGATTACTGGAAAGCTATTGGAGGCTATTGGTAAAGAAGAAGTGGCAAAAGGTAGGCATCGTACTTCAAGGCAAAGACCTTGGGCATTGTGGATTTTTTTTTTTTTTAATACAATCATCAAAGGTAATTCTAACAAAAAAATAATTTTAAATCATGAACACGAATTGGACGTCTAAGTCCTTTATCTTGTAAACGAAATTGATAATTATATCACTTTACTGACTTAGACGAACTTGAAGATGCTTGGACCAGATGACCTCTAGTATGACGGGCAAATACATGCCAAATGTTAATGGGGAATTCTGGTCCAGAAATACTGTGAAAAAAAGACAATAAGTTCTGTGACATCCTCAGTAACTCACCCTTTCAAAAGTTATTTCACTCATTCCTGTTTTATAGAGCTCATACACCATGGCTGCCAAAAAGATTTTACCCAGATTTGAGCAAATTCTCATAACCTGCAAGAAAAATACAATAAGGTGTCTCCCAGGAAGTAAAATTACTCTGTAGGGACAGCAAACAAAAGAAGATGCAAATATGCAATCCTAAGCACATCATGAACTGAGTATAAAATGTAGCATAGATGCTCACTGGAAAATTCATCAATATTGTAGCAATTTGGAACTCAGGTACAACAGCTACTTTTGGCTATGAATAATGATGTCTCACAAGGACAATGCTTATTATTGGTACATTGCTCATGCAGCCATTAGCTCACCTGAATGTGGGGCCGCCTGGAACATTTCTTGTATGGCTGCTTCAACATCCCCCATACCAATAGGGGATTTTCCTGTAAATCGTGAAAGAGAAAGGTCACTTTTAAGCAAAACAGTCAGTTATATATGAGTACAGAACATTTCATTGCAAAAGAGACTGTATTTAGACCAATATGTGGAAAGGAGAGAAACAAACAAGAGGCACAGTAGACACAGTTTCTAATTAAAAAAAGAAAATTCTAATGAGCTAGTTACAAGAGAGGCAATTGGAACAGGATAATTAAGCCTATTCCTTACCGTAAGCGAATGTTCCTAACAAGATAAAAGTAACCTATATTAACTACTCCTGACTGGTTAGGCATGACATTCATGCTACATTTGGTGTGTGCAGATCACATCCTGATTGCCAAACTTCGGTTGGCATTTAGTTCACTGCAAATGCTTTCTGATGCCCCTGTGCCAACTAGTATGTAAACGTACCATTTTGACCAGCAAAAAAACCTAAAATGTAAATTTACAAATTGAGAGGGGCCCCACTCTTTCGAGCCCTTTCGTATGTTCTTTCCTAGCAAATAAGATCTAGGAATGACAACATTAAACAGCACAGGAAACCTAATATTGGCCGCACCTAGCCATACACATGCTCAAAAGTCGTCAATGGATAAGTTTTCACAACAGACTTCAAATATCTCCTTTGACAGAATATTCTCAAAATAATTCCAGAGTCACAGGAGAACAAGTCAATGACATCACCCAGGTAAAGAAAGAAAATCAATACGAATTTCTCATTTTCCCCTGATCTGTGGGAAACAGGACCAGAAATGGAGTTTATGTACCTGCAACAGCAGAATCAGAAGTCTTTGGATTCTTAATACGGTAGTCTGCAAGTTCTGTAGCACGTCTACATATTTCCAAGGCACGACGTGCATCTCCTGATATGGCTGCTACCTGAAATTTAGCTAGTATTATAAGAACAGAATGAAAGAAAACTAATACAATGTCAGACAGCAGCATTTTGAAATACCAAAAACCTGACCTTTCTTGAGGCAAATTCTATAGCTTGTTTCTCAAATGCATCAATTCCTTCAAGGCGACTTGAAATTATTTCCTAAAGTTGCTGATAGTTGTATGGGCTAAAGCAAAGCCTCTGAATACCCATGCGGCTTGAAATCCGTGGAAGGAGCTTTTCAGGTAGATCCATGGTATTAGCAATTCCTGCAAGCAGATGTGCAGCATATGGTGTAATTGCCATTTACAAAATATTCTGTTATTTTGCATTGAGACCGTGGAACACAGACTTCAACATACCTATGACAATCAGTTTTGAATGGGGCCTCGTAGGCCAATCAAGTAAGTTATACAAAACCTGCAATCAAGAAATAGGTGAATCCATTCTCCAAAAAGCATTCAAATATACAAACATAGGAGAAGACAAGAGAACAAATATCAAATGTGATCCTAATTAGAGGATGTATATTCTACCGATTGATTTCTGGTCACAAGGAGATCAAGTTCATCAATGAGTAAAATGCATGGCTGGTCGTCATGTTTTCCGGTTCTAATTCCATTTGAAAATCGTTCATTCAGTAATTGGAGAGCTTTTCTCCAATGAACTCTATGTCCACTAATTGCTTCGTATATGACCTGCAACATGACAGGGTTCCTGCAGAATGAGGATCACCTATGAATGCAGCTATCCAATGGAAATTGGATTGACAGTAAATGTTTACCCTGTATATGTTTTCTGGGGTGGCCAATTTCAAGCCATTAACTTCTATGAAACAGTAAGGTTTGATGCTTCCAGCATCAACTTCAGACCTTAGATTCCTCATTACTGCTAGTACACTCATTGTCTGCATAGTGGTGTAGGGGAAATGACACCCATGAAGTAATAAAAAAGGGCCAAAATTGAAAGCGGATTTAGAAGCACAAAAAGCCAGGAATGCATGATATGATCTTTGATAATGAACCTTGCCAGTTCCAGGAACACCGTGAATGTAGAAGCAACTTCCCAAAAACTGATCATCACATATGGCACCCTTAATAAATGCTGCTATCTCTTCCATTTCTCTGCGTAGCAACAGATTTACATTTACCACTTCAGCAACTACATTATAAAAGATAAATTTTTGACCCACAGCATGGGCATACATACCTATTCCTGCAAGGTAGGGACTTGGGCAAAGTTGCCAACAGAAGAGCTGATTTTGCTTTTTCTAATTCAGTTTGCTTGTGGAATCTTGTATGTTCTGGAATTCTCTTTGTTCCTATTTTTTGTAGGCCAATTATTTGCCCTTTTCTTGAGTTCTAGAATCATGTAAGGATTTGGTGTCAGTATTTAGATAACAAGTTGATTGCAGCAAATATGAATAAAAGCTAAAGGTCATACTGCAGCTAGCTCATGAGCTGAAAATGGTCCACTAGCATAATGCGTTATCTTTTCCTCCTCATAATCCACATCGTCCTCTGTATCAGAATCTGACTCCTTGCAATAATTCCAATCCTCATCTTTTTCTGCTTTCTTCACATCCAGGGAAACCAAAAATGAACCCTCAAAATCTCATAGTAAAATTATATTATATAGTTTCAATTATTATGTGGATGCAGATTCTGCCTCGTGCTTACCTCCTCACCATCATCAATCTCTGCGAGATGCTTGAAACTATGCCAATGTATGTCACATTCATTTTCACATAAAAACACACCATCTCCTTCATTGCTGGTCTTGGAAAATTCTTTAGGATTCATGACATAGCAATGGCGAATGATTGACTCCATCTGCAGTCACAAGCATAAAGCATTTAGAACGTCTGCAGCGATACAGCTATATAAGTCTCCAAATGCAATGAATAGATAATGTAAAAAGAAGTTGTATATATACCAGAACTAGTCGAATACTCCTTATCCAACCATTTTCATATTGCATACATAAGATCTTTTTTTTTTTTTGTTGGGAATGATCATTTTTAAGGCCAACCGCAGAGTCTGGGATTAAAACTCAGGTGGTTGTTATTGTTGTTGTTGGAATGATCATTTTTAACAAGTAAAAGCTCAATAGAAAATGTCTATGTCTTTTAAGAACTTTCTTTTGTGACTCTTAGCCATACATATAGATATATATATATATATATATATATATATATATATATATATATATATATATATATATTTATTGGGTATAAACCACCTGTATCCGGTAACCACATTGAGTTCGACTAAATCCAGTTCAAGTCGGGTTGGGCCCTTGAGGGGAAAAACTCTCCCGGCACCTATTTTCTCCATACACAACAGTCAAATTCGAGACCTTGTTTAAGGGGAACCAATGCTCAATTATTGGATCAACTAGAAGTTGGTACTTTGAGCCTTTATATGAAACTTCTTTTATAAGTGGGAGGAAAATCAGCTGCCATCCTCTTTGAAATGGTAATGGAGGATCTTGCTTTCAAAGGTTAAACCTAAAAGAGAATTTAGGGTGGACCACTTTCCCAGATTTAAAAACAAAATGACTCTTTGCTATAAGCAATGTGTCATTGATCAAACCCAAACTTCTGTAAATGTTAATGTGAGTAATTAAATAGGCTTTCCTCTTATTTATAGTGACATAGTACTGCAATAGTCCTAATCCTAAGAAATATAGCTAGCTATAAGATAGCAAAACACATTAAAACACTCCCACCTGATTTCACCTTATCTTCCATTAACAAAAAGGATAATTTTGCAGCTTGCATGCTCAAGCCATAAATACTAAATGAGACGGATTTAAAAATAAAAATCTACTTTTTTCCGTTCAACTTGATTTTAAGATGTACCAATGGCTAAACTAAAATTTCGTGTATTATGTTTCGCTACTCTACTAGATTTTTTTAAGACCTTCCTCTAATTTTTAAAGAACCTTCTAGAAAGTTTATACATTGATAGGATGCAAATATGAGAAGTGTAATATATAAAACCACTAGTCCAGTTTATAAATTATTGGCATTTGAAGAAGGCAAGATATATTAATCGCTAAGTCAATAGATTAAAAAATACCAATGATCGATGAAGCCTAATGATTCTCTTATGCCATGCAGATCACGTGGTGTCTTGAGGTGAAGTACCATGTGTCTTAGCATTAGCATATTCTTACCGAAGATATCTATATAATTCAATGCGTTTCTCTTGCTACGAACACTAAAATACCTGCAATGTATGCAGCTATCCATCTGGATGTTGAAAAACATGCACTACTCTATAAGCATCAATTGATGCAAATTATTATTGGCCTTACACGGTAATGCCTTCTTTTGTACTTCATAATATTGATGTGCAAAAATATTGCATTTAGTCATAAAAAGAGAAGCTTGCTACTCCACATTTTCCCAAATTTTTAAAAGATAAAGGGTTAAAAATATGAAGCTACAAAACATCAGTAGCAAAATTTAATCACCTCAACATCAGCAAAATCATTCGTGCAGTAGAGCTCCCTCCTAAGATTATGAGGTTGCCTCCCGTCTGCAGTTTCCTCAGGAATCATATACCAACGACTCCGAAACCAATAGCTACCATCAACATCTTTCCACAGACTGTACAACTCCAGAAATAAGTAAATAAATATAGAGAAATTTCATAGCAATTCCACAGCTACAAATAAAAGCATCCTAATATTTGCATGAGCACATACACATAAAACGTTAACATTATAGAACGTACCACACCTGTCAATACGGGCAGCCCATAGATCACTTGAGAGAAGCCTTTCCCTAAGAGTCCGCGCTCTCTTCTTTTCCTTGGGAGGCTCGGGAAGCTCGACATTCGTCCCCAATTTCTTCGCTTCACAAAACCCACAAATCCAATTTCCTTCTGGAACCTCCTTCAATGGGGGCCTCAGACACTTGAGATGAAACCCTCCCAAACAATCATCACAGCCTTCCCAGACTTGAAACAAATCCTACACTGCTCCACCTCCGGATCCTCGCAGTCCGAAATCGCGTCCTCCCTCCTCTTTACATGCACATCATCCCCAACTTCAAATTCTCCTCCAGCATACACCACTTTCTTATAATACACCTTCTTCTTCACCTTCACTTTATCTCCTGTAGCCCCTCTATTTCTCTTTCTCGAAGATTGAATTGGCTCCGGTGATTGAGGACATATCACATTCTCTACAGTTTTGCCCAAATTGGGGCTTTTTAATGATTTCCTGTTTGGGGTTTCTGGCAGCAATCTTCGACATGATCGTCGAGGAGTTTGCTGTAGTTGTTTTTCTGGTAATAAATTGAATTTGGGTGTCGAGGGTTGCCAATTTCGAGTAGATCGACGAGGAGGGTTATCTTGGGCTTGTGGGGTCTGGGGGATTACATTGGATGAGAATCGTTTGGATTTGAGATGAGGAGATTCGTTTGATTGTCTTATGGTTTGGAAGGATTTTCGTGGGGTTTCCGCCATGAATTCGCAGATTCAACAGTGGGGACTTTGGGGTTTCGTCAACTTACAGCGAGAGAGAGAGAGAGAGAGAGAGATGGCGGGAAACTTTCCCCCTTTGGGTTTCTGAACGTTGGAGAATGGATAGGTTCGCCCGGGCATTTGACCCGAAGTAGGGGGATTGGATTTTACCACTTTATTAATTTTGGAATTCAAAAAAAAAAAAAATCGGGAATTTATGAATATTTTCTACACCTAAAAATTGTATATTAGATAAATAGTAGCTCGTTTGCTGGAAATTATATTTTGAAGGGAAATTATTTTATTTTTTTTTTGTTGGACGAAATTTTCTCAAATTATTTTTTTTGTTGTCTGATATATATATTTGTTTATATTTTCAATATTTAGAAATAATTGTTTAAACGGTCTTTTTTTAAAAAAAATGGTGATTCGTGTTCCAAGTATTTTATTACATATCAAACATAATGTGAAAAAATTAAAATTACGTTTGTTGTTTATCTTTTTTAAATATTAGGTGTTCTTTTTTTTTTTTTTTTTGAAGCAAAAAGAAAATTTGAGCAACATACAAAAGATAGAGATCAACCTCATCAAACTCAGAGAGAGCTTGGAAAAAATTCATTTTTGAATTCATTTTGTCCACACAAATGCTTTTTTTTTATCTCTCTCTCTTCTGGCTAATGATAATAAAAAATTCGTTATTATTTGTACTAGATTATTATTATCTTTTTTATAAACAGATACAATCAAGTAAGATTAAACCAAAAAATAAAAAATAAAAATAAAGAGATTCTATCTCTTGACTTGTCCCTGAAAAATATTATTTTTTGTACTATATATTATTACGGTAGTCTCCTTCAATGATGAATTATTTATACCTAAAATTAAGTAAATTATAATTTCTACAAAATACACATAATTACTCATATGAATTGCACTTTGCATGTCCTATATTTAAAAATTACACTTGGAATTTTATCTCTATTTTAGTACCACTTAAGAACCTCCATAAACAAGCTACCATGATGCCTTGAAATTAGTTTGTCTAAACTAATGAATTTCTCTTTAAAAAAAATAAAAAAATAATTATGCGGGTTGGGCAATATCGGACCAAGTGGTAGAGGCTTTTTTCTTTTTTTTAAAAAAAAGACCAAAATTAAAATTAAAATAAATATATATAACATATATTTTATTCCTAATATAAAATACAAATAAGTAAATTTAAAAATCTTAAATCTCAAACTTATTTATGCCGTTGATTCTATTTTCTTTGGATCATTATCAAGTTGATTTATCTCTTTTTTTCGTCATTAGTATTTGCCTATGTTACTTGCATTTATTTATTTGTTTATTTACTATTTATTTTTTTATTATTAAAACTTGATTCTACTTTTATTAAAATTGAATTAGTAAACTTTGATTTTTAATGTCATGCTTAAAAATAAAATTATTTTTAATTTTGGAATGATTTAAAATTTTGTATATCACTTGAAATATAATTTGAAGGATAAATAAAAAAAATTTGAGTGAAAAGAGGTAAATTTTTTTCGGAAAATTCCTAAAACCTTTTAAATTTGTCAATTTCTTTTCTAAATTACTCGAACGCTCACTTCTACATACTTGCTTATGCGAAGCTATGCCTTTACAAAAGAGGAGGGTGAAGGACCTCGCCGTCGATAGGGATGAGCCTAGTGGTAGAATTTTTAATCTTTTTATTGCTAATTCAATGGATAATATATATATATATATATATATATCTTTTTAGATCTTGAATTTTTATTTCTCAAGATATATGTTACTCTTTTGCATTTATCAATTTTTTAATACTAATTCCGTAAATACTTATATTAGAATAATGTTTTTATGATACACTGATATTTTCTAAAATATAGTTTATGATATAGTTTAAATATTTAAAACTTTGGAAATTCTTCATTCCTATTTTTTTATCCATTAATTTCTCAACATAATTCCGACAAAACCTTCTAAATTTGAATGTAGCATGATTTTATTAGATAAAGTGTTATACATGTACCCTTCAAAACCAATAAAATAATGTTATACAAAAATTAATATTTTTCTATAGTTAGCTTGTTTGGTAAATGTGGCATTAGGCATATCCTAATTATCACCTATGTTATCATTAATTTGAAAAAATTACGGAGAGATAAAGCTTGTGCCCCAGATGGTTATATGATTTGGGCACTTCTGTTTTTTTTTTTTGGTTTTTACTGGCCGGTACTCGAGCTGCGCCGACTAATCCACCCCGAGCATTGTAAAACCCGTTATGGGATTAACTCTCTCAAATCATTTTTCTTGTCTCCATTCTCAAGACTCGATTTCAAGATCTAATTAAGGAGATAAAATAACCAATCACTCAACCCAAAAAGTTTGTTAAATTTGGGCACTTTCTTCCTGTCAAGTTTGCCTGAACACATAAGCCACACTGCGACACCACAAGAATAAGGGCATGCCTCTCATGGGTGCGCACCCTTGGGAAGCAGATTGGGGGAACACAACCCTAATAGCGAGCTTGAGACTAAAAAAAGGAATATCCAACTGAATAGCAACAGGCTTTAGTTTACACCAATGGATCCACCATGCGGTGCAAAAATGCATAAAATTGCACAATGCAAAACAAACACATTTGTTCTACCTCAGCGGCTTTTGGTCTTCTTCTGGCTGCTAACCTCAATCGCACCACATATCTTATTCCAGCAGCGTATGGCAATAATTGTAGGTATCACAACCCAAGATGCGTTTGCCCCAATGTAATATTCATAGTAATATAATGAGTTTGTAGAGAAGTTATCACCCTCCAAGTAAGACGTAATAAAATATACGGCCGTCCCATAGAGCTGCCCTAGAGAAATTGCAAACTGCAGTATGTAACTGTACGATTTTCTTGTGGCTATTGCATACCTGCCATATACCAGCAACCATGCACCAACTTCAGTGATAAACAAACAAACAAATAGACAAAAAGGCTATGCTATTGTGGCAGAATAATTTTGATCACAACTAAAAAACTTACAAAGCTAGGATGCATGCTGGACCTTCTAAAACAGCTGTGATTCCTTCAACAGTAACGACTCCAGCATCTCTGGCTGCATATCTTGAATCACCTTTACTATATTCCTTCCCTAAAATTATCATGCCAAACCACATAAAGAAATGGGTAAAACCCAAATAATTACATAAGGCAGATGGTCATGATAACTCACAAACTTCAGCAAGGTAAAACCCTGTCTTTTCCTTGTAGAATTCTGGAGAGAAAACAAAATAACCCTCAAGTATCATGTGGGTAAGGCCAGTGAAGGCCCACCAACACATGAGCAATCTATCAACCTTTGTTATCCTGGGTGACCGGCCTAATAGATAAGAGAAGAACAAGAAACGAAGGAAACTAATTAGCACACATGGCACCAGGAGTATTAAAGATCAATATAAGCATCAAAGCAACAGTTAAAAACTAGCAAAGAGCAGAGTAAGGACGGAAGATCATGAAAACATCTCAAATTAAAAATTTTCAAACAGGCTACCGGATTATTAATATTAACCAACAAGGTGTCTTTTATTTTTGCTAGCTTATCACCCAACCAGGTAAAAGTGGACAAATCTGCAGACTTTTGAGATTAAAAATGAAAATGGTATGTCACCTCAGAAATATCATTACCTTTTCATAGTTATAGAAGCTTAACCATCTTTTTTCAACCAAAAGCTACAAAATGATATTAAACAAAGGTGGGAATCAGATGAAGACCTCGTTTATTAAGAAATTTCACTAATCAATCACTACCCATATCTTACTAGATGATGAGTCCCACTTACTTTCTAACAGGTAGAATTCCATTTCATCCATGAGTGCAAAAGGGATGATTCTTATGCAACAAAGACAATGCAGTGATAATATCCAACACGAGTATAACACATTTCACATTCAGTGCATGCTTTTCAGAGATCGCTCCTCATTCTGGCCAAGGTTTATAAGTCAAAGAAATTGTATGTCATCTGTACAAGTGCTCAGTGAGCCCTGGAATTAGAGCAGCAAAGCCAAGTTACCCTCCTATTTGACACGCCAATAAAAATTGCATGAGATCTCAAACAACTTTTGAATGAGGACAGAAACTATTCTGCACTTGCATACATTTTCACAAGGATATCTATATGCCTGTGAACTTTCACTTTCTTATTCCCTGCTAAGATGGCTTTCAATTCACATATGTAAAGAAAAATCAGTCATTCATACATGCTTATATTGCAGGTTCCCCGCTGACTTAAGATTCGTTTACACCACCAAAAATTTTGTGATTTGTGATAGACAGGCTTTCTTCTAATTCTCATTCTCCACCCAACTCTCAAAACAAATGCAGGTTTTCAATCTTCAATTAGGTTGTATCTTGATTCAATCAAATTGAGCTTTATATTCCTAAGTTGGCCCCATTCCTTCCTTACATCATCAATAAACCTGATTGACATAAACTGCAAGACAGTCAAGATGCAAGTGGGGTTTATAATAAAAAAAAAAAAAAAAACATTTTGGAAAGGGAAAATTTAATTATTTTTTTTTTTTTTTTTTTTTTATTTTTTTTATTTTTTTTTATCCCACCCACCCAAACCCCCCCCCCCCCCCCCCACCCACTCTTTTTTTTTTTTTTCTAAAAAAAAAAAAAAAAAAAAAAAAAAAAAAAAAAAAAAATTAAAAAAAAAAAAAAAAAAAAAATTTTTTTTTTTAACCCCCCCCCCAAAAAAAATAAACCCCCCAAAAAGGAGAAAGGTAGGAGGTTTCCATTAATCAGTATGAATTTCTATCTCCATGTGATAAGAGGTGATTTAGGTATAGAAAGACAGGCTCAGATCAGTTCAAAGTCCCACTGAAAGCAAAAAATCCCATCTCAACCTCAAGTTGCAAGTGATAACAATCTCCAGCAGAGATCTGCAAAGGGATCCTAATCCTTTGCACAGATAATTGATACTGGATTTCATATTCTAGAATCTAATTAGATAATCTTAAGCAAGCCTCATGAATTTGTCCTAAGGGTCAATCTCAAAAGAACATTTACGAGTAGCTTGCTTAATTCGAAACCTACAAAACGCATACAAAGAAATTATCAAAACAATGCTCCAGCTTGACTGTTTACACTAATTTATGAACTTAAATCAGTGCAACTCCAATTGGGTCTCTAAACAAAATCAGCGGGGTCCCATTTCATTAAAGACCAAGAGCTACTCTCTCTCTCTCTCTCTCTCTCACACACACACACACACAAATCATAAATTGAGATTGCGAAGAAGAGATTACCGGAGAGAAACCAGACAATGGAGACGAGGAGAAGAGAAGAAGTGCCATAAACAGCTAGGATAGTGGACTGAGAGAGTGACACTGCTACATAATCCTCCAGGTATAGATCTCTTGGTACGTAAGGGTGCTGAGTATCCCCCATTTTCGCCCTTTCTCTATCAGATTTCCGATTCCAAATTTTTTAAAGTCGACCACTCTACTAGGGTTCACTTCGGCCTCACTGTCGTCTGCTGCCGAAGACAATGCATCTATATATATCCAATCCCAGAAAAGAAAAAAAATAATAATAACTAAAAGTCTGAAAAGGTTTCGATTTAAACTTTAAGTACGATCTTCAAGAGTATTTACTAAAGTCACGTCATTTTTTTTTTTCTTTTTTAAAAAAGATAAAATTCTTGTTTGAACATTGACAAGGGATTCAGACTCCAATTGGCAAAGCCCTAGTTGAATTCCCCCTTTTTTCTCTTTAGTTTTTGCTTTTGGGGGGCATGAATGCAAAAATAACTCTCTCAAGATTCTTCCAACTCTAAATGAGAACGGATAATTATGATAATTTAAAAATTAACGTAAAAACTTTTATAAAAATCGAAAGACAAATATAATAAATGCTCTTTACTATATTTGTTTTTCAAATAATCGATTTCAAAATTTAAAATTAAAACTCAGATTATTGTCGTTTAAAACATAATAAAAATATTATATAATAAAATTTTAATTTTAAAGATAAAAATAAAGTTAATGATTTTTTTTATTTAATTTAATACCAATCTATCCCATTTAAAAAGAGTTTAACAAACATAATGCCACAAAAAATAGAAAATATATTACTTTAGGTTTGTTTGATTGTCATCCTATTGGAAGCATTCATGTGCTTAGAGCTACAAAACACTAGAAATCAAAAATACATTCTAAAATCATTCTTCTTGATGATAGTTTTTGATAGTGACTTTAAATATCAAATGTGAAAAATAAGAATAATGTCTTAGTATATGGATTAATGTAACTAGTTAAGCCTCTTTTAATTTCTAAAAATAAGAATTATTTTTATTTTTTATTTCAAAAATTAGAATTTTACCGAAACATGACTTGCTTTTATTCTGTGATCTATTGCAAATAAGCCTGCTAATAGTAGGTTTGTAATATTGATCTCCATAAGTCTGTGTTTTAAAGATGACTTGGGTGTGCTCGGATTCCTTGCAGAATCACAGAGAATTTTGCAATTTATTTAGCACTTTGTGAAACCCTAGCAAATTACTCTAAGAGCAGTAGCCATTCCAACATTCTATTGCAGTAAGTGGGCGCTCATGATAATACCCCAGACCTTTCTTAAAATCCTAATCAGTGACGGCCTTCCGAGTTGGTCTTTCCCTATAGGAAACAAATAGGACTGCTGGCGGCAGAAGCAAAATTCAAGGTATTGCACTTCTTCTGGCTAGAGAACAAACTTCCATTCAGAATTCTTGAATGACTAATAATTCACATACAGATGATTGGTCTGAGGTCATGCAACCTCATGCTAATCAGCGCCATACCGGAAAAATGCCTAATCCAACTTCCACCGGCTCATTAAATGTACATATACGGTCAATGCCAAGGGCAAATTCTTAGATAAATGAAATTACATGAATGGGTGGACTGTGGACAAACCCACATCCTCTAGAAATCAAACAGTGATATATGTGTTACATTTTTCAGATCTGTGTCATCTACCACCTTCTTCAGCATGGTGCACTCTCGAAAGAGAAAACATCTGCTATCCTTTCTCTTCAGGGCTTGTTTACTTTAAGCAGACCAGGCAATTTGTTATCATCCAATTCAGTAATAACCTCTGGTCTGACCTTTATCTTCACCGGTTTCCCAAGCTTTGATTTGTCTTCCATCCTTGCAATTTCAAGAGCTTTTGCACAAAAAGGGAAGCCCTGATCATCCCAAGATTCCAATATGATACCAGAGCCAATGCAAGTTCGTCCCTGGTAGAATGCTGCAAACTGTCCAGCAGCAAGGCCTTGATCATCTTGAGACAAGTGGACAATTGCAATATCCTCACCACCATTTGTATTGACTTCTATTTTTAATTCACAACTATAGAAACCAGGGCCATGTCGAACCTGAACAAACAGCATTTTTAGAAACAGAGACAAGTGCAGAGAATTCGACTCCCAAAGCATAGTAAATTTGACAAAGATGACATGCCTGAAAATTGAAATGTCCAATGTAAATTAAAAATATCCACGATTGTAATGTTAAAGCTGGTCAACTAATTAGACACCGATTTCTGATAGGGTTAAGCACTATGTTACATCAACATTTTAAGAAATGACATGTCCTGATGTAGCACGTTGGCAACAACCTCTTAAAGTTTACAGGAGACGTGCAAGATCAAAAGCACAAGCTTTGGTTTGGGATATGGACGATAATGAAGGATCTAGTTGGGATATTTTAGATCATATCTCTTATGGTAGATAAGATTTATTTTGATTAGAATTGTATCTTTAGATGGAGTCCTTGTTTATTTTGACTAGATTGTTATCTTTAGATAGAGTCTTATTTTTATATGAATTAGTTTTCCTCAAAGGAGTCCTTGTTTATCTTAACTAGATTGTTATTTTTAGATAGAGTCCTATTTTTACATGAATTGGTTTTCCTCAAAGGCGTCATTGTTTATCAAATGAGTCCTCACAGGAGGAGTCATATTTGAGTAGAGATTCTTAAGCTTTATTTTTTTTCTATAAATAGGCACCTTATGTAGCCTTTCAAAGGGAAATTTTTTTTTGATTAATAAACATTCTTCCAGATTGTGAGATGCAGTCTTCTCTTAGGTGTGAAGCCTAAGAACCCTAGATAATCTAGACCTACTTTCCTAATTTTCCTTTCACTTTCATCATTATTGCTACACCCACTACCCTGTCCTGCGTCAGTTGGTATCAGAGCTGAAGTCTTCATTAATTTTAAGATTGTTTTCTCATACACAACCATGGTGACTAATGCTGAATTAAGTTCAAGAATTGAACGCCTAGAAGGCAATATGCAAGAAATGAGAGAGCAATTAAAGACTTTAACTACAGCAATTGAAACACTGCTGAAAGGACCAGCACAATCCACAGATGAAGGGACATCTACAGCGCCAACTATGACAACACAAAACCTTCAAGTAGTACAGCCACATCCCCAAAGAAGATCTGAACGTGACCTGGCTGGAGAATATCAGGATGATGATCTTGCAGGTGATGATGACGTGGACACATCATTAATGACAGTGGTACGACAAATCCTAGCAGCTCCAAAGGCAGAGGAAGAAGACTGGAAGCGTACAGCAATTTTCCAAACACTAGTGCGTTGTGGGAAACATGCTAAGAAGCTCATCATTGACGGAGGTAGCTGCATGAATGTGGTGTCTTGTTCTACTGTTGAACGCCTCAAGTTACCAACCAACCCACACCCTCAACCATACAAAGTTGCATGGATTGATAACACAACTATCCCAGTGACCAGACAGTGCCTCATCGCCTTCAAGTGTGGAGCTTATAGTGATTCCATCCTATGCGATGTCATCCCTATGCAAGTGACACATTCTTTTGGGTCGTCCATGGCTTTATGATCGGAATGTCAATCATAATGGCAGAAAGAATACTTACACATTCTCATATGAGAATAAGCTCATTGTGCTACAACCTATGAGCACTTTAAAGATAAAGAAATATGGGCAGAAACCACCATCAAAATCTGAGAGCAATGTTGGAGGCAACAAAAGACATCTTTATGTCCTAACAAAGAAGGAGTTTGATATGGAAAGTCAAGAATCAAAGGTGGTATTTGTTGTTATCGCAAGAGAAGTCAGAAACTCTGAAGATACACTTAGCAGCAACATTCCTCCCGATGCAGCAAAACTACTAACTGAATTTTCTGATGTTGCACCTGAAGAATTGCCTAATGAACTTCGGCCTATGCGCAACATCCAACATGCTATTGATTTGATACCTGGAGCCCAATTACCAAATCTACCAGCCTACAGGATGAATCCAAGTAGTCATGAAGAGCTAAAGAGGCAGGTTGAAGAGCTGTTATCAAAAGGTTTTATTTGAGAAAGCTTAAGTCCATGTGCAGTCCCAGCATTGCTCACGCCAAAGAAAGATGGAAGCTGGCGTATGTGTGTTGATAGTCGAGCTATTAACAAGATTACCATCAAGTATAGGTTTCCTATACCTAGATTGGATGACATGCTGGATGTGATGAGTGGTTCCACTATTTTCTCAAAGTTAGATTTGAAGAGTGGATATCACCAGATCAGAATCAGACCAGGAGATGAATGGAAGACTGCTTTTAAAACCAGGGATGGTCTTTATGAGTGGTTAGTCATGCCTTTTGGACTTTCTAATGCTCCCGGCACATTTATGAGGTTCATGACCCAAATATTTCAACCGTTCATCGGACGATTTCTTGTTGTCTATTTTGATCACATTTTAATATACAGCAAAGACAAAGAACAACATATTTTTCACTTGCAGCAGATATTTAGGGTTCTCCGCCAAGAGAAGCTCTATATTAATTTGAAAAAGTGCTTATTTTTTAAGACCAGCGTGGTTTTCTTCGGTTATATTATTTCCTCTAAGGGAGTTGCGGTGGATCCTAGCAAGATTGAGGCAATTAAAACATGGCCAGCCCCTACAACCTTGCATGAAGTCAGGAGCTTTCATGGTCTGGTCTGGCCACATTTTACAGGCGTTTTATTCAAAATTTCAGCACTATTATGGCGCCTATCACAGATTGTATGAAGAAAGGAGGATTTTCATGGACCAAAGCTGCATCCAAGGCCTTTGAAGAAGTCAAGAAAAAGATGACTGAAGCACCTATTTTGAGATTACCAGATTTTGACAAAGTGTTTGAAATTGTCTGCGATGCTTCACACGTTGGTATTGGAGGAGTACTAAGTCAAGAAGGACATCCAATTGCCTATTTTAGTGAGAAACTAAATGAGGCAAAACAAAGGTATTCTAATTATTATCGGGAGTTCTATGCAGTAGTCCAAACCCTACGATATTGGCGCTATTACTTGCTTCCAAAAGAGTTTGTCTTATACTCTGATCATGAAGCCCTCAAGTACCTAAACTCTCAAAAGAAGCTAAACCATCGTCATATCAAATGGGTTGCTTTCTTACAAGAATATACATTTGTCCTTAAGCATATGGCTGGAGTGGAGAATAAAGTTGCAGATGCACTTAGTAGAAAACAGTAGATCCTTACTTCCATGGCTGTTCAAGTGATTGGTTTTGAATCACTTAAGAGAGATTATTCATCTTGCAAGGATTTTAGCATCATATATGCTGAATTACTTGCTGGACAGCAAGCTAATTATCCTAATTTTTCTATATCAAATGGATATCTATTCAAAGGAACACGATTATGTCTACCTAGCACATCTTTGCGAGAAGAAGTTATTCGAGAACTTCATTCCGGAGGAGTAACAGGGCACATTGGGCGAGATAAGACTGTGGCTCTTGTAGAAGATCGATTCTATTGGCCAAGTTTGAAGCGAGATGTTGCTAGAATTGTGGCCAGATGTCGGATATGCCAAATTTCAAAGGGAAGAAGGAAAAATACAGGTCTTTATACCCCTTTACCCATTCCACATGAACCATGGCAAGACTTAAGCATGGATTTTGTGCTTGGATTGCCTAAAACTATTAGGGGTTTTGATTCTATCTTTGTGGTCGTTGACCGCTATTCTAAGATGGCTCACTTCATTCCATGTTCAAAGACTTCGGATGCCCTTCATATAGCAAAACTTTTCTTTAGAGAAGTTGTGAGGCTTCATGGGATACCACTTACAATTGTTTCTGACCGTGATGTGAAGTTTATGAGCTATTTTTGGCATTCGTTGTGGAAATTGCTGGGCACCAAACTGAAGTTTTCATCAGCATTTCATCCACAAACAGATGGACAAACTGAAGCTGTTAATAGGAGTTTGGGAGATCTTTTTCGCTGCTGTGTGCAAGACCATACTTCTAGTTGGGATTTGACACTTCCTATGATTGAGTTTGCCTACAATAGCTCAGTTAATAGGAGTACACGTCGCAGTCCTACACGTCGCAGTCCTTTTGAAGTGGTTACAGGAATGACACCTAAGAAGCCAATTGATTTGGTTCCTTTACCAATTGAAGCTCGTCCTAGTGTAGAAGCTGAAGCCTTTGCCAAGCACATACAAGAGTTACATGATGAAGTTAGAAAGAAAATTGCTACAAACAATGAAAACTACAAGTCACATGCTGATTTGAAGAGAAAGTTTGCTAAGTTCAAGGAAGGAGACATGGTCATGATTCACCTAAGACCTGAGAGGTTTCCTAAGGGGCGATATAAGAAACTTCACTCAAGGAGTGCAGGCCCTTATAAAATCCTTAAGAGGATCAGTTCAAATGCTTATGTCCTTGACTTGCCAGATGATATAGGCATAAGCAATGTCTTCAACATTGAAGATTTGACCTTATACCATGGTGATGATTCACTTACAAATGACACCGCTGTTTCTAAACTTCCATTGGGGCCACAATTGAAGGAGGAAGTTGAATAAATTGTAGACTTCCAAGAAGATTACACTGCAGATGGCATTCAACAGAAATTTCTGGTTAGGTGGAAGGGACGTCCGCTTTCTGATTGCACTTGGGTTACAGAAAAGGAGTTGTAGCAGATTAATCCGACTCTTTATGATAGCTTTCATGCTTTTAACTCGCCAGAGTCGAGTTCTTTCAAGCCAGGGAGAGATGATGCAGCACGTTGGCAACAACCTCTTAAAGTTTACAGGAGACGTGCAATATCAAAAGCACAAGTTTTGGTTTGGGATATGGACGATAATGAAGGATCTAGTTGGGATATTTTAGATCATATCTCTTATGGTATATAAGATTTATTTTGATTAGAATTGTATATTTAGATGGAATCCTTGTTTATTTTGACTAGATTGTTATCTTTAGATAGAGTTTTATTTTTATATGAATTAGTTTTCCTCAAAGGAGTCCTTGTTTATCTTAACTAGATTGTTATCTTTAGATGGAGTCCTATTTTTACATGAATTGATTTTCCTCAAAGGAGTCTTTGTTTATCAAAGGAGTCCTCACAGGAGAAGAGTCATATTTGAGTAGAGATTCTTAAGCTTTATTTTTTTTCTATAAATAGGCACCTTATGTAGTCTTTCAAAGGGAAATTTTTTTTTGATTAATAAACATTCTTCCAGATTGTGAGATGCAGTCTTCTCTTAGGTGTGAAGCCTAAGAACCCTAGGTTGCGATCTAGGCCTATTTTCCTAATTTTCCTTTCACTTTCATCACTATTGCTACACCCACTACCCTGTCCTGCGTCATCTCCCTAATGTGTCTCCATCAGACAGTGCTTAGATATGATGCATTTTAAACTTTGTACCTTAAAAGAGTGTAGAATTTTCATCACTTTGCTGTGTTACCATATCCGAGACATGTAGCGTCTGGTGCCCATGCATGTGTGGTTCATATGTTAAAGTAGCAAGATCTCTAATAAGGGAGATGACCAACCCATTCCAGTTGAGGTTTCTCTAGTGACATGAGTGTGCAGGTCATCTTCTGTCATCACACAAGTCACCACCTAACCTGACCTCATTCCCCCATGCTACCAAACTTGGTCCAAAAAGAATCAACATCCTAGGATTGAGGCTCCTAAGAGTTTAACATGCTCAAGCTCATTAAAGGCTTTTTGACTGGGCCAAGATTTGTATTTAACCAGGTGAATGGCATTTTTAGAAAAGTGCATTTTTGCCCCCTAAACTTTGGGCCAAATACAAACTAGCCCCTGAACTCTTTTTCAGGCAAAGACTTCCCCTCAATTGGTCCTTACATCCACATTCCGTTAAACTTTAAAGCTACTGCAATAAAAAATAAATAATTAATTTCTTTATTTATTTTTAAATTGATTTTAGTTAATTAACTTTTTTTAATAACAAATTCACTTTTAATTTCTGGTTTTGGAAGCTTGTTGGATTTGAACCCAGAACCAGGCAAACATGAGAGGTGAAGATGATGATGGCATGCAACCCATAATTTCCGATCATCAACTCTCTCCTCCGGCAAAAATTGTCGGACCACCGCCGATCACCACTACTGAAGATGCTCTATATTCAACCTATCCTATGGATTATGACTAGTACCATGTCCTCCCACCTGCATCTTCTGTTATTGTCACTGGACGTCATTGTTTTTACACATGTTCTAACTATATTCTCTTTCATTTGGGAATTTTATCGAACATTTGGAAGGTGAAATTTTGCCAAAGCCTAGATAAAATGTCAGTGAAACAAATGATGGCAATAATAAATTGTTGAAGATTGCAATCAGAATTTGACAACCGAAATTGAGACATTGATTCGACTGGCAGTGAGAATTTGCAAGTGGTTCATTTAAATTTCCATCTCCATCTATGAATGTGGGAGTAACCAATTCAACCCAGACCCAGATAAACAAAACCAACAATAATGACTACGAGTCTCTGGATTTCCATCTCCATCTCCACTCCCATGTTGGTTTTCTTGTGTTGAGCCCAAATCTCCCCCACCAACTCTTGTGGCTGACTCAAAAACCCCAAATAGCATTATTTACGAGGAAGAAAGAGCAGATACCCTCCCTTCCCTCTCTCCTGCAAACCTCACATCCCTGTCCATAATCCGTTCTCTATTTCCTCAAATTTCTTCAATATTTTCTTCAAATTCAGTCTTCATCCACCTGCAGTCACCTTTAAACCTTCCAGCCATAGCCACAACCTCCAAGCTCCATCTCTTTCTAATCAAACATGGCTTTAAACATGACAGAATTCAATTCAAAGAATCAAAAGCTATTGGCAGCGACTCAAGCTCAAAAGATCATGGCCATGGGTGGATTTCAGCATCTTTGAGAAAATTGTTGATGAAAGCTCATGATTGATGATGAGTGGGCGATTTTTCAGAGTTTAATCAGAGGATTTCTCAAAGAAATTTAAGGGATTTAAAGAGAAAGAGAGGGAGGGAGGGGGGGAGAAAGAGTATGATAGGTGAGAGTGAGTCTGCCCATGGGAAAGGACAGAAGGACTTAATTAGAGATAGGGAGAGGACTTAATTAGATATACTGGGGAGAGAGCGCCTTCACTTCACTGCACAGAGGTTAGAGGAGAGATACAATGAACAGTATCTCTTTCCTTTTTTTTTTGTTTTGAATGAGGGGGAGAGAGAGAGAGATTTAAGAAATAAAGTATTTTTTAATTTGGTTTTAATTTTTTAATTATTTTATTATTTAATGATAAAATTTAACACCATGTGGATAGAAGAATCAAAATTCTAGTTTTTTATATTTAAGGAAAGGTCTTTGAAGGGGGGGGGGCTTCATGTACCCATTTATATTTGACCTAAAGTTTAGTGGGCAAAATTATACTTTTCCCTTTAAAAACCCATACTTAATCTTTTTGAAAACAATTATTAAAGGAAAATTCTAAATTAAAAAATTTCTTTATTATTATCGTTTTTTTTTTCTATACCTTGCACTGGAGTGGATTGATCTGGTTGGGAGGCAAACTGTTAAGCCACTTCAGCGATCCAACACGAAATGAGCGCCTTCTTTTGTCAGGAGAGAAATAATTTCTAGATACAAAAACCACATTGTTTTTAACATCCTTCTCAACAACATACCTACAAAGATGCACAAGAATATGATCAAAATAGACATTCCAAAGATGATTACAATGTGTAAAAAGTACAAACACTGTGGTCAGCACCAGGGTTGCAACTTGGCTCTCGGGTACTTGAGAAACCCACCTAACCCGACCAATATGGGTGTGTTGGGCAAGTTTTTTCCTCCATTGTTCAGAAGTGATCCAATTTTTAGAAGCAACCTTGCATTGAGCCGATTCTTGAGTTCACTTCTTGGGTCCCAAGTTATACCCATGTGTCTGAGTATACAGACACACACACATATTCTTTATTTAGCTGTGGAGTTTATATATTACAGTTAGGAGTTGAGACGTTTAAAATTTTAAATTAAATCATTGAAGTATTTGGTATGTAACTAGGGGCACAACTTGGTTCTCTAGTATCGGAGAAACCAAACCAATTTGGCTTGGGTTATTTCGGGTTTTTTTCCTTCATGGTTTGGGTATGAGTCCAACTTTTGGAACCCACTGTGGGTTGGGTCAGTTCTTGGGTTCACTCCTTGGGTCTAAATTTACACTAGAGTGTGCATGTTTATATTATCTGCATATACATATGTACTTGATATTGTTGTGAAATTTAAGTATTTAACTTAGGAGTTGTGATGTTTAATATTTTTAATTAAATTATTGAAGTTAACTTATTAGAATGGTACCATTAATACTAGTTCTATTGTTTTGAGTTGAATTATTTTGACGCTAACTGTTCAAGCATTTTCATTTGGGATAACATTATTTATACTTTTTATTTTTTATGTGAAAATGATATCATATTGTTTAATTAATAAGGTTCTTTTCCATTTCTTAAATAGGGCTTTTTTTTTTCCTGCAAAATTCAGGGTATTTTCTGGCTTAAAGCTACCACTACTAAATGGTAACATGCAAGAACTACAGAATCAACACAATCCAACCCAAGTCAATTTGTGTTTGTGAAGTGTTGCACCAGTGTCCCAAAAGTGTTTTTCTGCTTCAGGAACTTCTACCAAAATATTAACATGGGAGACAAATGTCGCATACAAGCCTTCAAGCGTCTTTCAAGTGATCTCTCTCACTGTGACCTAAAAAAGACACGTCTTGGAATAAAAATGTCCCATAAGACAGAAGTCATGGTCATTATCTACTAGGAATGTAGTTCTGATGGGCAAAACTAGTTTGCTTACAATAAAAGTATTCTTTTTAATATTTGATTAGATTTTGGTTTGAGAAAGGCAACTGTGGGCTCAAGTTCAAAATGTGTGGAACCAAATATATAAAATAAAAGATCAAAATATATAAAATATCAAATGAGATCATCAGCATACCAGGGTCCTCCAGGGAGCCGCAGACCTTGGCGCTGACCGATTGTGTAGAACCAAAATCCTCGATGTTTACCCAAAAGATCTCCTGTCTCAGCTTCCAATATAATGCCTTCCATCTCCCCAATATGTCTTGCAACAAATTCACTGAACTTTATCTGAAAGAAGGCAAATCAATAAGAATTCATAACCATTATTGTTCAAATTTTACTTATTGATCTTAACAAAGTTAGAGAATATCCAGCATGGCAACTTCCAAAATCTATACCAATGGCATGAATTGATGGTGTATACACCAACCTCATTATCCTCATGAACATACACCTTCTATATCTGGATCTGTGTATGTGTGTAGAAAACAGAGTCTGGTGAATGATGACAATAATGGCATAAAATTCCAGGAGAGATTACTTGGAAAAAGAAAACTAAGGGGGCTGTTTGGGAGAAAGACTGGCCTATAATTGGTTCTCTCCTTTCCTAATTAGCTGTCTTTGCTGACAAGAAAAAAAGATATTTAAAATCAGGATCACAAATATCATGGGCCGCAACTTTCCTAAATAGAAAAAAATGTGGTAATTTGCACCTCATAACCACAACCAGTTGCTCAAAATTTGGAAGAAATGACATAATTTTTGAAAGAAATCAGATTAAAAGAAAGAAAGAAAGATAGAAAGAGCGAGAAAAGCACAAAAAGGTCAGAGAAATCAGGAAGGTTTGTGAAAAGATCTAAATTTGATGGTAAATTATTTGTCAACTTCTGTGTACAACACAGTTACAAAGTACAAGAAGATAAAATTATGAACACAAAACCTTGTCATATACAAAGAAAAGAAAGATCCTTTCCCTCGAGAAAGGCATAACTAGTCTGATGCAAGAGATTGAACAGAATCAATCACCAATCCATAGGTTTCAGATGAAGCCACAACCAGTAAACCTACCTTCCCAAGAAAGCAAATTCCTTGTGAATCCTTTCTGTCTTTGTTAGGAAGATTTAATTTTGTAGCAAGCTCCCGGACTTCATCCTGCAGAGAAAAATTACAAAAAGCAACAGATTAGGAATGTTGATGAGTCAATTTTGATAATTTAGGAGGAATAGGCTTGCAAAACTGTTAAAAAATTATTCATACAATGCTCATACAAAATAGTAGAATTTATAATATTTCAAGCATGCACAATTGATAGAATATATCAATCAACATTTAATTCCCAAATAAATTAAAACTTAATCAGCACCTGATCCTGCATCTAGTGAAAATTGCTGGTGCTGTACAATTTAGCGTACATATATTTATACAGATAGTCAACCATTTTTTTTCCCTGACTTTTGAGATGAATTTAAAGCATGAATATTAAAGATGAGTGAAAAGTCACCTAGGGGCTAGATATTTGATGATCTTTAAAGAAGATAACATTTTTGGAACCAGATGTCAGAAAAGGTCAGGAAAGGAGAAATAAACTAATCGCACATGACCTTTGACATATTTCCCAAAGGAAAAATAAGCCGTTTAAGCTGTGCCTGAGTAAGATGTGAAAGGAAGTAGGTTTGATCCTTGACCTGAAACATCAAAACCATATGTAAACCTGTAAACATGTTAGAAAGAAAATAAAAATGCAGGTTTCAATCATCACAACTGTTTAGAACTCTATAAACTATCATGATAGAAATATAGAGATGAAACGCACAATCTAAAAGAAGCTGGATATGAAATTCAAACAGCAGCTAATAGAGATCCTACACATATTTTGTCTGTTAACCTACAGCATTGATCAACAGCAGTGAAAGAGACAGTTTCTACTTGGACTGAGAGGTAGCCAAGATAGAAATACTGAATGAAACAGATAGCATAAATTTGCACTTTTTCCATTCATCCACTCTAGAAGTTTTACAAAGAAAATAGTGGAATATAATTTGCCAGGCTTTTAAGGACATAAAGAAGAATTTGAATCCTTTTGGATTAATCATCCATAGGAAGGTTTACCCCCTCCCCACCCCACCCACCCCACCAATTTTTTTTTTATTAAAAAAAAAAGAAAAAATAATCTGTAGGAAGTGCTATGCATGAAAAATATTATTTCACCCTAATAACAAACAAGAGTGTAACGCTTATGATGGATTAAATATGGAGTTTGATACCATAAACAAAATTTTGAGTAACGTTAGATGGCTCAAAAAATCAAAAATAGGGAAATATGCATTGTCATTTGACGAATTTTTTTAATAGAAAAAAAGAATATATTAGACGTATGAAAGAATATATAACACTCCAAAGGATATAAAACCTCAGAAATCTAAGGCAAAGTAGAACAAAATAACTCATACACAATTGCTCTCCAATTCCTCTTCAAATTTTCTAAACTATGATCTTTATAAATCCCTAATGCATGACCCCATAAAGAAGTATAGAAAAAACAATTTTGACCCACAAAAAAGATGGACAAATGGACTCATCGTGAAAAATTCTGACATTTCGCTCTCTCCAAATACACTATGGGATGGCAAAAGACACACATTTCCATAATAATCGAGCATCTTTTTTCCATCCAAAACCTCTAAATTTTGTAAGAAACAAATCAGACATTCTCCGGAGCAAACCCAAACATTGTCACATACAGCAAAAAGATGGTTCTACATAACTCCTACGATTGGGCAATGTAAAAATTAGTGATCTCTAGAAACATGCCAAAAAGCTCAATTTTGGATATATTGATCCTAAACCAAGAAATTCTCTCAAAAATGTTAAGAAGGGTGATCATATCCTTAAAACCCTTGGTATCCACTTTAAGAAAGAGAACACAATCATCAACAAACTAAAAATGTGATGCCTTAACCTTATCGCTCCCTACATTTAAACAAGGGAGAATATTAGAACGAATCATTCTCTTAATTAACATACTCAAAGGATCTATATAAGAGTAAAAAGAAAAGAAGAAAGAGAATCACCCTACTCACGATGATGAAAACAAACCAAAATTTTGACTCCCATTTATAATGGCAGAAGAACTAGTCGAACTCAAACATCCGTCAATCCAACTTCTTCAACGACTGCCAAACCCCTTATTCTCCATATAGGATATCACTCGGTGCCATATATGTTGCTGAAGCCACGGGCTATAACCTTATGAAGAATGGGCGATTTTGAATGAAAATTGTAATTGCATTTGGCACCATATAGGACATCGCTCCCTTAACACTTACCATGGATATGCCACATGGGGTATATTTTTCATCATATTTGCTAAAGATACAATAGGTTGTGTCCCACATCAAATACACAATGGAAGAATGTGGTGCATACATATAAAGTTGGCCTAATACTTAACATTTTGGATAAAGTATTGGTTTCTAATTATATCCCAATATATATGCACTCATACAATAGCTCCCCAGTTATCCTACTAGTGCACTTCCCTAAAAATATTTATCTTTGTTAAACATGGGACATTTCGAACACCTCACTAGTAAGTTTCGAAGCTTTTATTGTTCAAATGTTCAAGTGAGGTGCAAACTACTGTGATAATGGCACTGGACATTTCACAGTTTACTGATTAAGTTTTGAATTTTGCAAGCAAAAGTTATTGATAGAGTACATAATCTACTATTTTCCTTAAAATAGTTCTTTGCATTGTCTTATTTCCATGTTTTAATTTCATTATTTTTTAGGACTAACATACCTTGTCAAGACCATATCCTGTGCCTATAGTGTTCATAGTTAAAGGTTAAACACATGGAAAAAGGAAAATCATAGTAGAACCATTAGCTGCATATAATGCTTTTTGAGTCAGTTGAACTAGAAACTTCTTGGTTAAAACAGTTCCATCTTTCCTTTTTGATCATGTCCTGTTCAGCAGTTGAAACATCTGTATTTTAGGCTGTACAAACTAACCTAGTAAAGTAATCAATCGTTGGAACCCATACAGGAAACGTCAAGCATTTTGAAAGCTTAGAGTCAAGATAAGCATGCATAGTGGTATGACCAAAGAATGCATGCTCAAGGACCTAGGAAGTGTAATTTGAGGACAGCTAAAAAGAGACAACAAAATGGAGGCACAAAATTATCTAAAATCATTTGCAGCATTGATTTTCACAAGCAAGACTACAAAAATTACATGAAGAACCTAAGCAATCCATTTTAAGAAAAATGAAACATACTGCAAACCAAGCGAAATATTTCGAAGTGTGTGTAGTAAATGCTTTAGCCTGAATTCATCAGGTTCAGCAGAAATCAAAACATAAGTATTAATTGATGAAATGAGGATAATACACAAAATAATAAAAATGATTAAGCACTAAAAGCCAGAACTTTTATGGCAAAGCAATATTGAAAATTGAGACACTAAGGATATTGCCACAAGGAATGGGAGAAAGAAAAATAAATAGAAAAATCATATGACAAATAGTTACCGGATCCCTTGACACTTCAAGCATGGAAGAATGACTTCTTTCACTAGTAACGAAATGTACCACTTTTGCATAATGTCCAGAAGCAATATAGTCGAAATCCATCTTGCTGATGGCATCCATGAAAACACCTAAACAATTTTAATAACGAGAAAGGAAATTAATGATATTAAACATCAATAGCATGCAAATAATATTGTAAACATTTTTTCATACCAAACTTGATTCTGGTGTTGCAAAGAACATCTGGGTTAGGAGTGCGGCCACATCGATATTCCTCAATAATGTAAGAGACCTGATACACGATTCACTAAATTCCATGACTTCTTGATAGCCAATGTAAAGATGTGAGATAAGGGTATAATTAACAGCCAAAATTGTGATCAAACTTAAGAAATAAAAGGAAGAAACATGTACACAGCAGATACAAAGAAAGCTTTAACCATATGGTGACTTGATTGTTACAAGTAGTTCCAACTATCTAAGGTGCAAAGTCTCAACTAATTTAACAACTACATGTTGACTGTTAATCTCACAACTTTCAAAGATGCATAGATCAAAAGATTAGGACAATAGATTATTGTTGATTGCTTTGTAATCAAACTGGGAAGCAGGGAGTTCTAAGAGCCTACTTTCTTTGGCTGTCCATGCACCAAACAAAAGTTCGGTTCTCTTTCTATTCTGCAAACACTAGGGCCAAGGGGAGCCGAACATGAACAGTTGACAAGGGTTGTTCTCAAAGCAGTAAAGCAGTTTGAAAGCTCCTGTAAATCGATTCTCTTCGATATTGAACTATTAATGATCGGTCACCATCTTCTTTCCTAATACCTTGTAATGGTTTTCAACGAATGAGTTGCTAACAACGATGGTGTAATTGAAGTTGTTGGGGGTAGAGATGCAAATCAGTTTCTTTTTTCCCTTCTTTTCTGTTTTTCCTGGGAAGCGGAAGAAGAGGCTTCCATCTTATCATTTTGATCTAAGGTTCATTTGTGCCTTCAAATAATCGGGAATTCTTGCAAATTTTTCTGTATTCTCTCACATTTTCTATGTTAATTCAAACAATGGAAAAAAATTTCCCAGCAGTTCCCCCCCTCCAAAAAAAAAAAAAAACTGAAAAGAACCATTTTCCAGAAGATGTTTTCAATGAAAGTCATTTCCAAAGAACAGTAACTTTCCTTCAAACAAATCAATCCTTAGATATTAAGATTCTTTTTGCTGCTTTAACTTCTAGGGCTGATAGCAGGGCAAGCCTCACCCTTTCTCTTTCTTAATATCATTCATGTATCTTTAAAGGGGATAAAAAAGCTATTCAAGTACAACGAATTAGGCAGCAAATGAACAACAAATATAAGTTTATGGAGAAGCAAGTAGTGGAGAATAAAACAAAAAATGGAAAGGTTCTGAGGATGTAAACTCACCACATTCTCCCAATATTCATCTGTCAAATGCACAACTTCTAATGGTACATTGACCTGAAAAGTCATAACACAAATCAGTTTTAAGCTCTGAGAGTTTGAAGCTGGACAGGTGTCAGGGTGTGCCATTGTAACTTGAGCCAATACATCAATACAATCAAATTTTTAGCTACAAAGCATGCAGTGCAAGCTTTTTCTGAACGAAGAAAAGGCGAGAATAATGTCTAATTGTGAGATTGAACTTCCCTGCCACAAATTTCTACCTGATCACAAACTGCTTTTGCATAATTCAAGTCCTCTTCCCATGGGCATTCTGACAAAAAATTATCATAATCTTCCTACAATAAAGATGTATCAGATCCTATGATCAAAAATGAATATAGGCCTACCAAATTGAAAACAAGGCTTCTCCTAGTTTATGACACAACAAAAACAGCACACTAATTAGTAACAAAAGTTGAGAGAGAGAAGAAGAAGAAATTTGCAAACAACAATAGCATCTTTTATGTATGGGTTACTGGGAACTGGTTTGAGAAAATGATACAAATAGAAGAGGCTGTCCATTATACAAGATACATGCATAGCTTCTCAATGAAAAACTGACGATTGTAAAACAAATCCAAGGAAAGAACCAGGAGCACATACAAACAAAAGGTACAACCATTGAGCAACAGTTTTAGAATTCCATTTTTTTCTATCAAGTGGGTAAACCCCCACCTTGTCAAGATCGCGCTAATTTTTCCATCCACATCCATAAAAGGCAGAAAAGATAAGTAAAATAATCAGAAAAGATGCTAACAACACCCAAAAAATATTCAAAATAATAATTATACTTTTCTCAAGGTAGTTACAGGTGGAGAAGGTCATGTTCAACAAACAGGACTCCAGCATTTTATAGTGATGATAAATCTAAGGGATACTGATATTCGCAAGTGATTTTGTGAAATAAGTCTATTTTAAAATTTAGGATTTAGGACAACATAACTGCGGATATTTTACGTTTTGTGAGCATTGAAGACAGTTCTATTAAAATCGGGAAATTGAGCTTGCCCCAATTAATTTTTGAGTGCATGCTCTTAAGCAGGGCTTGAATCAAAGAGTTCAAAAACCCCAGTTGTGTTCAATGTCTCCTTTGTAGATAAGCTGGTATTATTTAAAAATAAAAAATAAAAAACGATCATTTTTTGAAATAATAGAGTTGCCAAAGCTTAGTGAGTGCGTGGAGTATATGAATAACTCTTGAAGAATATTATATTTTCAGGCAACTAAACGGCAAAATTATGGAAATTAGAATTGAATTGAACTGGAATACTAAATTGGATTGGATTCCCACTCTTTTATTTGGGAATTCATTAGAATTTACCAGAAAGGGGGCGTTTTTCCTTCAGTATATCACCACAATTAGCAGAACAGAATTATGTCGAATGAGAGAGAGAGAGAGAGATGGACATACTTGAAACCAGATTTTGAGGTAGAAAGCAGTGCAAGAGTGACCAGCAGCATGAAGAAGACGAAGAGCGACGCTGCTATCGACACCGCCACTGAGAAGAACTGCCACTTTAAGTCTCTGCTCCGGCATGGAGCAGGAGAGGTAGGGTTGGAGGTCCCCATTATTGGATTTGGATAATTGGGACTGGGAAATGGAAGAAGAGACGGAGAGAGGTATTGAGAGGGTTTTAGGGTTTATTGAGAAGCGAAAGCGAGGTGGAAGAAGAAGAGGTGGTTTGAGAGTGCGTGTTTGCAAGTGGAAGTGGGCGAGACCAGTGTTTCGGAGGAGGAGAGCTGTTCTCAGTAGCGCCATCTCATCTCCCGTTGCAGATTCAAGAGGGATAACATCATCATGTTCATCAGGTAAACAAACACCCAGACTCGTACACCAGAGTATGGGTAGCATCGAGTTGGGCCAGCCCGAAGCTATTTGGACCTAGGCCCAACTGTTTTCTGGGTCCATCTTGGCCCAAAAGCAGGCTGATTAAAGTATTTCTCAATGGTTTTCTTTTTTTTCTTTTTTTCTTTTTTTTTTTTTTTAAGCAAATATTAGCTTAAACAAAAACCAATATATAGGGTACACCGAAAAATGAAGTATATAATTTACAAAATAGATATATAATCTACAAATACATACTAACCAAGTCTCACATAGAATTTAATATGTTCACTTATTTTTTCATTCTTTTATTATTATTATTTTTAATGCATTGAGATTCCTTTCATTTGTTTAAAGGAAAATCGTCATTAATATCCCGTGAGTTTAATGACAAAATATTAGATTTCTTTAATCAACATCTCGAGTTCAAGTTTTGAAAACGGATAAATAGATGCCAGAATAGCCAAATCCTAAATTAGGCCCATAACAGTTGAATCGGATTAATTCGATAACCTGAATGCCAGTTGATAAAGACCAAACAAGAAATACCATCAACTTTCATTATACGAGTGGACAACCTAACTAATGTCATGTGATCCTCTTGAATCTATGTCAACTATGAAGTAAATACCATAAAATCTTTAGTCTCAAAATATTCTTGTAAAGAATTACAAAGAAATCTCGACCAAATTAATGATATGCTCTTAGATCTACCGTATCAAGCTTATATTTTGTTGGATTCATATATCAAGCTTATATTATAGGTGGTGGAGATGCTCAAGGGGATGCTGGAATCGCATGTTTGTCTATCTCATAGTTAAGTGTTGCTAATCTTCCGCATAGCATCAAACTCTTTCAAAACTCCTTCATCATAAACCCCTCTATCTAATAATGATGTGTAATAATTAGTAACACTTGTGAGTACGAAGTTTGTATTGAAATAGTCACCACTAGAAGCATAAAAATGCATCGTCCCCCAAAGTATCTCATCATTAACATCTGTGATATGTCAAGTGATAGCCCGGTATCCTATTGACATTAAGGATAGTCATAATCGTTGTAGAAATACCCACCGTATTTAGGAGTCTATGGGCAATATCTCATGTCAACTATAATAAAATCAATTGGTTTTATATGTGCTGATTAGGGGTGTATTCGAGCTGAATCAATTCTTAGTATCCCTGTTCTCGAGTTTGAACTCGATTTTTTTACCGGACTCGAACTCGATAAGTAGTAAATAATAGGGTTTGAACTCGACTCGACTGTATAACAAACTACTCAAATTTGATTCGAAAACTCGATTATTATATAATATATTAATATATTTTATTTTATTTTTTATATTATAATCATATATAAATATATATAATATATATTAATATATATAAACGAACTAGTCATCGAGTTTTCGAGTTTAAAATTCTACTTCTCGAACTCGACTTGATACATGACTAACTCAACTCGAACTCGATTCAAACTCGGTCAAACTCGAGTCGAGTCGAGCCGTTGACCTAGGATCTCGCAAGCGGCTCGAACTCGACTCAATTCGTGTAACAGCCCTAGTGCTGCTTTACCAACCTTTCAAAATCACAAAAACAACCCCTATCAAATCGTAAAGTAGAAAATATGGCATTCTTTTGAAGTCATCAAAATTTTCCTCATTAAACTTTCAAGAACTAGTGACTAATTATATATATCAAATTTGATCGGTGTTTGGCTCGTTAGTGAACATAGCGTTTGCCATTTTGGTGCTCTTCATGGCATTTTGGGAGAATGCATCAAAAAAGTTTTGGGCAACGTTTGGACCAGCCCAGATCTCCTTTGCCTCCCGACATTTGATGAGCCTATATGTATGCATAGAGGAGTGTGGCCCCGCTACACAAGCATTTAGGATGGTAATTAGCGTCCTTTTTTTGGGTGTGTTGATGCCAAAAATGACTTTACAGTAGATCATCTCTCTGACCTGGACGGGGAACTAGTGAGGCGGTGTCTGTTGGCTTGCCTTTAAAAGAGAAATCTATAAAAACCTACCAGAGGTGGCTCCGATAGAGAAGGTTCCAACGCTCAAATTAGAAAAAATGATAAAAAAGGGGAAGACTGAAAAAGTCTGGACCATGTGTAGTCTATGTATAAAGTGTGTAAAGAGAGAGACGCGTGCCTAGCAAGTTATCTCTATTTCATATATATAGCATGCATAGTGAGTGTTGTATGTACTTGCAGGTATAAAAAACCTACTTATCTTGTGGAGAGATCATATGAGATCTCTTGAGATTATAGGAATCGTAATTGTGAACTCCCTATAGATTCGGACTCCTTCAAGATAGGAAAGTTCCTATTGTCATCGTAAAGGCTCATGAAGATTTAAATCATTAGGGGATTTACTTCCTAATCAGGAGAGGTCATGGTAGATATGTATCGAATTAAAAAAGGTTTAAATTTAGTAATGATTTATTTCCTTATCATGTAATTATTAATTAGACCCGTCATATAATAGGAATTATTTCCATGGAGATCGAGGGGACCAAGAGATCGGAAGGCCGGGAAGCTGAAGGGCCCGTCAGTGATAGCCGATAGATAGCTTAGTTTTCTATGGGATTGGTGACTGCTTAGTAGGTCCAACGAGATTGAACTATATGACCATAGGTCGTCAGGCCTTGTATCATTATTTGTCTTCCACTCCTAATGTCAATCTGAAAAAGTGGCATTTGGAGTAGATTAAATGTTGTAGTAATTAGGTGTTTTGAAAAAGGCACGAAGTATTATGGGTAAGTGGAAAAGACGTAATAGGGAAGTGTTAGGGGTGGAGCGTGGCTATTAAATGTTTAATGTTTCTTCAATTTTCAAAGATACAGTTTCCACTCTTCAACTATATATATCTCGATGGGTGATCGGGTTTTAGAGAGTAAAAGAAAGGATCGTGTTTCTTAGTAGCGTTTAGAGTTTGAAAGAGTTTTTATCTTTCTATGGGTTTGGCATCTGAAGGAAGTGTGGCGGCAAAAGCCGTGAGTGAAAGGCTCCGTCAGTGAAGGAACCGTGGGATGGCAGTAAGAGAGTCATAGACTGCTGCTGTGATGGGTTTGCCGATGGGTTGTATTTGGTTTCTTACAGCTCATCATTGCTCTTACGCTCCTTAATTATTAAGCCAGATTCAATAACCTGTAAGGACCATTTTTATTTTCTCCCTTCCAACTGTTGTTTAGCATTTAGTTGTTTTTCTAGTTTTAATATCCTACTGGGTGTTAAATTGGGGTCACTCAAGAGACCATTCAGAGAACATGGGACAGCTTGTTAAGGGGGCAAAAGTGAGGATTTGGAGGGCGAACCCATTTAGGAAGGCGAAGGGATTTTCAGGACATTTCTTTTGGTTGTGTTTTTGTGGTTTTGCCCCTTTCGAGACAATTTTTCTTTGGTGTAACTTAGTCAGGGTGTATTCATGTAAATGTAGAAGTGTAATTCTCCTATCTTGTTGTATTTAACTGCGTATTTTGATGTAAGTTCACTACTTTGAAATAAAATTTTCATTACTTACTTACCAATCTTGTCGTTGTCACGAGAAGAGAGCCCAATCCAAAGATAGTTTGAAAGAGCTGTATTTGAGGTGCGTAATTGAGAGAGTGGCCCGATAGTGAGGTTGAAGCCAAAACGATGACTTATTTCCCTAATCATTGAATTTGATAACAGTTGTATCCTCAGAAGGATACCACTAGGATGCTAGTTTGGCATTGATAACAGTTATATCCTCAGAATGATACCACTAGGATGCTACGGTGCGTAGTTGAAAGAATATCGTAAAAGGAACAAAGCCGAAAGAGAGTTTAGAGTCACCCACTCATGAGTTAAATCCAGTATAAAGGCTAAAGATCGGTGCAGAACCCTTGTATAAGCAGTGGATCCGAGAGATTGTGGGAGCCATCTGATCGGGAGTTAGATTCAGGATAGAAGCTAAAGATAGGTACGAAACCCATGTGTAAAGCGCGAAGCCAAGAGATTGTGGATAGGACAAGAGCCTAGGGGTATTTCCTACACTAAGTAAGATAAGAGTGTCGGGGCTTGAAAGAAAACATCGTATACAAAAGGGCAATGTTATTATAAATAAATCAGAACATATATCAAAATCAGAAAAATAACAAGAATTACTGATAATAAACACGTAGGTTGCATAAATTCCATGTTTTGGGCACAACAGAATCATCTAGGTGGGAGAGCCGATATGTTCCTGAATGTACCATGGCACGTACCTCAAACAAGCCTTCCAGTTTGGTACAAGTTTGCCTGGTTGTGGTTTTCCCGTTGCTTCTATCCTTCGGAGGACTAGAACTCCCAGTTTGAATGTTTTGGTCTTCACTCTCCTATTGTAGTATCGGGTTACCCGTTATTGGTAGGTGGCAATCCAAGTGGATACAATATCTTGTAGTTTTGGTAGCAAGTTTAATTTCTCACATAGCATGGAGTCATTTGCCTCGGGCTAATATTATTCTACACGGAGCGAGAGGATACCTATTTCCACCTGCAGGATTGCTTCGCACTCGTAGGTAAGGTTGAATGGAGTTTCCCTTGTGGCCATTCTGGATATGGTTCGGTAGACTCAGAGTATCCCATAGAGTTCGTTTATCTATCATCCCTTTGATTCATCTAGTGCTATCTTGAGCCCTTGGAGAATCACTCGATTGGTGATTTCTGTGAGGCCGTTAGCTTGTGGGTAAACAATAGAGGTAAAGCGATACTGTATTTCGAGTTTGCTATAGAATTCCTTGAAGTTTTTCTTGTCAAACTATTTACCATTATTAGTAACAAGAACATGGGGTAGACCAAACTTAGTAATGATGGATGTCCATATGAACACTTGAATTTTGCCTACTATTATTTGGGCCAAAGTTTCAATTTCCACCCACTTAGTGAAGTAATCTATGGCAATGATGAGGAACTTCTGTTGTCTACTGGCTTGTAGAAATGGTCCCATTATGTCCATTCCCCATCGTGCGAATGACTACAAGCTTGTGAGGGGACAAAGTTTGAAGGAAGGTTGGTGAGGAACTGAAGAGAAATATTATCACTTGTCACATCATTTGACGTAAGTTTTAGACTATTCGTACCATTGCCGTACTGCTTTGCTCACTAAACTTTGAGTTCTCCTGTGGTTACCGCATATCCCTTCATGGATTTTCTCGATATGTAATCTCCTTCCTCAGGTGTTAAGCGCTTGAGATAAGGGTGATTGAACGATTTCTTGTAAAGCTTTACATCGATGATGGCACAGTGAGCGACTTTGCGCTTGACCTTTATTACTTCTTGTTGGGAGTTTGGAAGTTGGCCGCTTCAGAGGTAGACAAGGATCGGATCTTTCCATCTTGGTGGGGTATTGGCTACCATGATCTGTTCTGGTTCGTCAATACTTAGGTATAGAAGGCTCTCGATGTAGATTGTTTGGCTAGTTTCGACAGACTCTAAACTCGCATGTCTGGAGAGTGTATCTGCTCTTGTATTCTCAAATCTGGGAATTTATTATATGCTGACTTTGTTAAACTTAGTCATTACCTTCCAAAGTTTGGAGAGGTACTTCACCATCATTAGTTCCTTAGCATCATACATTCCCTCGATCTGCTTAACCATAAGTTGGCAATCGATAAAGACTCGGATATCTCGGGCTCCGAACAATGCTGTGATGCGTAAGCCTATTAGTAGTGTTTCATATTCGGCTTAGTTGTTGGTGGCTCGAAAGTCAAAATGGAGTGCGTACTCCGTTGTAAAATCTTTGGGGCCTACTAGGATAAGCCCTACTTTTCTGCCTGAAGAGTTAAAGGAGTCGTCTGTATGTAAAGTTTATGGTGGGATCGACCATACTTTTAATGGGTTGTCAGTAATGGGCCTGGCAGAGTCTGAAATGTGCACTCGAGAATAAAGTCTGCTAAGATCTAACCCTTGATAGTGGGCCTTGTATGATATTTAATGTTAAACTCTCCGAGCTTGATGCTCCATTTGATGAGATGACTAGAGGTATTTCTCTTTTATAAGATCAGTTTTAAGGGCTGGTCAGTTAGCACCACGATCGTATGTCCCTAGAAGTATGGTCGAATGTGATGGGCAATTGTGACAAGTGTGAATGCCACCTTCTCGATGGGTGTATTGTTCATCTCTGACTCTTGGAGCACTCAACTAACATAGTACATTGGTTTTTGCATAACAACCTCCTGTTTTACAAGTACAGAGTAAAGGGCTTGATTAGATACATATAAGTAAAAATAGAGTTTCTCACCAGGAATAAACTGAGAGGAGAGGCAGTGACGTGAGATACTCTTTGAACTTGTCGAAGGCCTGTTGACATTCGGGCATCCACGTGAATTTCTATGATTTCTTTAAGGCATGGAAGAAGGGCTTATACCTTTCTCTTACCTTCATCATGAACTGGTTTAAAACCACGATTCATCTGGTGAGATGTTATATCTTTTTTAGTGTTCTGGGCAGAGTCATGTCTAGGATAGCCTGAATTTTATCTGGGTTGGCCTTGATCCCTTGATTGGTGATCAAGAACCCTAAAAGCTTTTCGAAAGTAATTCCAAAAGCATACTTGGATGGGTTCAGTTTCATGTTAAAGCGCTCTAGCGTCTAGAATGTTTCTTCTATATCTTCGATGTAGCCTTCCTGGCTGGTGCTTTTGACTAGCAAGTCATACACATAGGCCTCGACGTTCCTATCAAGCTGTTCATTGAAAACTTTGTTGACCAACCATTGAAAGGTTGCTCCTATATTCTTAAGATCGAACGACATGACTTTATAATAGTAGGCGTCGAATTCCATAATAAAGCTGGTTTTTTTCTTGTCTTCAGGGGCCATGTGAGTCTGATTCCAAGTATACATCCATAAAACTCAGGAGCTAATATCTTGACAAATTGTCTATGAGCTTGTCAATATTTGGAAGAGGATAGCTGTCCTTAGGGCATGCTTTATTGAGGTCGATAAAGTCGATGCACATCCTTCATTTGTCAATCGCTTTTTTCATATATTTAGTACTCGGCAGGGCTTCTAGATAGTTCAAAACGTGGCAGTCCAAGATAGCATCATACAATGGTAGTTTGACTACATTGAAAGAAATCGTAGTAGAAGCATGATTAGGTGGCGTCACTAAAGTTATAGTGAAGGAGATAGTGCCTTTGGGGTATAATTGCTCGTTTAAAAATGCTTTCAAAGACCCAACGGGGGGTTGAAGATGTGTTTGATGGAAGCCAATCTGAGAGAAGGTGTCCCATTAAAGGAGATTGCATTCTACTCCCTGGTCGACTAAAATCTTCTTCACGACATACTGACCTATCTTGGCTATGATGATGAGGGGGTCGTATCGCCTCGGGTCAACCCTTCACAAATCGTCGTCGTTGAAGCCGATTGTTGGCCTCCTTCTTTTCAATAGCATGTTGATAATAGAAACAAGGTGTAGATTACCTTCAAGCTAATCAGTCAGCTGCTTCCACAAATTGTGCCAATCAATTGATGTAAAAAATGACTTCACAATTGTTTGTCTTTCTGACCTGGACGAAAAACCGGTGAGGTGGTAGAGGTGGTATCTGTTGGCTTGCTTTCAAAAGAGAAACCTGTAAAAATCCACTGGAGGTGGCTGTAGCAGAGAAGAATTCTACGCTCAAGTCAGAAAGAGTAGTAAAAGAGGGGGAAAACAAAAAGAGCTTGGGCTTTGTGTAGCCTCCGTGTGCAGTGTGTATAGAGAGAGATATGCGTACCTCGCAAGTTACCTCTGTTTCATATATATAGCATGCATGGGAGTGCCATATGTACTTGGGGGTGCCGTCTTATCTTGTAGAGAGATCGTATGAGATTTTCCAAGATTATAGGAATCGTAATCATGGACTCCCAATAGATTCAAAGTCCTTCGAGATAAGAAACTTCCGATTACCATTGTAGAGACCTGTGAAGGTTTGAATCATTAAGGGATTTGCTTCCTAATGGGGAAAGATCACAGTGGATATGTATCAAATTAAGAAAGGTTTAAACTTAGTAATAATTTCTTTCCTTATCGGGTAATTACTAATTAGACCCATGGTGTAATAAAAATTATTTCCATAGTGATCGAGAGGACCGAGAGATCAAAAGGCCAAGAAGTTGAAGAGTCTATCCAGTGATAGCCGAGAGATAGCTTAGTTTTCTATGGGCTTGGTTGCTACTTAGTAGGCCCAGTGAGATTGAACTATATAACCATGGGCTGGTAGGCCTAATATCATTAGGGCATAAGTGGATATTTACCAACAACCGATATTTAAGTTTAACCTGACTAATCTGACCGAGCACTGTGAGGGCCATTAAGGTGTTGGCTCTCCCAATGTCTGTCTTTCCATTTCTAAAATTTAAACTCGAAAATTTGATTAAAGAAATTTAGCGTCTAACTACTACATTTACAGCTCATTGTTTAAGCGTCCTTGGTTTTATAGTGTACTAAAAATTACAAAAATTTTTAATGTGTATAAAAGTGAAACTTTCTTTTTAGCTCGGCTCTGGTATTTACATGGAGGATAAAAAGTTAGGGGAGCCTCACATTGAATCCCACCATAAAAATTTAAGTATATGTTTATAAATTCGATGCAATGAACAATACAAATTTTAACTTATGTAAGGATAAAATTATAGAAATAAAATAAATTTTCTAATTAAAATATCATAAAAATAACAAAATTAACTTTAATTCGCAACAAAAGACAAACAACTTGCTCAAGAATCAAACCAAGGCCACTATCTAGTAGTATTTCTAATAACAAGTGATGGTACCGATTTTGATAACCCATGATCATACAACCCATAACCATAGAAGCCCAAACTCTACTGGGCCTACTAGGTTACAATCAAACCCAGAAGAAACTGAAGTATCTCTCAGCTCCTCGACCTCTCGGTCCTTATCGAGTCAACCCCTATCACAATGAGTCTTAGTTGTAATTATTTGATAAGGAAGGAAATCATTAGCGAGTTTAAACAATTACTTGATAAGAAAGGAAATCATTAGCGAGTTTAAACCATTCCCGATCTGATTGGTTTAGTAGAGGTCTGTGTTTAGGTCTGCTAGGGATTTTATAGCCTTGCGTTGTTCTGAATGTTGGCTGTGGGAATTGATTGATAACTGTGAGAGGCCGGGATGACCATTTGTTTATTTTACAGCATGATTTGAATTTCACAGGGTTAAACAGGTTATTTGTACATGGGAGACCTCCAATTTATGGGGAGGTTCTGCCCAATTTTCTGTAAAAATCCAGCCAGCATTCAGGGCAACGGGCGGCTGTTCACGACTCCGGTTCGGGGCGTGACAGGTTTATTACAATTTCTTCCGATAAGAAAGTAAATCTCCTAATGATTCAAACATTCATGGTTCTCCATGAAAGTAATAAGAATTTTTCTATCTCAAAAGACTCCCGGATCTACAGAAAGTCTACCAACACAGTACCCAGAACTTAAAAAGTCTTATACGATCTCTCTACAAGGTAAGTAGGGTTTCTATACCTCCAACCACATACGGTACTACCATACATGCTATATATATTAAATAGAGGTAACATGCCAAGTATGCATCTCTTTCTACACATTGCACACATAGACTACATAGGGTCTAGATTCTTTCGGTCTTCCCTCTTCTTATTGCTCTTTCTGACTTAAGTGTTAGAGTCTCATTCGTCGAATCCATCTTTGATGGGTTTTTTGTAGGTTTTTACATCGAAGAACACCCCAAAGATCCTCCATCATTGGTTCCCCATTCAAGACAGAAAGACGATTTACTATGAGGCTATTTTTGGCATTAACAGATTGGTATCGTTCATGGGAATGATTGACTGATTAGCTTAAAAGTAGTTCATGCCCTATTTCTCCTATAACATACTATCAAAAAGGAGGCTAATGATCAGTTTCGACGATGTTGACTTATGATGCATTGACCTAACTCAACACAACCTCTCATCATCATAGCCAAGAGAGACCAGTATATCATGAATAGATTTTTAGTCGACCAGGGAGCGAAATGCAACCTCCTTTACTGGAACACCTTCTGTCAAATGGGATTCCATCAAACATATCTTCAACCCCCTATCGGGTCTTTGAAAAGATTTTCGAATGATCAGCTATATCCCAAGGACACTATCTTACTTCTATATATTTTGGGACACAACCCAATTATGCTTTCACTATGACTCCTTTTAGTGTGGTCAGGCT
This sequence comes from Dillenia turbinata, assembly GCA_037126225.1. Classification (NCBI taxonomy): domain Eukaryota; kingdom Viridiplantae; phylum Streptophyta; class Magnoliopsida; order Dilleniales; family Dilleniaceae; genus Dillenia; species Dillenia turbinata. The sequence goes on from JBAMMX010000007.1 coordinate 20,476,048, forward strand.
ACCATCCTCGTACAATGCTATATTAGGCCATCCCGGCTAGAATGATTTAGACACCCTGCCAAGCACCAAGTATATGAAGGTCAAGTTTAGAACACCTTTAGGCATTGCAATGCTCGCATACGATCCGGACCTCCACAACATCTCCGATTTGAAGGAGGGGAAAAAGAATTTTAGTGTAGAAACAGTAGAATTCAGAGATGATATCAATCAGTCCACCAAACCTGAGCCTGGTGAAGAGGTGGCAGAGATTTAGATCTCTGACATTTTGGGCTAGACCTTCCAAATTGGAGCTCACCTACCAAACCCCTTCAGGATGCTATAACTGGGTGCCTGCGACGACATTCTAGCATCTTCTCATGGTTGCTTAAAGACATGCTGGGAATTCATCATTCGATGATCGTACACAAACTAATGGTGAACCCTAACTGCAGACCTGTGAAATAAAAGAAGAGAGTATTCACATTTGAGTGCCAGCAAGCGATATAAAAAAAAATGTAGAAACTACTAGCGGCGAACTCCATCAGAGAGATAAAATACCCCAAGTTAATAGCAAACATAGTCATGGTGAGGAAAGCGAATGACAAGTGAAGGATGTGTGTCGACTTCACCATCCTCAATAAAACATACCCTAAGAATAGCTATCCTCTGCCGAATATTGACAAACTCGTAGATAATTCGTCGAAACATCAGTTACTAAGCTTTTTGGATGCCTACTCGGTCTATAACCAGGTTTGCATGGCCCTCGAAGACGAAAAAACCAACTTCATCACAAATTTCGGCACCTACTGCTATAAAGTCATGCCATTCGCCTTAAGAACACAAATGCTACCTTCTAGTGGTCGGTTAATAGAGTCTTTAGTGAGCAACTTGTTAGGAACATTGAGGCCTATATGGATGACATATTAGTTAAGAGCACTAGCCATGAAGGTCACGTAGAAGACCTAGAGAGACATTTTGGACACTAGAACGTTTCAACATGAGGTTGAAGCCAACCAAATGTGCCTTCGGTATTACTTTTGACAAGTTTTTAGGCTTCTTGATCACCAATCGATGAATTGAGGCCAACCCAGAGAAGATTCAAGCTATCTTGGACATGGCTTCTCCCAGAACATTGAAGGAGATACAACATCTCACTGGATGGATTACGGCCTTAAATCAGTTCATGTCAAAGGTAGGAGAAAGGTACAAACCTTTCTTCAATGCTCTAAAGAAATCACAGAATTTTTATGGACATCTGAAAGTCAGTTGGTATTCGATAAGCTTAAGAGTATCTCTCGTCACCGCCTTTCCTCTCTCGGCTAATTCCAGGTAAGAAACTCTATCTTTACTTATCTGTATGTGACCAAGCCCTTTGCTTCATACTCGTAAGGTAGGAAGCCACTATACAAAAACCTATATATTATGTAAGCCTTGTGCTCCAAAAGACAAAAATGAACTACAGACCCATTGAGAATGTGACATTTGCTCTTATCATAACCACCCCTCACCTCCGTTCCTACATTCAGGCACATATGATTATGGTGCTAATCGACCAACCCTTAAAGTCAATCCTACAGAAGAAAGACATCTTGGGCCGTCTCATTAAATAAAGCATCGAGTTTGAAGAGTTTGAAATTGATTACTAATTGTGACCAGCTATCAAGGGTTAGACCCTAGCAAATTTCATTCTTTAATGCATCTTTACGAACCATGTCAAGTTAGCTACCAACAGCCTCCCAAAAACATGATCTATCCGACCAAACCTTACATATAGACGGCTTGGCTAACTCCTTAGGGAGCGGAGCCAGACTCATCCTAGTGGCCCCCGAAGACTTTAATGCAGAATATGTACTCCGTTTCGACTTCCAAGCCACCAATAAATAGGCCGAATATGAAACACTATTGACAGGCTTACGAATCGCAGTATTATTGGAGCTCAGAACATCCGAGTCTTTACCAATAGCCAACTTATAGTCAAGCAGATCAAGGGAACCTATAATGTAAAGGAGCCAATATTGGTGAACCACCTCTCCAAGCTCTAGAAAGCCATGGCCAAGTTCAACAAAGCTAACATACAACAAATTTCCAAATATAAAAACGCGAGAGTAGACACACTCTCTAAGCTAACAAGTTCACAGTTTATTGAAACCAGTTGAACTGTCTATGTCAAGAGCCTTCCACACTTGAGCATAGAAGAACCAGTATAGATCATGGTGATTGACAGCCCATCAAGCTAGAAAGATCCAATCATTGCTTACCTCCAAAGTGGCCACTTGCTGGATTCCCAGTAGGAGATGATAAAGGTCAAGCATAGAGTTGCATACTATGCCATTATTGATAGAGAGCTCTATAAAAATTTTTTACTTACTCATACCTCAAGTACTTGACACCAGAAGAAAGAGATTATGTCCTTAGAGAAATTCACAAAGGGATATGCAACAATCACTTGGATGCTTGTAATCTAGTGAATAAGGCCTTACAATAAGGGTACTATTGGCCTACTATGAGGACCGACGCGGAGACTTATGTCAAGTGATGTGACAAGTGCCAACGCTTCTCTTCGGTCCCTCACCAGCTTTCCTCCAAGCTTTGTCCCCTCACAAGCCCATGGCCGTTCACATAATAGGGGATGGACATATTGGAACTGTTCCCATAAGCAACCGGACAATGAAAACTCCTCATTGTCACCATCGATTATTTTACTAAGTGGGTGAAAATCGAACCATTGGCTCAGATAATAGAAAGCAAAATCCAAGTATTCGTATGGTGTTCATTATCATCAGATTCGGTCTACCCCATGTCCTTATTACTGATAATAGTAAACATTTCAACAACAAAAACTTTCAAGAGTTCTATAGCAAACTCGAGATTCAATATCGTTATAGCTCTGTTGCTTATCCACAAACTAACGGTCTTGTCGAGATTACGAACCAAACAATTCTCTAAAGACTTAAGGTGGCATTAAACAAAGAAACGTCATTCAATTTAACTTACGGATGTGAAGTAGTACTGTCGGTAAAGATAGGCATCCACTCGCTCTGCTTAAAGCAATATTGGCCAGAGACAAAGAATCTGCATTACGTGAGAAACTGGACCTATTGCCAAAGCTATGAGATATTGCATCAGCCCGGATGGCCTCCTACTAACAACAAATAGTTTGATATTATAACGAATGGTAAGGACCAGAATATTCAAGCCAATAGATCTAGTCCTTCGAAAAGTAAAAACGACTAGATAGCCACAACCTGGAGAAAATCTCACACCGAACTGGGAAGGCCCATACTGGGTGCGCTCAATTGCTCGGCCTAGAACGTACTAGCTCTACCACCTAGATGGTTCTCCTATGCCCAAAGTATGGAATTTTGAAAAATTACGCACCTATTATTAGTAAACTTTGTTATTCCTCCAGTTTTGATATATGTTCCGATTTATTAGCAATAACACTATTTTTTTTGCATAATGTTATCAATCGGGTACCTACTCTCTTATTCTGCTCAACGCGAGTATAATATTTCGGCTCTACGCCTCACATGGGTTCCGTATCCATCTTTAGTCTTTATACGGGATTTAACTTTTGAACGGTGGCTCCCACAATCTCTTAGCTCTATGTCTCAGATGGCTTCCACACCCATCCTAAACCTCTATATGGGATCTAACTTCCAAACAGGTGGCTCCTACAATCTCTCAACTCTACGCCTCACAAGAGTTCTACACCAATCTTTAGCCTTTATACGGGATCTAACTTTCAAGCTGGTGGCTCCCACAATCTCTTGACTTTGCACCTCATATGGGTTTCACACACATGTTTAACCTCTATACAGGATCTAATTTCTGAGCAAGTGGTACCCACAATCTCTCGCCTCTATGCCTCACTTAGATTTCACACCCATCCTAAGTTTCTATACGGGATCTAACTCACAAGCAGGTGGTTCCCACAATCTCTTGGCTTTATGCCTCACATGGATTCCGCATCTATCCTTAGCCTCTATACGAGATCTAACTCCCACACCCATCCTTAGCCTCTATACGAGATTTAACTCCCGAGTGGATGGCTCCCACAATCTCTCGACTCTTGTTCCACACTTATCCTAAGCCTCTATATGACGATCTAACTCCCGAACGGGTGGCTCCCACAATCTCTCGACTTTGTGCCTTACATGGATTCTGCACCCATCCTTAGTTTCTATATGTGATCTAACTTTCAAGCGGGTGGCTTCCCCCATCTCTCAGTCCACACCTTGCATGGGTTCTACACCCATAGCCCCTTAGCTCCCATAATCTCTCAGGCAATTTTCAACAATCTCTTGGCTCCATATTTTTTATAGTTTCCCTCAGCCATATGCCATGACATCTTATTGGGTTCACAATAGGAGTGTTATGACACTCGAGTCGAGTCGGGTAGTGTCGATACCCAAGTTTGGTTTGAGAGTTGTTTAGGTGAGCTCAAGTTTGCATTTCTCGAGCTTGGTCTCAAGCTCGCATTTCTCAAGCTGGGTCTCGAGCTTGAAATATCGTCCGGTAGTATTGTTAGGTAGTGTGGTCGAGGCTTGCATTTCTCGAGTTCGAGCTCAAAATGTTGTCGGATGGTGTGGGTAATATATTTAAAAAAATATACCCATAAATGTAATTATATATATAAAAATTATTTTAAAAAATATAATTAATTAATTTTGGGTAGCTTATTGAGATTTCGATCTTGACATAGTTGGGCTCGAGGTCGAGTTTGATACCAAGCTACTCGAACCCGAGCTCGAGCTCGAGCTTGGTTTGACCGAACTCGAGTCGAGTAGTTAGCATACACACTGACTGGATTACACCAAAGAAAAATTACAAAACCAAAAAGTATGACTCGAAAAAGTATGCCGATAAATATCTTCACCTTCCCAAATAGAGTAGCTCTCCAAACCCAGACATCTTCCTTTCGACAATGTGTCCAATGCTATTATAGATGAACTTTATGGATCTCACACCCCTGTCTAGCAACCAGTAAGATACTAAAATCAAAAAAATAGCTAGATACTAAATAGAAGTTGGAAAGGACTTTGTAGCTCATCAAACTATGCTATGGTAATTAAGGAGTATAAAAGCAATGATGAGTTGCAAGAAGCCAAATGGAACCCACCAGTACAAACCCACCATAATAGGGGACTATGACTTTTCTGTTGTCATGACAGAACCTTGTGTCCATGGTTCCTTTATTGACAGAACCTTGCACCTATGGCCTTACTGCCACACCTCCCTCGTATGCCAAACTTGTGGAAGGATAGAAATTTTCTCAAACATTGAACTCTCCTCAGAAACTCAGTTTTTTCACTAAATCACTCCCTATGAACAACCATGCTAAATTCTACCATAGCTTGTGATATATATAATCAAATAGTGAAAACTGTATCGTCAAAATCCCTTGAAATCAAAGAAATATTAGACATTTAATAATCATATTACACCTCTAACGTTTCTCATCATGCCTTTTCTGTTTACCCATAATGCCTTATGTTCTTTCAAATTTTCTAGTTAATATAGCATTTACTCTACTCCTAATTCTACTTCCTTAAACCGACATTAGTGGGGGGGTAAATGATGTTACCAGTTTTGATAACCAATGATCATACAACCAATAACCATAAAAGCCCAAACTCTAGTGGGCTTACTAGGTTATAGCCAAGCCTAGAAGAAACCGAATTACCTCTTGTCTCCTCGACCTCTCGGTCCTTATCGAGTTGACCCCTATCATACAATGAGTCCTAGTTGTAATTACTTGATAAGGAAGGAAATTTTTGGCGAGTTTAAACCTTTCTCGATCTAATACGGGTTTATTTCAACCTCTTTTGATAAAGAAGTAAATTTTCTAATGATTCAAACCTTCATAAGTCTCCATGATGGTAGTAGAAACTTTCCTATCTCTAAAAACCCCCTAAATCTACAAAGGTCTACCAACATAGTTTCTGTAATCTCAAAAATCTCATACGATCTCTCTATAAGGCAAGTAATATTTCTATATCCCCAAACACATACGACACTACCATACATGTTATATATATTTATATATATATATATTAAATAGAGGCAACATGCTAGGTACGCATCTCTTCCTTTACAAATTGCACACGGAGACTACACAAGGTGCATACTCTTTCAATCTTCCCTCTTCTTACCACTCTTTCTGATCTTTTTGATTTGAGTGTCGGAACCTCCTCCACTGGTTTTTTATAGGTTTCTACATCTAAGATCACCTTGAAGATCCTCGATCATCGATTCCCTGTTCACGATAGAAGGATGATTTACTGTGAGGCGATTTTTTGCATCAACAATAAGAAATCAAACCAAGGCCAAAGCCAAAGCCTTGACAATGCGTACCTATAACAAGAATGAAACCAAGGAAAAAGCCTAGATTGTACAAGGTGGATGTCACCATTCCTTTGGTGCACTACATTTATTAAATTTACTTGTATTGTAAAGAGTTCACTTCTATTAATAATTAAAACAAAACTAAGAAACATATTATTCCATTTTGTACATAAAAATTATTTAAAAGTTTGAAATTTAAAAAGTATTTTTAAATTAAATATTTGGGGGAAAAAAATCATCACTCTGTCAAATTTACCCTTTTATCTCTTTTATTGTTACATTTTGGTTAATCAATATGTACTTTTGAGCTCATTCTTAAACTTTATTTTTGCCATGATACAAGAAATATAGGAAAAGAGTAAATTAGGCAAAAATTAATTGTTATAAATGCAAATAAAATAGACTATTTTATTCTCCAAAAATAATAGTAATTAAAAAAAATCAAATAGGCTCACTCAAATAAATTGTTATATTTGGTTTTGTTTCTCTTTTTCTCTTACAATGTTTTTTTTCTCATTCATTATTATTATTTTTTTCCTATTTTACTAATTGGTCTAAAGTTTATGCTTCTAGTTTTTATCGTGCGCAGCTTTTTCCCATTTATATTAATTTTAACTATATTTTTAAAATTGTAAATAAGTTATATATATAATGGAGTCCATACAATTCAATCTCTCTCTCTCTCTCTCTCTCTCTCTCTCCTAATAACCGAGTATTTCATGGGTTATTTATTATTATTTTTTTAAGAAATAGTCTATTACTAAGCTTCGACATACGTTAAAATTGTGAATCTAAGTTGCATAGAAATGAAAATAAGAAAAAAATAAATATATATAAAATGATATGAGAAAATAATATTTTATAAAAATATATGAAATGAAAATATGATTAGGATTTTTTATATAAATATTAATTATTTTATTAAAATTATAAAATAACTATTTTTTATAATAAGAATTTAAAATAATCAAATATATAAAAAACGAATAATATAAAAATAATAATAATAAATAAATAAATAAATAATTCATTGAATATAAAAAAATATATAAATATAAAAAATATGAATTTTTATATAAATATTAATTAATTTAACGTATTGAATCGTTTCAAAACTAAAAAATATTTTATAAGGATTTCAAAAATAAGAAAATGTTAATCTTTAAAAGGTTCAAGAGTTTTTTGTACATCAAACGTGTGAATTAGAATTTGATTCCTTGATTGAGATAAAATCACGACTGATGGAAGAAGAATTACAAACGACACACTGCCGAACACTTCAATAAAACGACACATCTCTGGCACTTCTCCCTGTTCTCATGCTCTGCATAACTCATGCTTCAGCCCTCACCTCCCTTTCGTCTTCTTTTTCCCTGTTGTCCTCGTTTAAATCCTTTCAGTGTTGCTCCTTCAAACTTCGATCTCCCTCAGGTAAACCCTTTCTCTTTCTCTCGATCCGAATCATTGGGGTTTAACTTTTCTTTTCTCTTCAAGTGTCTAACTTTTGCAGCCTTTATTGATTGTCTCCAGCTACTGGATTCTTGTTTTTTTCTAGGTTTTCGTCAAATTAGGGTTTTGGGTCTGGGAAAACAAAAACCTAATTAGGATTAGTGCTTTTATTTTCTTTTGTTTGTTTGATTGTTTCTATTTTGTTTTTTTTTTGGGCCATGGTGCATCTAAATGAAATCCTACCTCCCCCCAAATCAACAACATCATACTACGACCACTCCAATGATCCATGGTTTAAACAGCGATTCAGTTCATCTGAATCCGAAAAATCTTCTGAATTCAAACCAAATCCAGTCCCTCAATATCTGAAATTTGTTGGTTTCGTCCCTCGAAAAATCGAGGATTTCGGAGATGGATGTGCTTTCCCTGAAATTCACATTGCATAGTACCCACTTGACATGGGTCGAAAAGACTCAAAACCGGGGATGAAAATATTGTGATGCAGTAGAGAAGCAGATAAGCAAGCTGCAGCTAGAAGCAGTTGAAGAACTGCAGTTAGAAGCAGCTGAAGGTAGATAAACAAGCTGCAGCTAGAAGCGGGAAGAATCTAGCTTAGAAGCGGTGAAGAATCTCAGATTAGAAGATTGAAGAAGCAACAACTGATGTAGCAATTAGCAATGAAATCAACAGCAATGTAGCCATGCAATTTGACAGCAGTGTAGTCATACAGGAAGCAGGAAGTTAGCTGAATTACGTGACAGGAGAATAGCTGATCTGGCAAGAAAGTAGCTGAGCTGAGTTGGCAAAGATTGTTATTAGTAGTTAGAGCTAAGTGGCATTAGTTGAGATGTTAATTAGAGTTAGTTAAAGAATCAAGAAATCAATAGAGATAAATATATACGGGGGAGACATGGAAGAGAGGTCTGCATGAATTGTTCTTAGTCCATCTCCCTCTTTTCCTCCTCTGTAATCTTGCTGTAACTCTTATTTTCATTCTAATAAAATTTGTTTGTTCATGAAAGTTGCATTACATTCTAAGTACGATTGATTTTCTTTTTCTCTTGTTCAATCCCACTTAGAGTGTGTTGAATCTCCTTCCTTCTGCAATAGTGGTATCAGAGCTCAGGTTTGTGTTGCCATGGCAGAGGGAACCAGATCTTAAGATCTAAACAGAAAATTAGAAGATACTATAAAGGCCTTGTTCAAAGAACACAAGGAAGCTCTCGACAAGGAGATGGATGCTCTCAGATCTTTGGTATTAGAAAGTCATACACGAAGCAATAACCACTCTCCAAGATAGTCAGAACAAGGGCCAAACCTTGGGACATGGGGAAATGGTTGCGCAACAGCCACAAGACTCTCCAGACTAGAATTTCCCAGATTTCATGGTGAGGATTTCAGGGAATGGCTTTTTAAGTGTGAGCAGTTTTTTGAAGTTAATGAAACTCCTCCTGAAACCAAAGTGAAGTTAGCAGCTATGCACTTGGAAGGCAAAGCTCTTCAATGGCATCAAGTGTATATGAAGTCCAGATATACTCGTGAGTTGCCAAATTGGAAAGAGTATGTGAGGAACTTGGTTGCTAGGTTTGGAAATACCATATATGATGATCCCATGGGAGAGTTAACGAGCCTTAAACAAAGAGGGACAGTAGAAGATTACCATGAAAAATTTGAAGAACTTCTGAATAGAGTGGAGCTACCTGAAGCTTATGCAATTAGCTGCTTTCTGAGTGGCCTGAAGGAATCTAGATTGCAGTTAAGATGTTCATGCCAAGATCTATAGATCATGCTGTGAATTTAGCTAAATTAGAGGAAATAAAATCCTTAGTAGTTTGGAGAAGTTGGAAGGGAACTCCAGGAAGGTCAACAAATATTGTTGGATTGAGTAAGATTCCTGCAAAAAATAATGCTGCACTACTACCTTTACCTAAACCTATCCAGCTAGGACCTCCCAAACAACCATTCAGAACTCTTACCTCATCTGAAGTGGAAGAGAAGAGGAAGAAAGGACTATGTTTCTGGTGTGATGAGAAGTATGAAAGGGGTCATAAGTGCTATGGGAAACAATTGTATAGAGTTGAGATGTGGTTAGAAGAAGATGAAAAGGAGGAAGAAATTGAAGATGAATCTAAGGGAATGGTCACTAATGCACATATATCCTTATATGCTATGTCTGAAATGGTACTACCTAACTATCAAACTATGAGGGTGCATGGGCATATAGGCAGGAATAGCTTTTGCATACTGCTGGATGGAGGAAGTTCTCACAACTTCATTCACCCTAACATGATAACTAAATTTGGATTAAGAACTCTAGAAGTAAAAAGGATGTTAGTGGCCTTAGCTGATGGAGGGAAGCTTCAGACTACCACCATGTGTACTGAATTTAAATAGGTTATGAGAGGACAAGAATTCAGCACCAAAATCATGGTATTGCCAATTAAAGGATGTGATGTGGTACTGGGGGTTCAATGGCTATCCACATTGGAGGACATTACATGGAATTTTGGAACCTTAAGAATGGAATTCACTTATAATGGAAAGAGGATAGTGCTGAGAGGGTCGACTGATTTGAAGGTGGTTAAGGGCTCAACAATGCAGAAGATTCTGAAGTCATCTTCTAATGTTCATCTTGCCAGACTGTGTTTCATTCAACTTAGTCAAGGAGAGCAAGTACAGGCAGCATAATCTACCCAATCCCTGCACTTAGCAGTAACTGAGGTAAACTCAAAAAAAAAAGAATAATTCTGATGATCAATTCCAGCTTGCTCTGCAACAAATTTTAAAAGAATATACGGATGTATTTGAAGAAGTAATGAGTTTACCTCCAACTAGAAGATATGATCATAAAATTATATTAAAAGGAGGTATAGATCTCATTAATGTGAGACCCTACAGATATCCTTACTTTCAGAAGACTGAATTAGAAAGATTAATCAAGGAAATGCTTAAGAATGGCACCATAAAACCCAACAGCAACCCTTATTCTTCCACTGTAGTGCTGGTAAAAAAAAAGAGATTGTTCTTGGAGGTTATGTGTGGATTATAGGAAGTTGAATGATGCCACTATAAAGGATAAGTTCCCTATTCCTTTAATTAAAGAATTACTAGATGAACTATTTGGCTCTCAAGTGTTCTCTAAGCTAGATCTTAGAGCAGGGTACCATCAGGTTAGAACGCATACTGTAGATATAGAGAAAATTGCATTTAGGACTCATGATGGACACTATGAATTCTTAGTAATGCCCTTTGGTTTGACCAATGCCCCATCCACTTTTCAAAATCTCATGAATGATATATTCAGATCTCATTTGAGACAGTATGTATTAGTTTTCTTCGATGACATTCTTTGTATAGCAGAAGTGGACAGCAGCACTTGCAACATCTGAAATTGGTCTTTGAACTTTTGAGACAGCACCAACTCAAAGTTAAACAAAGTAAGTGTTCTTTTGCTGTTACTCAAAATTCAGTATTTGGGACATGCTATTGATTATTTGGGTGTAAGGGTTGAACCTGAAAAATTGAAGACCATAGAAGAGTGGCCTTAACCTAGAACTGTCAAGGAACTTAGAGGGTTTTTGGGACTAACTGGTTATTACAGGAAATTCATTAGGCACTATAGAATCATAGCTAAACCACTTACTGAGATGTTGAGGAAGCAAGGGTTCAAGTGGTCTGAGGATTCCACAGCTGCTTTTAAAAATCTAAAAAATACTTTATGTAACTCCCAATTACTGATGTTACCTGATTTCAAAAAAGAGTTTGTGGTGGAGACAGATGCATTTAGCTATGGAGTAGGAGCTGTATTGCTGCAAGACAACAAACCGGTAGCCTTTTTCAGCAAAGCTCTGATAGAAAAGCATAAAGCTCTACATGTTTATGAACAAGAGCTATTAGTCGTAGTGCTAGCTGTTCAGAAATGGAGACACTACCTAATTGGAGTTCATTTTGTGATAAGTACAGATCATCAAAGCTTAAAATGTATCTTAGAACAGAAGATATCAACTCCTGCACAACAGAAGTGGTTGGTCAAGCTCTTGGGATATGACTTTTCAATAGTATACAAGAAGGAGGCTGAAAATATAGTAGCTGATGCATTGTCCAGAAGACCACAAGAATCAGAAGAAGCTGAACTCAAGGCAATCTCAACCATAAGTACAAACCTCATGTCTGAAATCCAACACAGTTGGTCACAGGATGATAAACTTCAGGAGTTACTTTCACAGCTGCAGAATGGAAAATCAGTCCAACATTACTCTTGGAACAATGTAATTCTTTGCAGGAAGGGAAAGTTGGTGGTGGGTAATGTGCAAGAGCTACGCCTCAAGTTAATCTAACTATGGCATTCTAGTGCATTAGGAAGATATTCAGGGGTGGAAGTTTCTTATAAGAAGTTGAAACAATCATTCTATTGAAAACAGATACACTTAGATGTTGTTAAGTTTGTTGCGGCTTGTGATGTCTGCCAATGATCAAAACTAGATGATACTGCTTATTCAGGTGTTCTACAACCTCTACCTATCCCTACTTCAGTATGGACTGATATCACCATGGATTTCATAGAAGGACTTCTTATCTCCTATAGGAAATCTATCATCATGGTGGTGGTTGATAGGTTAAGCAAGTATGCTCATTTCATCCCATTATCTCACCCATACTCAGCAGTGACTGTGGCCCAAGCTTTCATGGATTTTGTGTTTAAACTTCATGGCATGCCAAGAACTATTGTGAGAGATAGAGATAAGATATTCATCAGTCAATTCTGGAGAGAACTGTTTCGATTACAGCAGGTAACACTCCAATTCTCTTCAGTCTATCACCCTCAATCTGATGGGCAATCTGAGGTAGTAAATAGATGTCTCGAATAGTATCTCAGATGTATGGTTAGTGACAGACCAAAAGAATGGGCAAAATGGGTGTCATTAGCTGAATTTTGGTATAATACCAACTATCACATTGCAACAAGAATGACTCCCTATCAGGTGTTGTATGGCCAAGCTCTTCCCACTCACCTATCTTATCTTCCTGGTTTTTCAAATGTGGAAGCCATTGATCAAAGCCTGACTGCAAGAGAATGCCTCATACATAATCTTAAGCATCACCTTAAACATGCTCAGAACAGAATGAAGCAATTGACAGATAAAAGAAAGACTGATAGAGAATTTGAAATAGGAGATTGGGTTTATGTCAAACTTCAACCCTATCGCTAGCACTCCTTGAAGGCTCATCATTGTCAGAAGCTGTCCCCTAGATACTTTAGCCCTTTCTTAATCCAGGCTAGAGTGGGCAAGGTAGCCTATCGATTGCAACTCCCTAATGATGCTAAGATCCATTCCACGTTTCATGTATCCTTACTTAAAAAGAAGATTGGGACTGAAACTGTTATTTCTCAGTTACCAAAGGACATCACTGATCAAGACCAATTATTATTGGAACCAGTGGCCATATTGGATAGAAGAATCGTGAAGAAAGGGAATTCTGCTATCACACAAGTTCTAATTCAGTGGAGTAACACCTTCCCTGAAGATGTTATGTGGGTCAACTGGCATGATTTTAAACAGAAATATCCAACTTTCAATCCTTGAGGACAAGGATTTTCTTGAGAGGAAGGAATTGATGCAGTAGAGAAGCAGATAAGCAAGCTACAGCTAGAAGCAGCTGAAGAACTACAGTTAGAAGCAGCTGAAGGCAGATAAACAAGCTGCAGCTAGAAGTAGCTGAAGAACTGTAGTTAGAAGTAGCTGAAGAAGCAACAATTGATGTAGCAACTAGCAAGGAAATCAGCAGCAATGTAGCCATGCAATTTGACAGCAGTGTAGTCATACAAGAAGCAGGAAGTTAGCTGAGTTATGTGGCAAGAGAATAGCTGATCTGGCAAGAAAGTAGCTGAGCTGAGTTGGCAAAGACTGTTACCAGTAGTTAGAGTTAAGTGGCATTAGTTGAGATGTTAGTTAGAGTTAGTTAAAGAATTAAGAAATCAACAGAGATAAATGTATACGGGGGAGACATGGAAGAGAGGTCTGCATGAATTGTTCTTAGTCCATCTCCCTCTTTTCCTCCTCTGTAATCTTGCTACAACTCTTATTTTCATTCTAATAAAATTTGTTTGTTCATGAAAGTTGCATTAAATTCTAAGTACGATTGATTTTCTTTTTCTCTTGTTCAATCCCACTTAGAGTGTGTGTTGAATCTCCTTCCTTCTGCAACATATTGCCGGTTACGGTGAATGCCAATGGGGAAGTTTCCTTTGATGCTGTAGTTCAGGAGAATGAGAATAAGAACAAGATTGTATATTCCAAACATAAGGATTTAGTTCTGAAGATTTTGAGGGATGCACAGGAGGAGATGGAGGAGGAAGATGATGAGGAATTGCAGAGGGAGATTGTGGAGACAACTCAGGAAATGAAGGCTGCTCTTGAGAAGATTGTGAATGTTAGGTTGAGTGCAGCGCAGCCTAAGAATATGCCATCTAGGTCGAATGATTCCAAGTTTATTAAGTATAAGCCTTCCCAGCAGTCTCCAGCCTTTAATTCTGGTGCTAAGGAGAGGATTATAAGGATGGTGGAAATGCAGGTGGATCCACTTGAGCCACCAAAGTTTAAGCATAAGAGGGCTCCTAGGGCTTCTAGATCTCCACCCGTGCCTGTTACGCATTCACCGCCTAGGCCTGTGACGGTGAAAGATCAGCAGGATTGGAAGATTCCTCCTTGCATTTCAAACTGGAAGAATCCAAAGGGGTATACTATTCCATTGGATAAGCGTTTGGCAGCCGATGGGAGAGGGCTGCAGGAGGTTCAGATAAATGATAATTTTGCCAAGTTATCGGAGGCGCTTTATGTGGCTGAGCAGAAGGCTAGAGAGGCGGTGGCAATGAGATCTAAGGTTCAGAAAGAGATGCTTATGAAGGAGAAGGAGAGGAAAGAGCAGGAGTTGAGGGCCTTGGCTCAGAAAGCACGCTCTGAAAGAACAGGTGCTGCTCCTCCTCCTCCTGCTGTTCCAATGCCCTCAGACAAGCAGGTGATTGATGCTGATGTTGCAGATGGAAGGGGGGATTATGAGCATATGAGAGAAAAGGAGACAAGGGAGGAAAGAGAAGAACGCTTGCGACGTGAGAAGATTCGTGAAGAGCGACGCAGAGAGAGGGAGAGGGAGACAAGTTTGGAGGCAAAAGATGCCGCAATGGGGAAGAAGAGTAAGATTACTAGGGATAGAGATCGTGATGTTAGTGAAAAGATTGCTCTTGGTATGGCTTCTGCTGGAGCAAATAGAGGAGAGGTTATGTATGACCAAAGGCTATTCAACCAGGATAAAGGAATGGACTCTGGTTTTGCCACTGATGATCAGTATAATGTGTATGACAAGGGGTTGTTCACTGCTCAGAACACACTATCTACCCTTTACAGGCCCAAGAAGGATACAGATGCGGATATGTATGGAGGTGCAGATGAGCAGCTAGAGAAGATCATGAAGACTGATAGGTTCAAACCCGACAAGGCTTTTGCTGGTACCTCTGAGAAGACGGGTCCTAGAGACAGACCAGTTGAATTTGACAAGGAAGCTGAAGAGGCTGATCCAATCGGTTTAGATCGGTTCTTGACTGAAGTGAAGAAGGGTAAGAAAGCAATGGACAAAGTGGGTAGTAGTGGAACCATGAGGGCGAGTACCAGAGAAGGCTATGATGGAGGCTCTGGCAGAACACGCATCAATTTTGAAAAAGGAAGGCCTTAAAGAACTCTTGGTGAATTTTCGCATCGACTGTTGTAGTCCATTTCCTTTCCTGCAGTTTATTTGCTACATTACAACTGTAAGCTTGTTAAAGTTTTACTTTATATGGATGTATTATACCCAAAATGGGGATTGGCATTTGGAATGGTTTAGTTAAAGTAGCTGAATAGTATATTTGAGCCTCGATGAATATGCCTTTATTTGGTTTTTCAACTTTCTTCAAGTGGTACCTCGAGGCTTAAAAACACCACAGGATTAGCAACCGCAGGTTGCTTTATATGGTTGGATTTGGAGTCCTATGAGTGTTGCAACTTGACTTGTGGATGTCCAAGTCATGATTTTTCTGTTTTGGTTGCAGTAACATTCTAGTCTTCTATTTGTACGCTACCATGATTCTAACGTGATCAAATTCCAGGTATCCAGATACAGAACTGAGCATACATATACATGACTAACAGAGAGAGTAACATGATTATGCAAAAAATCATAATCTATATACATTTTTAGTCATATAAATTATAATTTTGTCATATCAAGATTCTAATGTATATACTAACATGATTTTGCAACAGATCACAATCTTTGCTTTTGTATGTTGTTCGCAGAGAAGCTCTGCCTGTAGTTTGTATAATCGACAGCGTTCTCTGTTTTATGCATAAATCGTTTGTGATGAGGCAGTAGGAGATTTGTGGCATGGAAATGCAACCTCAGGGATTATGCACATTATAATTTACTTGAATTATGCATGAGCCTTCTATGATCGACCTTGATAAAATCCATCACAATCTTATTGTTAATCATATGAATCCGAAGGCGCTGGTGGGGTTGGAATGATGATGATAAAATTCTTCATAGCTTAGAGATTAATTTCAAAACTTCTGAGTTATTCTAGATTGGGAGTCTGTAATCCACCCTTTTTTTTACTTTTTCATCCCTAATTTTTCAAAACCTCTCAAATCTTTGTTTATTTGAAATAGCTTATCTTTTTTGGGTTTAAGTTTTTACATCTAAATTTCATGTGTAATTACGTTTATTTTTATTCTTTTTTTATTTGATTCTCTATGAGTTTTGGAAAAATTTATTTATTTTTGTGCTTCTTCAAATAACTTTTGAGTTTTGTTTACTTGATTGTTGATAGGATTGGAGAGGGATCTCTCTCTCTCTCTCTCCCCCTCCTAAAGGTGCAGAACCAACTAGAGAAATGTACGAAATTGATCAAAAATAAAAAAATATTCTTAAAATAATATTTTCTTCAAATATATTTTAAAAATGAATTAAATTGATCTAATTTTAAAAACTCGATCAATACTATCGGTCAAGTTTTTAAAATTTGATCAACACTATTCATGCATTGTTTACGGATCGGTCGAGTTTCAAAACCCGACCAATACTATTTACATAAAATTTGATTGAGTTTTGAAAATTCAATTAATCTGTGAACAATATAACAGTGTTGATTGAGTTTTCAAAACTCGAACAAATTAGGTTACAAATGATTTTTTTTTTCTTTGAAGGGTTTTTTTAAGAATTTTTTTTTAATTTTTGGGTTAATTTCGTGCATTCCTCGGACCAACTAGGCAGTCGTGATAGGTTGCTTAAAAAGGAAAATTGTTTCCTTATATTTGGTAATTATTCTTACATCATGCTTTTTATGTTCCAGAAATTTGGCAAAGTTAAATTTTGTAATTTCTCTTCTATAAAAACTAGATTTCGATGTGTTTCCATAATGATGTTATAGATATTGTCTACATAGCAATGGTTCAGATTTTTCATCGGATAGAGAGAGAGAGAGCGAGAGAAGCTCCGGAACCACATGATGGAAGAAGAGAGATAAAGCGAGGAGGAGATATGGGGTGATGCGAGCGAGAGAGTAGAGAGAGGGAGAGATTGAGAGAACTCTGACTTGGGAGCGGCTGCAAAGAGTCAAAATCACCCTATCAAGTCTCCATATATCAAAATATCTTTGCAACTTCAAATTCAAACCAGAGGGAGGGTGAGGGGGAGAGAGAGAGAACGCAAGAAATTGTGAAGTAAACTCTAAATGGCACGCGTGATAAACAACCCTATAGGTCTCCATAGATTTGGAGTCTCCAATAATCTCCATCTCCAACATTGTCAACCTTCTTCTCACTCTCTCTTCGCCTCAAATACCACAAATCGCCGATTCACTAGATTAACTTCCCTCTCAAACCCTAATCCAATTGATTCCCCAACTTCAGTTCAAGCAGTAAACCCTACACCCTTCTCTGTCTCTCTGTTTCTAATTTCCCATATTTCTGATCTTTTTGTTGTTTCAGGAAAAGGGTATTGCAGAGGCTACTGATTCAGCGGAAGAAAGCACCAAACAGACAGCAGAGAGCGATGGGATTCCTGAATTTCCAACCAAAAACATCAATAAGAAAATAGCTCTGGTTTCTTCGCTTGCTGCAGTCGGTCTTTTTGTATTCACCAGATTGGATTTTGGCAGTGTATCTTTAAAGGACTTATCTGCCTCTGCTTTACCTTATGAAGAGGTTTCTTCTTCTTTAATTGTATGCTCCACCTTTCAATTAAAATTGTGTGGTTTAGTGATGGGGTGAATTTATATTTAGGCACTGACAAATGGAAAACCTACTGTTGTGGAGTTTTATGCTGATTGGTGTGAGGTTTGTAGAGAATTGGCCCCTGACATCTACAAAGTTGAGCAGCAGTACAGGTATGCTTCCCTTTCATGTAATCCCTATTTTTCAAGAGGATAAAGTCGTCTGATTTTTTTTCTTCTCTCGGTATCAGGGACCGCGTAAATTTTGTTATGCTTAATGTAGACAATACCAAGTGGGAACAGGAGCTAGATGAATTTGGTGTTGAGGGTATTCCACATTTTGCCTTCTTGGATAGAGAAGGGAACGAGGAGGGTTATGTAGTTGGTAGGCTGCCAAGGCAGTATTTCCTAGAGAATGTGGATGCCCTTGTTCGTGGGGAAGCTTCTGTACCTCATGCTCGTGTTGTTGGGCGGTATTCAAGTGCCGAAGCTAGGAAGGCGCACCAAGTTGTTGACCCAAGGAGCCATGGTTAGGACCCTAACCTCTTGTTGTGAGATGATGACAAGTGGTTGGACATGTGCAAGTGCTTATTTCCCACTTTGAATTGTATAGTCGTAAATCGTGACATTTTCTAATGGAAGATTTATGACCCTGGAATTCAGTTTTGTAAATTTATCTTCAAGGGAGCTTTCTGTTAGCAAATAGACATGGTAATTAAAGCATGGTAATTCAGCCTAATACAAGCCCTTGGGTTGGGAGTTTGATAAGTTTACTTGGAAACTAAAGCATGGTAATTCAGCCTAATACAAGCCCTTGGGTTGGGAGTTTGATCATTTTTCCTAGTCATTCATTCCCCGTTTATGTTCATTTTTTCACATATTTAATTAGCAAGAAAAATAGCTAGTCTAGTCTGCTTACATGGTGACCAGTAATCTCCAGTATAAATTGGACTCTAGCAAGAAAGATTTGAGCTCGTCACAGTCCAAGACAAGCCGTGGGCGTAAGGAAATGTTTCTTCCTTAGCTTTTGGCTTGCCTTTTCTTGAGCCTGTGTACCATTCGAAGCTTGCCGGGCATGGCAAGCTTCGAGAGCACGACTGAACACGTGTGATACTTGGTACTTCTCTAAAGTTCGTTTATGCTTGCAAAAATGCCTTTATGCTCCTTTTTGTACCCTACTTTGCAAATTAAAAGCAAACTTGAGAAGGATTTGGAAATGAGTTTTATTTGAAAAATGATCAGGTAAGCTGAAGCTCTGAGAAAGCTAGAGTGATGTACAACAGCCTGAATATTACACTTGAGTCATCATAGAACCTTAAAGTTTGGAAAGGCCTTAGAAATTTTCGGTTTTGTGGATCTCAAATCTTTGAGAAAACGCATGTGTGGTTTTGATCAAAGTAGCGTGCAATCCTCTACTTTTTGTAATATTATTGTCTCTTTTCTGTAGATGATAGGTGAGGCGGCTAGGCTGTTTGGCTTGGGGTTTTTGAAAGATTTCTGGAGAGGACAGGATATGTTCTCGAATGATAAGGTGGAAAATGGGTCGAGGAATTTGCTTTTGGCATGAAAACTTGTGTGGGTCTTGTCCTTCAAAGAACTGGTTTGTTTTGTTTGAAAAGATGCTCTAATAAATGATTTGGTTTCCCTAAGAGGTGGTTGCATTTACTGGAATGTGAATTTCTTTAGGCAAACATTTGGTTATGAATTGGAGAGTCACAGTATTTTTTTTGAGAGTTTTTTTTTTTGGGGGGGGGGGGGTCCAGCTTAATATACAGGGGGAGGATTCATTGATGTGGAATGGATCTTTGGGAGGAGTGTTTGACATTAAGGTCATTATAACATGCTGAGGGCGAACAGCAGGGTGGTAGGATGGGTTCGCCTATGTGGAAGGCCAATGGAACTCCATCCCTTTGAGAGTAAGTTCTTTGTGTGGGCGGAGGATCCCAACTCGATAATTTTCTAGCAGGGTACAATCCTGGTTGATAGGTGCATTCTTTGTTAGAGTGTGCTCGAGTCCGCTACCATCTTTTGGTCTACCATTGTTCGGATCCATTATGGGAGCATGTTTTTGCCTTTCTGTGCATATGTTAGGTGACTTCGAGCCCAGTAGAGTGTGTTTTAGGTTCGATGTGGTTCAGAAGGTTCTATGGCAAGAAGAAAAATTTTTAGGATTCTCCCTCCGGCCTTCCTTTGGTTGGTTTGGAGGGACTGCACTCGGAGGATTTTTGAGAGGGTGAAGAAACCCCTGATGAGCCTTATCGACAATTTCTTGAATGTTCAAGTCACTTAAACTAATGCAAATTAATAATACTTGAGATGTAATTTGTAGTCCTGTAAAATTGTTAAGACGCAGAACTGAGTTTTAAATCTAAGTCTAGTATCACATGAATTGTATCATTGTTTTCATGCTTGACAAAGAATGCATTACCCATATAGAATAATGGTGGTTCCATGCTCAGATTGAAGTTTTGAGTAAATGTTATTTGCAGAGAGGGATGGAGAGATTTTGAAGAGGGGAAGAGCTGTTTGGCGTGTTCTCCATTTGGAAGAAGGGTCAAGATTTAATTAGGATGGATACATAATGGTCTTCTTTTGTTTAAAGCCGACAGCCCAACAGTCCAGACCTATTTGCAGAGAGAGGGCTCTCACGATGAAACAAGCATATTAACATTAATATGTGTAATGACATGCGCATACAGACCAACTTGCCAACCATGCTTTTTCTTTTTTTTTTTTTTTTTTTTCCTTTTAAAAAGAAATTACCTTGACCATATAATTTTTTTATTCTTAAAATTTAAATCTAATTATTGATTAAGAAATCTAGAGTTTTTTCAGTTATGTCAATTATTCGTTGATTTTGCAAACCATGCTTCTTGAAGGGACACATAGG
The DNA here is from genome assembly GCA_037126225.1 of Dillenia turbinata. Lineage (NCBI taxonomy): Eukaryota > Viridiplantae > Streptophyta > Magnoliopsida > Dilleniales > Dilleniaceae > Dillenia > Dillenia turbinata. The sequence goes on from JBAMMX010000007.1 coordinate 20,496,960, forward strand.
CATACAAGAGTCAAACTGATGACTCCTCATTTGGTTGACCAATCTAAAGGTTGGAATTAAAGTACATAAAATGAAGGGCTAGGATTTTGTAAAGAAAATAAAATACTAAAATCTAACATTTATGATATTCTAAAGTACAAAATAAATTGTAAAATACACAACTAAAATAGTTAAATTTCATTTTTTGTAACTTAGGTTTAAAATTACAAAAATATTGTTTCTTAATAAATACTATCCTTGTTTTTCAAAATAATAACAAAAAATAAATTTACAAAAAAAATTTATTATTTACCAAAATTTCTTTCCAAATTCTTGAAAAAAAAAATCTTTTTTAGAAAAATTAACAAATTGTAACTCTTGTAAAATAGTTCTACAAAATTTTTGAAAATCAAAATTTATTCATTTTTATTTACATTTACAAACACCATACTCGAAATAGTTTGAAGAAAATTCCCATTTTAATTTTTATTTCATTATTAACAAGAAATTTTGCTCAAAAAGAATTCTTAAATTCTATAAAAGCGTTGTGGGCTCTTATACTGACCTTGAGAAGGATTTTTCCTCTAATTGATTCCCGAATAGATGTCAAAGGGTTGTGGACAAACACTGGTGTGAAAAATTCAAAAGGGAAGACATAAAAAGTTAGGTTCTTAATCATTCATTTTTATCATATGTGTTCGGCATATGTTTGATTAATAGGTGCCCATGATGAGCTGACCCGATATCCATAACTGGACCTCACTACTTAATTAATATATACGGTTGCATAGAATAGAAATTGATATACGTTAAAATGCATAAATATAAAAAAATAAAATTTTTTATATAAATATTAATTATTTATAAAAATAATAGAATAGATATCTTTTATAATAAAAGTTTAAAATAATCAAATATATAATCATTAATTTATAAGATAAATAATGTAAAAGTAAGAATTATAATTATATAAATAAATAATTTATTAAATATAAAAATATAATAAAAATATTAATTAATTTAATATGTCGAAAGGTTTCGAAAATGAAAAATATTAATTTTGAAAAGTTTTTGTAAATCTCATATTTGTACTATTTAATAAATAATTATCTAAGATAATTAATATAATTTGAACTTAAGTTCAAGATGTTTAGCGGCCACTATCTAAATAGCTCTCTATGCAAGTAGGAGAAGTTGATTATTTGGGACTCTACAAACACTCCCTTGTAGGAGTAAAGTTCAAATACCCCATTTTTGTTTTCTGTATCCAATGCTTTCTTCAATTATCTTCTACATGTTTTACAGAAAAAAATCATTGGCTTTGCCTCTTCCAGAGTGTCTTGCTCCTCTCTCCAAAAGGTGAAGAATCATCATTTTATCCTAATAAGAAACCAGGGTGACTTGGGAGAGAGACACGTTTGAGAAATTCACATTGCAACTCATGAAAAACAAAGTACACCCACTACAAAAGAAAAACTCTATCCAGACTGATGAAAACTATTTACAAAACCCATAAAAATCATTAATAAAACATTCTCCAACGGATGGACCTTCAGTTGACTATACACATATCGAGATAGATCTATACCAACAGTTATGGTAACCGTTGAAACATATCTTGATATATACTGACAGTTAGAAAACCAATGGTAAAAGTTACAAATTTTTATTGTTGGTTATACAAGTGTTAAGAAATGTTACATTTTGTATCGTTGGTTAATATATGTTAGTATAAATTATTGTCTTGTGTCGTCGGTTGCTATGTGTTACTATAAGTTACTCTCATGTATCGTCGGTTACTAAATATGTTGCTATAAATTATTGTCTTATATCGTCGGTTACCATATGTTATTATAAGTTACTGTTTTGTATTCTCGGTTATCAAATATGTTACTATAAATTATTGTTTTGTATTGTTGATTATCATATGTTACTATAAATTACTATCTTGTATCGTCGGTTACCAAATATATTAGTATAAGTTATTGTCTTGTATCGTCGGTTACGATAAATTGCTCTAAGTTACTGTCTTATATAGTTTATTATCAAATATATTATTATAAATTATTGTCCTGTATCGTTGGTTACCATATGTTACTATAAATTACTTTCTTATATCGTCAGTTACCAAATATGTTACTATAAGTTATTGTTTTGTATCATCGGTTACCATATACATTACTATAAGTTACTATGTTATATCGTCAGTTACCGCATATGTTACTATAAATTATTATTTTGTATTATCGGTTACTATAAAAGTTAAGAAAATGAAGTGTCTCTTATTATCAGTTAGACGAGTGTTAGAAACTGTTAGAAAATATTGTCCTATATCGTCGATTAAACAAATGTTAAAGAAAAGTTACTTTTATTGTCGATCAGTAGGTAAAGTTACCATCTTATATTGTGAGTTACCACAAATCTGTCTTGTATATTTTGTGTCGTTGGTTACATATGTTAGTATAAGTTACTATCTTGTCTTATATCGTCAACTATCACAAGTGTTAGGAAAATATTGTTAAGAAAATGTATGATAATATATGTCTTTTATTGTCGGTTATACAAATATGTAATCCACAGTTATTTGTTTATTATAATATCAAGTTCACCATTAACATATCTTTCACTACCCTTACAAATGTTACATTACAATCTAAAATAACAATCAAAGATGAAAATGTTACATTATAATCCAAGATAACAATCAAACATAAACGTAATGCAAGATATTAATAATATTAATGGCAAAGGAAAAAATACGTACAAATACATTAATAACATCTCGGATGGTTAGATTTCTTTAGATCCATCTGGATTTTCATATGAACAAAGTGATGAAATAGTGAGTTTAAACATTACAAGAGAGTTTCAGTGACCTTGAGTAAGTTTTGGATAGGTATGGATGCCGAAAGTATAATATATATTTTAGTTGAGCGAGAGTTTTTGTTGATTATGGATTATGAGAAATGAGAAATAAGGTTATATGTTTTGATGGATTTTGAAAGTTTTGAGAGGATGAGAAGATAATGGATTTTGAGACCTTTGATCGGAGAAAAGGAGAGCTTTTGAGGGAATGAGAAGCAATGAAAAGGAGAGTTTTCAAGAAAATGAGAAGTAATGAGAGAGTTTTGATAGTTTTAAGAGATGTTGACTGTCATATTTTCACAACCAATTTCAAAACCCGCTTCTTTTTAAAATTTTGTCTCCCGCCCTACACTTTCCCTTTTATATACTTGTTTCCGCTTATATTTTTAGTTTTAAATTATTAAAAACTCAGTACATGCCACAAAAGTAATCCAAAATTAGTTCATTTTTTACCACGTTGTCAATCCAAATTGGACAAATTACATCCGATGGCTGGGTTGAGCTAACTCTAAAATATAATGTCCAATTGATGAAATGATTAATTACAATTTATTTATTTATATGTTTTAAAAAAAAATGAAGATGGGAGTTAAAAAAATAAAAAATGGATAAGGAAGTATATAGGATGTGAATTTAGATGATTTTATTTATATATATATAAATTGAATTAGAAGCAAAATAAAAAATCATAAAAATAATATTACCAAAAAATAATAATTTTTTAATTTTAAGATAATTTTTTATTTATATATTTAATTTTTATTTGTTTATACAAAAGTGAGTTAAAAAAAGTTAAAAAAAGGGTGTAGGATGGAAAAAAAAAAAGAGAGAGAGAATTAAAAAAACAAGAATAAAGAAGAGTGTTAAAAAAAAGCCCAAAATGTCTTCCATCGCAGGGTTTCGTAAGCCTTGGAGAGGCACCCGTATGTGGCATGTTTGCACCTGTGAGGCTTGGATTTACATCTACGTGAGGCATGACTGCACCCGTGTGAGGAATGACTGCACCCACATGAGGCGTGGCTGAACCCGTGAGGTTTGAACTTGCACCTGCTAACGTACCACAACTTATTATTTACCACTAACATATCATAACTTACCACTAATTTACTACTACTTATCACTACTTACTATTAACTTACCGACATGTTGTAATTATTAATATTATTTATTATGTATTTATTAATTTATGTTAAATTAATATTAATATTTATAATTTTGTTGAATTGTCATGTAAATTTTATTATTTTATTTAATATTTTTAGAGTGTAATATGAAAAGAGAGAGAGTTAAAATAAATAAATAAAATTAAAAAAATTAAAAAAAAAAGACTTTCCTAAAGAGGGCTACCCCTGCACTGTGCAACACGGGGGCAACCCTCTTTACTTCTTTTAATTTTTTTTGTGTTTTTTTTTTTTAGTTTTTCATTTTTTTTCTTTTTACGATTATTTTCCTTTTATTTTTTTTTAGAAAATGGAAGTTACATTTTTTTTTTATTTTTTTACCCAATATTTTTTTATATTTTTTCTTAATTAATTTGTTTTTTTTTCTTTTGTTATTTTATATTACTATCACTATATATTACTACTACTATATATTATTACTAGTTATTATGTTTTTTTGTTCTTTTATTTTTTTAAAATATTAAAATATTAAAATATTAAAAAATAATTTTACAAAAAAAATATTACAAAAAATTACAAAAATGAGATGAAAAATAATACAAAAAATTAATATTAGAAGAAAAATGAAAAATCATAATATTAATATTACCAAAAAAAAAAATAATTTTTTATTTTTAAGATAATTTTTTATTTATATATTTAATTTTTTAATTTAAATTAATATGTCACAGTAAAAATCATGTCGAAAGAAATCGAGAAAATGAATAGGTTTACCTCAACTTAATTTAAATTTTAAATTATTTTCAAATTGAATTTTTATCATCAAAACCTAGTTTTTGTGAATTGTTAAACGCCTTCATATCATACACTTATTATCACTTATCATCATTTGTTATCATACATTATATTACCACTTATTACCATACATCATAGTCATATTACTACTTGTTACCACTTATTACCCTACATTATATTACCATTTATTACTATTTATTACTATACATTCTATTATCACTTATTACAACTTATTACCGTACATCATATTAGCACTTGTTACGATTTGTTACCATACATTATATTACTACTTATTATAATTTATTACCTTACATTATATCAACACTTGTTACCATTTGGTACCATACATTATATTATCACTTATTACAATTTATTATCATGAATTAAATTACCATTTATTACGACTCATTACATATATTATGAGCATATTACCATTTACAAAAAAAAATATTACAAAAAATTACAAAAATGAGATGAAAAATAATATCAAAAATTAATATTAGAAAAAAAAGAAAAATCATAAAATTAATATTACCAAAAAAAATAATAATTTTTTTAATTTTAAAATAATTTTTTATTTATATATTTAGTTTCTTAGTTTAAATTAATATATCACAGTAAAAATCGTGTCGAAAGAAATCAAGAAAATGAATAGGTTTGCCTCAACTTAATTTAAATTTTAAATTATTTTCAAATTAAATTTTTATCATCAAAACCTAGTTTTTGTGAGTTATTAAACTTCTTCATATCATACACTTATTACCACTTATCATCACTTGTTACCATACATTATATTACCATTTGTTACCATCCATTATAGTCGTATTACTACTTGTTACTATTTGTTACCGTGCATTATATTACCATTTATTACTATTTGTTACTATACATTCTATTATCACTTATTATAACTTATTACCGTACATTATATAACCACTTGTTACCATTTGTTACCATACATTATATTACCACTTGTTAACATTTGTTACCATACATTATATTATCACTTATTACGACTTATTATTATGAATTACGTTACCATTTATTACGACTCATTACATACATTATGAGCATATTATCACTGGTTATCATTTGTTATTATCATTTATTACGACTTGTTAGTATATATTATAATTATCATTATAGCATGTAGACATGTGCACGTCATTTTTATAAACAAATTTTTACAAAACAAATTTTTAAAACTCTCACTTACTTACATGCCAATTTTTTTACTATTTCCCGCCTTTTTTTACCATACATTTTTTTATTACCCGTTATTTTTTCATATTTTTGTTACTTACATTTTATTTAAGATTCACCCGCTTTTTTATTATTATTCACCCGCCTATTTTTTTTGGATATATTTTTTCATTACCCGTTATTTTTTCATATTTTTGTCACTTACATTTTATTTGTAAGATTCACCCGCTTTTTTTTATTATTCACTCGCCTTTTTTATTATATATTTTTTTCGTTACTCGCTATTTTTATTATATATTTTCATATTTATAATGTAATTTATTTTAATTTATTGATTTTATAAAAACAATTTATTTTTTATTGTTATCAATTTTTATTTAATTTATTAAATTAAAATAACATTATAGATATAAATTTTATATTTCAAATGTATTATTTATTTTATATATATTATTTAATTTTACAGTATTATCAATAGTCATAATTTTATTGATTTTATAAAAATTTTTGAAAGAATATTAAAAATATATTAAAAATGATTGATTTAATATTCTTTTCTAATATTTTTAATGGCTTTTAAAATTTTAATTTATAGATATTTTTATATTTTAAAGAGTATTTTTTTAATATTTTTATATTATAGATGTTTTTAATGGAAATTTTTAATATTTGTTAATATTGAAAAAAATTTTTGATATATTTTTTGATATTTTGATATTTTATATATTTTTAATTTTGTGAAATCGATTTATATATTTTTAGATTGATGTGTTACCCCTACCTATAGTGCCACATTTACTGATAATAATTAATAAATATTCTATATTACCACTTTTTACCATTTGTTACCATACATTCTATTACCGTTTATTACAATTTATTACCGTGCATTATATTACAATTTATTACCATACATTATATTACCACTTATTATAATTTATTACCTTACATTATATTACCATTTGTTACCATACATTATATTACTACTTATTACAACTTATTATCATGAATTATGTTACAACTTATTACCGTGCATTATATTATCATTTGTTACTATTTGTTATCACACATTCTATTACCACTTATTACAATTTATTACTATACATTATATTACCATTTGTTACCATACATTATATTACCACTTATTACAACTTATTATTATGAAATATATTACCATTTATTAGCGTGCATTATATTACTATTTGTTACTATTTGTTACCATACATTCTATTACCACTTATTATAATTTATTACCGTACATTATATTACCATTTGTTACTATTTGTTACCATACATTCTATTACCATTTATTACAATTTATTACTATGCATTATATTACAATTTGTTACCATATATTATATTATCACTTATTACAACTTATTATCATGAATTATATTACTACTTATTACTGTACATTATATTACCATTTGTTACTATTCGTTATCATACATTCTATTACCACTTATTACAATTTATTACCGTGCATTATATTACCATTTATTACCATATATTATATTATCACTTATTACAACTTATTACCATGAATTATATTACCACTTATTACCGTGCATTATATTACCATTTGTTACTATTTGTTACCATATATTCTATTACCACTTATTATAATTTATTACCGTACATTATATTACCATTTGTTACCATACATTATATTACCACTTATTACAACTTATTATCATGAATTATATTACCACTTATTACTGCGCATTATATTACCATTTGTTACTATTTGTTACCATACATTCTATTACCACTTATTATAATTTATTACCATACATTATATTACCATTTGTTATCATACATTATATTACCACTTATTACAACTTATTATCATGAATTATATTACCACTTATTACCGTGCATTATATTACCATTTATTACTATTTGTTACCATACATTCTATTACCATTTATTACAATTTATTACTATGCATTATATTACCATTTGTTACAATTTGTTACTATATATTATATTACCACTTATTATAACTTATTACCTTACATTATATTATCATTTGTTACCATATATTATATTACCACTTATTACAACTTATTATCATGAATTATATTATCATTTATTACGACTCATTACATACTTTATAATCATATTACCACTAATTATCATTTATTATTAGCACTTATTACGGTTTGTTAGCATACATTATAACTATTATTATAACATATAGACATGTGCACACTATTTTCACAAACAAATTTTTACAAAACAAATTTTTAAAACCCTCACTTACTTATCCGCTCATTTTTTTATTATTCACCCGTTTTTTTTTACTATACATTTTTCATTACCCGCATTTTATTTAAGATTCATCCGCTTTTTTTTATTAGATATATTTTTTCATTACTCGCTATTTTTTCATATTTTTGTCACTTACATTTTATTTATAAGATTTACACTCGTTTTTTTTATTATTCACATGTATTTTTTATTATATATTTTTTTCATTACTCTCTATTTTTATTATATATTTTCACATTTATAATGTAATTTATTTTAATTTATTGATTTTATAAAAATATTTTATTTTTTATTATTTAATTTGTTAATTTATTAAATTAAAATGACATTATAGATATAAAATTGATATTTCAACTGTATTATTTATTTTATATACATTATTTAATTTTAAGTATTATCAATAATCATAATTTTATTGATTTTATAAAATTTTTTGAAAGAATATTAAAAATATATTAAAAATGATTGATTTTATATTCTTTTTTAATATTTTTAATGGCTTTTAAAATTTTATTTTATAGATGTTTTTATATTTTAAAGAGCATTTTTTTATATTTTTATATTATAGATGTTTTTAATGAAAATTTTTAACAGTTGTGCTATCTTTATTAATGATTGCTAAATTTTTCCCAACGATCAATTTTATACCGTCATAAAATATTGTTTTAATTTTGTGATGATCGTAAACAGTCCCTAACACTCAGTCATATTTACTAACCACATATGATAAGCGTCAGAATTGAATATAAGTTTTAAAGACTGTACAATGAATAAGTTAGTATAGAGATACAACTTATATCCACAGTATGATTAACTAGATAGTAAAGAAGAGTTATTTAGAGACATTTTTCAAATCGTCTCTAAAATTTTGTCATATTTACTAACCACAAATAATAATCGTCAAATTTGAATGAAACTTATGAAAACTATATGCTTAAATAGTGAGTCAAAGTAGTCATATCGAGACTGTTTTCAAACCATTTCTAAAACTCTGCCTTATTTATTGACCACAAAAGATAAGCGTCTAAATCACTACCCCCCCCCCCCCCCCCCCCCCCCCCCCAAAAACCACCACGGGTTTTTTAACTAAAAGTCACCCTCTAATTTTACGAAGACCCCGACCGATTTTCGAATTTTTCCGTCGCTAATTACAAACGGATTAACGATGGATTTTTTAGCGATTGAAAATTTCGTCGCTAAATCAATCGCTAATTTTATTTTAAAATTTTCAAATTACCGACGGATTAGCGACGGAAAAGTTAGTAAGACCCCCCGAATGTATTATACGCAAAGTGTACCATCCGGTTAGGTAGATAGAAATTGGTTTATTTGTTTTCTATTTCTATACTTTATTTGTAACTCTCAATATTAAAAATACAATACTCTTATTTAATAAAAATATAAAATTATATTTAAAAAACAAAAAATTATATCTAATAAAAATATAAAATAATATTTAATAAAAATACAAAATTATATTTAATAAAAAAAATTATATTTAATAAAAATACAAAATTATATTTAATAAAAAAATAAAAATTATATTTAATAAAAATACAAAATTATATTTAATAAAAACAAAAAATTATATTTAATAAAAATACAAACTTATATTTAATAAAAATAAAATTATATTTAATAAAAATAAAATTATATTTAATAAAAATACAAAATTATATTTAATAAAAATAGAAATTATATTTAATAAAAATAAAAATATATTTAATAAAAATACAAAATTATTTTAATAGAAATAAAAAGTTATATTTAATAAAAAATAAAATTATATTTAATAAAAATACAAAATTATATTTAATAAAAATAGAAATTATATTTAATAAAAATAAAAATATATTTAATAAAAATACAAAATTATATTTAATAAAAATACAAAATTATATTTAATAAAAACCAAAAATTATTTTCAATAAAAAAAAACTTCAGACCTATTAGCGACGGATTTTTTCCATCGCTAATTCGTCTCTAATAGGTCCCGAATTTTTCCGCTATAGGTCTAATTTTTTTCCGATTTCCATCGCTAACCCCGCTACCCCGCCGTTGTTCTATCGTAATTTTGTTATTAATTCGCAAAAAACCCCCCCCCCACACCTCCCCCCCCCCAACCTGTTTTCACGGTAGTGGAATTGAACATAATTTTTAAAGACTGTATAATATATGAGTTAGCATAAATATAAAATTTATGCAGACGGTATGATTAGGTAAAAGAAAAAAAAAATGGTCATATACCATCCCCTTTTCACCCCCCCTAAAAATTTTATATTTACTTATCACAAATAATAACAGTGAAAATTCAACATCGCTTTTTATAAATCGTTGTCCAATCTTTACTGACGATTAGTAAACTTTTCCTAACGAATAATATTATACCGTCGTAAAATATATACATTTCTTAATGATTTCGTCACAAGTGTTGCTATACGCCATAAAAAATGATCGTTACATGTCATCGCCTATAAATGTTACCGTTATCTCAATACTTTAATTTTGTAGTGACCCTAAAGTTATTCTACCCTGGGTATAATATAAGTATCATTAGAATATTTTTCTTGTTTGGACTTGCATTGCAAGGCATTTTTTCAATCATGGTGTCTCTTCTCTACATATTTTACTAGATTTTGCTCTAGGAAAAAACAAAACTAGATAAAAAGTTCTTTGATTTTTCCTCACAATTTGTTGTGCCAGCCCTATCTAACCAAAAGTTTCATGCTTTGCTTATGTTTGGGGTCATCGAGACCATAGCACGCACAAAGCTTTGGCAAGAAAATAGTAAAGGGAAAGCATTCAAAAAGTTGTGAGAACCCTTTGGAGTAGCTTCAATGTCTTCTAGGCAACCGCACCCGCTGTGATCAATCTCTCTTTCCTTTTCCTTCTTTCTTTTGGTATACATGCACAAGGTAAATCCCATCTGGGTAATTAAATTTTCTCATTTGTTCTGCATGTGTTTCCTTTCCTGTATTGGTGTGATTTTACAATTTTTTGTGATCGCCTCAGCGTGTTTGGACAGTACAAGGACATGGGAATAATTGCCATGGGACTTGCGGAGAAGCTAATGATGCCCAAATCTTGAAGTGGCCACACCTTAATGATCAGATTCAACCTGCCGACATACCCATTACACGAACCTGACTTGTAAAGCTTTTACGCACTTTAACAAAGGCGAATGGCTTTTGTTTGATTTGTCGTATCATACCCAGAAAGATAAAAAGCTCCTATGACTTTATTATAATTCTCAATTTTCCAATACCATATTTTATTATAATATTCTTAAATTCCCCACTAATGAGTCTTGATTTATTTAACCGGATGACTAACCCTAATAAGTTAAAATAAAAATTCCAAAGAAGCAATTAATATCAGCGACTTAAGTCCCCAAGAATTGAATTCTCCCATTTTCCAAATTAGTAGACATATCACTTGGTTATGTGGTGGCCACTTTGTATTGGGTCCTCGAGAGAAAAAATGGTTCAACATCATTAATACTATTTATTACCTCAAATTGCAAATCCAACACATTTCTCTCTATATATTTTACTTTTTACTTTTTTATTTGTTTTTTCTTCTTAAGAAAAAGATACTTTCCTCTATATCAATAAGTGCAGTTGAACATTTGGTCAAAGGAAGGCATGCATGAGAGTCTATGCGGTATGATGATCGCCTCCCATGAATTTTGTCATTTATGATTTTCTTTTCCTTTTTTTTTAAATATATTTCTTTAGAAGAAAAAGGTTTCCTGTGAATATGGAAACTCAAAAGAGAAGCCATTGATGGATGAAGAGCAAATGGCAAAGACAAAGCATCAAGCTGATAAAAAGAGGGAGCTTCGACCCCACCCCACAAACAAGCCATGAACTCAGAGAACAAAGCCCACAGAAAAAAGAAAGAGAGAAAAAAGAAAAAAAAAATGAGTCAAATGTGCATTGGTGTAGGTCTTAATGAGAATGCTGCAATGAGCAATACCACCGTATTAGTGCATGGCAATTTTTTCTTGAAATTTTAGAAAAACTTATATACATATATATATAGATAAATATATATATATATATATATATATATATATATATATATATATATAATGGCATTTCAACATACACTGCTTAAAAGTTTTAAAACAAATATTAAAAAAATTCAGAAACAATACTAAAATTTTTTAAAATACCATTAAAATTATTAAAATATTATCTGTTCTATAGAAATAGTAATCTTTGCTCCTTTACCTCCTATATGTTATATTTCACCCCATGTTATATAGTGAAAAAGGTTTATTATTAATGTCTCGAAGTTTCCTTTTTTTTTTTTTTTTTTTTTAAAAAAAGAGAGATAACAATTAAGGGAAAACATTTTAAATGGCATTTAGTGTAGAAAATATGGTGCTCAAAGAAGTCCAATTTTGGTTAACCCATTCTTTTCTTGCATTCATCGTTGGTCAATCTTTTGTGTCCTCTATATCAATAAGCAAATGCAGAGCCCAGACATCGACCCCAAAAGACTTTCCTTACACTACACTACACCTTTAATAAGGATTTGCTTGAAATATTTACTATTTTCTTGACAAAAGAAAATAAATAAAATTTACAATATTTTATCAGAATTACTATATACACAATAATAATCTAAGAAAAAATATAAATAATATTTTTCTAAATAGCATTACTTTTTTTAGTTAATTTGAGAATTTTGTTATCCGTATTTTGACAAAAAAAAAACAAGAAAAGGTATTACGTCACTCAGATGTCAAATTTTTGTAAGGACTACAAAATGTGCATAGAAAAACTATAAAACGCAAAACGAATGTTGCCCCTATGGGGATCAAAATGATCATAACTTTACTAATCTATTACAAAACCACACACACACACTCTCTCTCTCTCTCTCTCCTCAAAAAAAAAAAAAAAAATCACATAAACCCTAAAATCATCCAAAATTTATCTGAAGAGATTTTTATCGGCTAAGCTATCGAACAACCATTAGCACCACACAATGTGCTTGGTCCCATAAAAAGTTGCATGTGGATCATCACAAACTATTAATAGCGACCACACCTAATTTGAATTTTGTTTTTATTAGCTGTGCGTATCTTTGTGGGTAGACACCAATAGTTTTTGTTTCATAAAATATATTTTCTCAAACAAGAAAATCCCAATACTTCATTTGACTAAAGGATGCCACATGCCCACCATCCAATCTGAAGCAAATCAGCCCTTGAAGCAATACGAGAGAGAGAGAGAGAGAGTGAGAGTACTTGATTGAAAATATTTCAATTTGGGCAATGTTTCATTTAGAGTAGTAGCGTACGTAAAAAATAAGTAAAAATATTATTTCTTCAAGTGGTCTCCCCTCCCACAGATAGAAAATAAATAGGAAAAAAAAAAATCCGAGAACCATATTGCGAGGAAATTAAAATGTGAGTAGGAGAAAGAAAAGTACTAAAGTCAGTCTCATGATGACACTCATAATTAAATGCATTTTTTTGGTCAGCCAGTGGGTTGAATGATCTGTATTAATCAGAAATTGCCAAGTGTATGCATGAAAGATCAATAATACCACAATTGCCACAAAGAAAATTTCCTAGTTTTTTTTTTTTTTTTAAATATTCAAATGTCAAACTATTATTGGATAAATTATTTTTATTACTTTTTATAATTTTAATTATCTTATAGTTATAAGACACGACATTCAGAACAATAATACGGGATCTTCTCGTTGCAGGAATGGAAAAAGCACTTTCTTCATCATATTTCGGTATCTAGCTTCAGATACACGTGTGGAGAAGCATATGGGGGAGAGAGAGAGAGAAAGAGAGATTATGTGAAGTGGAAGCAAATATCTTAGCTTCGTTACAAAACAAACTTCTCTCCATTGTTTTTTTTCCATATGCTTTGATTCATTTTCTTTCAGGTCACCCTCGAAACCGTTTTCTACTGACTCATCAACCAACCCTCTCTCTCTCTCTCTTCCCCATTTGCAAAGCAACTTCTCTCTCAACCATCTCCATCATGATCATCATCATTCCCACTCCATGAAGTCTCACTCTCTCTCTCTCTTCTCTTTTATAAAGTCTCAACTTCTTTACATCAAACATGCTGGAGAGAGAAAACCCACCGAAGGTATCATAAAAACAACATCAAAGAAAAATCGAGAAATGAGGAAGCCAGATCCCTTAGGCAAGAACAATAGCAACAGCAATAACAATGTCCCAAGTAAGCTTAGAAAAGGTTTGTGGTCACCAGAAGAAGATGACAAGCTCATGAACTACATGCTCAACAATGGGCAAGGTTGTTGGAGTGATGTGGCAAGAAATGCTGGCTTGCAAAGGTGCGGCAAGAGTTGTCGTCTGCGCTGGATCAACTACTTGAGACCTGACCTCAAACGAGGTGCTTTTTCTCCCCAAGAGGAAGAGCTCATCATCCATTTGCATTCCCTTCTTGGCAACAGGTCTATTCTACTTGCCTATTGAGCCTTTTCATACTTTTTTTACTTGCATTCCAATATATTTACCATTTATTTGTGAATTGTGCATGCATATGCATTCATGTATAATCTAAGTTTATCTGCATGATAGTGTATTTAACAGGTAGGTTTATAACACTGAGTTTTGGTTCAAATCTTTACTTAGATAATTTTAAATCCTTATTTGTATTAAAAGTTTATGGCTCAGTAAATAGTATGGAGAAAAAATGCTACTGGCGCAGTGAACCTGTTTTTGTTATACATATTGTTGTTTGGTAGAGATTTATGTCTAATGACCTATCACAGTCCATCTTAGAGAGAGAGAGAGAGAAGGGAGTAGTTAGACTAACGTTACATTTTATGAAAGAAAATAACAAAAAGTCAGTTTAATGGGTAAAAATATTAGATGTTTTAACCAAATCTCGAATTCAAAATTTAAAAATAAAAAAAATTATGTTGGAAGAACTCCCCTAAATTAAGATCAATAACGTTTAGACCAAACTAGTACTCTGAATACTAGTTGGTTTTTAGGAAAAAAAAAAAAAAAAAAAAAAAAAAAACCTTATAACTCTAATGTGTGGTAAAGAGAAGTAGAATAATCGGGTCAAGGAAGAAGGGAAAAAGCCACTAAAGACCAACTTCCATTTTGATTATGAAATTTGAATTCCAACTTGCATTATAAAGGGGGATTTCTCTTGTTTTATTATTATTTTTTTTTTATCCCCTTGAAATTAAAGATAAAGATGGAAAGAGAAAGCATCTTGGACCTCAAATTTTTCTTTCACTGTACCATCGATGACCTCCATTTTTCAAAAGGGCTTTTCAACCAAT
Organism: Dillenia turbinata; assembly: GCA_037126225.1. Taxonomy (NCBI): domain Eukaryota; kingdom Viridiplantae; phylum Streptophyta; class Magnoliopsida; order Dilleniales; family Dilleniaceae; genus Dillenia; species Dillenia turbinata. The sequence continues at coordinate 20,512,496 of JBAMMX010000007.1, forward strand.
TTCTGATGATGATGACGACGACGACTGATTTCAACCAATTTCTTTTTTTCCGTGAGATGAAGTTTTGTAATTTTGATGACAATGACAATGATAAAGAATCCAATTTGACTTTTTTCATATCATTATTGCTATTCCTCTCATTTGACATTTTATTCGACTATATATTATTCTTAGACATATGAATACATTCACATAATTTTAAAAGAAACACCTAACTATCTTCTCAACATTTATGTATATACCTTACATTGTAAAAGTACGTAGGATAGGAGTGAAGTATGTAAGGAAGTATATACATAAATGTTGTTGAGAGAGAGACTAAAGACTTGACCTTTGAGTTGAAGACACTCCACCATGTATTTTGTTTAAGATTTAAGCTTCCATGCAAATCATGCAATTATAGGACAGCTTCTCCTTCACACTTGTTTTGTGTAACTAACCATTTTTTGTCAATTTTTTTCTATCTTTATCAGGTGGTCACAAATCGCAGCACGCTTGCCTGGACGCACAGACAATGAAATCAAAAATTTTTGGAATTCAACCATAAAGAAAAGGCTAAAGAACTTATCTTCAACATCATCGCCAAATGCGAGTGACAATTCATCTTCGGAGCATAGAGACGTTATGGGAGGGTTCATGTCCATGCAAGAACAAGGACTTATGGCTATGTACAACATGAACTCCTCGTCCACCTCATTATCACCATCATCTTCATCATCACCATCCCTACAATCTATGGCCCTAAACCACTTAATTAATCCCTTGTCGAACAATATGGTACTTGAGCACGGCATAGACATGCCGAGTACCATTGGATTCTTTAACTCAACATCCACTCAATGCATGAACACAAATGGAGCACCAGCAAGTGTTGGGTTATTTGGTGAGAATGGGACATTTGGGGCTGAAGGTGAGCTCTTTGTTCCTCCATTAGAGAGTGCGAACTTTGAATACGTAAAAAATGAAAATACATATGATGATAGGAACACTAATACAAATAATTGCCTCTTCAGTAACGCAGATAGTATTATAAGTAATAACTCTAACAACAATGTTAACAAAGTAGATCAACTCAATAGTGGGGTTGGAAATAATTGGGTGGGAGGAGAGGATCTAAGAATTGGGGAGTGGGACTTTGAGGATTTGATGAGAGATGTTTCCTCCTTTCCTTTTCTTGATTTCCAAGTTGAATAATTCCCTCCTAATTTCCCAAAATTGTCTTCTCTCTCTCTCTCTCTCTCAAATATATAGGTTCTTTCAATTTCTTTCTTTTTCTTTTCTTTTTCATATATAAAAAATTGAAAAAGCACAAAGTGATAGACTCCTTTAGAAGCAAACATAAATAAATTTTCTTTAATATTCACCTCATCACACCCTGAGAGCTTTATTGAGGTGGGTTTAGAAGTCTCTCAGACCTTGTAACAATGCGATTCGGCCGTCATCCGCAAAAGTTGTTGAAATAAGGTCATCCAGATGATTATGAAAGAAGTTCTTGTATATGTGTATACCCCTTATTATGTTGTATAAACGAGAACACTTCTTTGATCATTTTATGAACATCTTATAGAGCTGTAATAAGTAATAATAATCAGAATTGTGAAGAAGATGTGAATATAGTCATAAAAATTGTAGAGAGAGACACAAGATTTTACTGGGAAATTCAAGTTATACTTATCAATGTACAAATCTATGTGAAGCGGAAGCTTTTATAGTTGTATTACACCTTGATGAAAACACAGACTCTCTCTCTCTCTCTCTCTCTCTCTCTCTCTCTCTCTCTCTCTCTCTTTCTCTCTCTCCGCCCACTCTTCATAGAGAGTGTCCAATGCTCAACCAACTTGTCTAACAGTTATGCATAGTAATGTCTTCAAATTGCAAGAAAAATGATTAGCTACAGTAATCTTAGTTGGGTAGGAACTTGGCTACTAACTTAGTGACATGAAATTTTCAACCTTGATTTAACAAGATAATGATCTTTAAGCAATGATTTAAGCTTAGCGTGTGCATTACATTGGACATCGTTCATAAAAAGTTTCAACAGCTGAACCAATCAAAGCCGCATAAGTAGCTTAATTTCTCACTCAACGCCAATTAAAATCATGGCCACGGGGAAGTTTGTTCATGAATTAGTTGAAAATAAAAAAGGCTAACACACTTCAAAAGTGGGAATTAATAAGCGTTGCCAGCATTTATCTCACTCTCTACAAATGAAGCTTCTAATAGCTGATCAAACCCTTGATCATCTCGACAACTGAATTTAATCATACTTTTTCCTCCCAAAAGGGGACAAAGATTGTGAAAGGGGGTCATTATTTCCTCTATTAGCATTCACTAATTTCGATAAGATTTTCATTCCATGAGTTTAATTATCCAACTTGCACTCATTGTGAATAAAAGTTGACATTCTTCTTTTAATCTTTTTTTTTTTTTTTTCTGTCAGAAACTGATTGAACCACGTAATAGAAAATGATCTCGAGTATCAAAAAATTTCTCAAAACAGGTTAAATACTCTCTTAAGTTGAATTTTGTCTTTAATTATAATGTTTGCAAGCCTGAAATTAATGGTTTGGTCCTTAGAGTAATTATGACTCTTTTTTACCTTTCATTGCTATGCCCAATGACAGCAACTAATGATTTTTTTTTTTTTTTAAATTGAAAAAAGGGTCAATTTAAGGCTGTGATAATGAACAACCTAAGCAAGAAGTGAATTCAAAGCAAGCTCATGAAAATGACTAAAAAAATGGAAAAGGGCAATTAAATATAAGCTCAATAGAAGACAACGAGGGAGATCATTTTCAAATTGAATGGCAGGTGAAGTGAGTGCTTCCACAAAATGATTTCTTCTTTAGATTTCTAACATTCCATAACTAACTTGTGTTCCCATTAATGTGATAGGTTGTTCCCTTGGACGTGGCTGATGATAAGTTGGTATGTGGGTAATATTCTTCATTTAAATATATATATATATATATATTTAATATGAGTGCAAAAGAGAATGGTCAACCATATGCCAAGCAGCAACTTTCACTTTGCTCAATATGTTGTTTTTCTCATTGCACTTCAAAATTTCTTCACCTTACAAGTTTTGTTTAATCAAGGTGGAGCCAATGTTTAACTTTGGCCCCTTTTGTCCAATGGTACATGCTCTCTCTCTCTCTCTCAGATTTATTTTATTGGTCAAGGCATGAGTTGATCATCCAATCCAGCTGTAGCTTCAATTTAAAGGATTACTTTAGGCCCCAGTCATGCTTAGTTTTGTTTGATGTCATAAGATAGCTCCCATGTAAAGTAACTGAATTTTAGGAAAAGTTTAAAAGGTTGTCAGTTTACTTCAAATACGTAGATCTATTTTAGATTCCTTTATTCCCACCTTTATTATTATTATTATTATTATTATTATTATTATTATTATTATTGTTGTTGTTGTTGTTATTGTTGTTATTTTGATAACGGTGGAAATTTAAGCTACTAGCCTTCTAATGTGCAGAGTAAACCCATCAAACATATACTCAATATCTCATAAATCATGCAGTATCGCCTCAAAAATCTACTTGATACAATTTTCAAGAATCAAACTTTGGAAGAGGCACATGTTCTGCAGATTAACATTGACGGAAAACTTTTAAATTGTCGATAAACTATAATTCAGTTGGTATCATCTCCTTTTTTGTTAGACGTCTCGATTTTAAATCTCTTTTATATATATATATATATAAAGAGAGGAAACTTTTAGATGTATTTATTCCTACATTTTTTGTTAATAAATAATAGATCTATTCAATCAATGCTTTTGCGCAGGCTATTTTCATCCCATCCTACATAATTAGGTTAATGTATTTGCCAAATCCCAATATATCTCCTTCTGATTGGCATATTTCCATAAGAGTATTATTAGAAGTGGGTTTCGACTCTATAGATCCGGTTCCTTATGACTCGAACGGATGCTCTGTGAAAAAGTTTAAAACTTGTAAAAGACCACCGGAAGGTACTCAAACGGGAAAGACTCCAACGCTCAAGTCAGAAAAAATGATTTTCAAAAAGATAAACAAATTGAGAAAAATAGAGGAAGAATCTCCCCGTGATTTTTGTGTCTTGTGTTGAGTTAGAGGACTTACCTTAGCTGATGCATCGAGTGCTTTTACATAGCGTCCCTCTTAGAGTCGTGTGATCACGGGGCGTTGCAATCCTAGTTTTTTTATAGGATAATCCGGGGATTCTGGATCTCAATTGTCAAAGATGTTGTCATCATTTAGGAAGTTGAATTATACGTGGAGATTCTTTCCCTTATCGATTAGATTCTTAAGATTTTCTTTATTATCCAGAAGAAACGTTTCGTACTGAAGTAGGAATTTCAATCAGAGCAAGATTCAGTTTGAGTATTACCGATTGAGAGTGGGGGTGTTCGGTTCTTTTAGTATTTGACTGCCATCAGTTGAATGAGAGAGAGAAGAACGGCCATTCGGTTCCTCTATATGCTCTTGTAGATTAGATCACATAAATCTCATCGGGAGCCAGACGATTAACAAATAGGATTCCATAGAGTTAAACTCCTTCGGATAGTTAGGGCGACTGAGACCCATTTAGGGAGATAGATCCCATCGGTAGAGTAGGGCGATATAAGCCTATTTGCATGTGCATGGATTGGATACATTGGATCGTGAGCCTTATGCCACTGTTGGACGGGGTCCATCTATGTAGTAAGCTTTTTCGAAAAGAGTTTCATCATTTGCTCCCGACTCGTGGTGTCGTTTCGTGAAAAATGCACCATGAGTAATGACTTTTTTGAAAATGCTCTAAACTTTTAGTGTAATGAGCATCTTTCCAACTTCCGTGAACTGTCTTTGGTGATTCTTTAAAAGCTATGCATATGGGCGTATTATGTATTCTGCCTCTTCGTCTATGAACAATTTTCTTGTCTACTGAAGATTTTCGCTAAAGATGCCGAAGGGTTCGTCTTCTCCTTATCAGAGCATTAACGAAGTCCAAAGCACGATTACGAAGGAGGAGCTGGAGGAAATATGTTCGGACATGGCTCTGGGTGGTGACTTTGCATTGATGATGCCCACTGGTAAAGATAGGGCGAATAGAGCACCCGATGATTGTGTCCCTATGTACAAGCAGGTAGTGAAGTATGAGATAAAGATCTCGTATACGAGTCTGCTTGCTGAGGTGTTGCACTACTGGAGGGTCTGCCCCATATTGCTCATTCTCAGTGCCTAGTGTTTTGTGGCTGCAATAATTTTCCTATTAAGGTTTTGTCATTTTCGTTTTGACGTGGAGATCTTGGCAATCCTTTTTTCGCTGACATGATGTAAGGAGTAGGGTTCTACCCACGGTTGGTATTGATTGTAGATCTGTCCAGACTCCCACTGGAAGTTTTATTACTGTGAATCAAAAGATAAGTTCTAAGCATAGAAGTTTTTCTTCGTAAAGTTCTTGAATAGGGATTTTTTGCCTGCGTTACTAAATGCGGAGCAAGAACCATTACTGAAGGGAAAATCTCTGCTTCCCACTCGCTATTCCCAATTTTTTAGATCCATCAGATGTTATAATGAGTTTACTCATTGGAACATTTGGGTGGATTCGCTAGTAGATAATCAAATACTACTTCTGGTGAGTTTGTTGATTGATGAGAGAAGAAAAATCGTTAGGCCCATCTTGCTGGAGCAGAAGGAAAAGGAGCTAATAGACGATCTGAAGCTAGTGTCTTGGATACGATTTCAACCAATAGAAGTGTGAGGCTGAACGTTAAGAAACCGCGTGAGTGCACAGAAGGGTCTCCAAGGAAGGGGCCATCGAAGTTGAAAAGGAAAAGAGTCCACCTACCTGAACTTCCCAAAAATGAGGAGCCATACGAAGGGGCGAGGAAGCACGCATCTCCGGTTATGTTGGCGCATCCCAAAGAAGGAGACAACCATCGGGAAACCAAAGAATGCGCTTCTCTCTAGGCATTCTTCCTTTGTAAAAGTGAGAATTGAGGGAGTAGTCGTTCTATTATTTGGTGTGTCTTCCTTTTCTGAGGGTGCCGAAGAAAGCTCTCCAGTCCAAGAAGCTCCGAAGACAGGGATGCCTCTGGACGCGATTGTTTCCTAGAGAGGGGGCCCCTTAGCGGGGTCTTACATTCCGGTTGTGCATACGTGCGAGACATCTATTCGGTCTCTTAGCCCTCATTGTGAAAGGACGGAATAAGAGGGATTCCCGTTATTCGTTTCTATGAGGCCTTGCAATCCCCAAAAGGATGGCCGAGAAGATGGATCCATTGCTATCTGCATGGGAGGTCAGAGATTTGATTGCGTTGATCTTGAAGGAACATTTTGATTGGCTGATCTATTTGACCTCTGTGATCCTAACCTAGAATTAATGAAATCATATCCTGAGCAGGTGGACAGGGTTCTTCAATCTCTTTGTTTGACGATACTATTCTAACTAGAATTTATCCTGTTTGATTTTTTACTTTGATTGACCTGTGTAATTTTTTCTTAGACTACCGCTTTGGCGGAACTTCAAAGGCAGCGGAGGAAGCAGCTGGGAAGGTAGGCTAGTCACTTGGGGAATCAGATCTTGTCATTACAGGACGCTTTGGAAGAGAGAAACGCCCAAGTTGAGATAGTCTCCACTGCCTTGTTCACTGAGAAGGATGAGCAAATCAGGCTTTTATGAGAAAGACTGTCATCGGCCAAGAAGCGATGTGAAGAGTTAGAGGTCAAATGGCGCGTTCACGTTGGTCGCTTGATAACCATGGAGACTTTGGTACAGTTAAAACCCCAAAAAAACCCCCCCCCCCCCCCACCCCCCCCCCAAAAAAAACGTGAGGCAGAAATTTACGAGGCTTTGCCCCCTTTAGAGGGGACAATTAGTTAGATAGCAATAAGCGAAGGTTCCGTCTCCGTAGCTCTAGATCATGTGAGGCCAATTGCAATTCGAACAGTTGTGGAAACCCTTTCTCTAGAGATCTCAGTACTTCCTCCTTCCTGACCCGGTTGTGATTTTGTATCCCCGTTCGGAACACTTTTTGTCACTTGGTGTATTTGCCCTCTCGTAAGAGTTTTTCTTTTAGTGGAATGTTTGTTTTTCTTAGCATGTTCCTGAGGTGCCTTACTAACGGTTTTCTGAACTAGATCATAGTGTGCTGCTAGTTTGTTTAAAAATGCATCACCTTTGTTAGAAGGGCGGTTCGATTGAATCATGACCATACTGGATATCAGGTTTCGTCCATCATCCCAAAAACTTAGGTGACGGTGCTTCAATAGGTGAGATTGGTTGACACGATATCGGTTTGCTTGGGATGGGAATCTCATCGACAGCTTGGAGTGATATAAGCGTTCCCAAGGCGACATAGACTCACTTGAATGAACGGATTTCACTGGTGGATCGAGGCGAAAGAAATTCCTTTAGGGGCATTTATTTTTTCAAAAGAATGGGGTGACTGAGCCTCATTCAAGGATATAGATCCCTAAAGCCTCATTCGGTAGGATGGGACGACTGAAACCCGTTCAAGGAGATAGAAAATTTTAATAGGATAGGGCGACTGAGACACGTTTGGGGAGATATATCGTTTCAGTAGGATGGGGCGATCAAGACCCATTTAAGGAGATAGATCCCTTCAGTAGAACGGGGCAACTGAGACTCGTTCGGAAAGATAGATCCCTTCGATAGGACGAGACGAATGAGACCCCTTCAGGGAGATAGATCCCTTCGGTAAGACGGGGCGACTGATGCCCGTTCATGTAGATAGATTCCTTTGGTAGGATAGAGCGACTGAGACCCATTCGGGGAGATAGATCCCTTCGATAGGATGAGACGAAAAAAAAAAAAAAAAAAAAAANNNAGAAGAAGAAAAAAACGAAAAAAAAAAAAAAGAAAGAAAAAAAAAAAAAAAAAAAAAATTTTTAAAAAAAAAAAAAAAAATTTTTTTATTAAAAAAATAAAAAAAAAAAAATTTTTAAAATTAAACCATAGACCCATTCGGAGAGATAGATCTCTTCTGTAGGACAAGATGACTGAGGTCCGTTCGAGAAGATGGATCCCTTTAGTAGGGTGGGGCGACTGAGACCTATTCGGGGAGATAGATCCATTCGATAGGATAGGACGACTGAGACCCGTTCGGAGAGATAGATCCCTTCGATAGGATGTGGTGATTGAGATTCGTTCGAGAAGATAGATCCCTTCGATAGGATGTGGTGATTGAGACTCGTTCGAGGAGATAGATCCCTTCGGTAGGACGGGGTGATTGAGACCCATTCAAGAAGATAGATCCCTTCGGTATGCTATTGTGCATTTTCATGGAAAGGAGTTTGTTAGAAAAATTGTTGTCTCCTAAGAATTTTGATGATAGCAAAACCTTTCATATTATTTTAATATTTTTACTAAGTGTGAAAATTGAGTTTGTTTTGAAAATCTCATAAAAGTGGTTAATGATAGTTATTATAAAGAATGCCATAAAGGCAAGTTATCTTGAATTATAGAGACTGTCAGAAACACAAAATATGTTCTTTCTATTAATTAAAGACCTAATCAGCAATCTAAGTGTAGGTTGAAAACTGCACTTAATTCAAAATATGTTAAGACACAATTGATCAATCCATGATTAAAAGAGTATCTTGTGAGAAATGAAGGTCTAAGAAAATCAAAGGAGAAAATTTTTCATGTTAAAATCACAATTCAGAAAAGTATTTAAATTCAAATGAAATTGAATTTAAATATGACGGCTGCAACTATTGATTTCATCCAATAAGGAAAAAAATATCTCTCCTAAGAGCCCCAGAGGAGGAAAGTCTCTAAGTCCAAGCCACAATCCAAAAAAGTATTTGAATTCAAATGGATTTGAATTCAAACATGGCAATTGTAACTATAACTTCCTCCAATAAGAAAAAAAAGATCTCTCCTATGGATGGAAAGTCCAAAGACAAATAGTCTTGATTCATGGTGCTGAGATGAGAAAGTTATCACCATTTTATAGCAGTAAAATGTTGCTAAAAAGCTAACTTTTGGTTTATATATTTTCACGATCAAGAATAATTTTATAGGGATCTTTGCTAGATTTTAAAGTGTGATATACATAAAATATCCAACAAGATTTATAGAGCAATTTTGACATTCTTGATGAGGGAAAATTATTCTTGAAGTTGGTCACTTGAATAGCCAAAATTGTATTGTGCAGAGAGTTGTATGAGATAATTTGGTGGATATTGTAAGTTTACTTTTGTTGGACGAAGACATCTTCAAGTAAGAAAGATCAGAAGTCAATAGTTTTTGAATTGTATTTTGTAATCTTATTTATAGTGAAAAACTAGTACGTTGCTAGATTCTGACTTGTTAGCTAGAAGAGTGAACATAGACACAAAACCGAACCGCTATAAAATTGGGGTTGCATCTCTATCATTTATTTTTATTTTTATAGTTATTTTTATTTTCCACTTCATATGTTTAGAATGATCATAGGATTACTTTATATCTAAGTAGAGTTAGATTAATTTTTAAAAGTCAATCAAGAAAACCAATTCAACCCCTCTTCTTGTTTGTCACAGGGACCAACAAAATTGATATTGAGTAAATTGAATATGAGCACAAAGATAACTATCCGCTAAGCAAAAGACGTCCGCTAAGGAAAAGACATTAGAGTTTCCTCAAGAAAGGGTGCAGAGAACGTCGGGTCATAAGTTGGAAATGCACAAGTCGGAATGTAAGGCTCATGCAGGAGCTGTGGGTCGTGGATCTAGAGGATCACCCTATCATGCCTATCTTGTGATAGTTTATCTCCCACCGGGTTATTCGGTTCATTTTCTCATGGTAGATGCTACCGATCAAAAGAAGGCATATTTTTCCTTTCCATGCTAATGAATGTTTGTAACTTTCCGCTTCGAACCATGAATTTCAATTCATTTTTAAACCATTTGCAGTCATCAGTCATATGTCCATAGTCTCGGTGGTAGTGATAGTACTTCGATTTGTCTTTTTTCGGATCATCTTTGGTGGAATGAGGTGGCCACCTTACATACTCAGAGGGTTGTAAGTTTTGAATTTTTGCTGGCACGAAGGGCTCGGTCGATTCTCCTTTGGTGTTAGCCACTGAGGCGATTGACTACGGTCTCTCCTAGATGGTCTATTTCTTCTTCGGCCGAAGGCCTCGGTGTCTTTGGCAGTGATGTATTTCTCGACACAAGAGTAAAACTCATGGATAGTGGAAAGAGGATTTTTTGAAATTGAGATTTTCATATCGGAAGACCTTAAACCAGTAAGCAGTGCCACTAATGAATAGAGTCATCCAAGGATAGAACTTTTATCATCTCTGTCTTGAACTTCTCCAAGAAATCCCTCAGGGGTTCGTCCTCCCTTCGATGTAACGATAGTAAGGAGGTATAGTTTCTTTTTGCTCCCCTACTAATCACAAAGTGAGTCTCAAATTGTTGTCAGAGCTGGAAGAAAGTTCTTGTACTCAGTGGGAGGAGTGAATTGAATCTTGTTAACACATTCCCCTTGAGCATGGTGGGGAAGTGCTTGTACATGGCGCCATCAGTCATATCTCTTGAGACCATTATCGTCACAAAGTGTGTCGTGTGGTCATGACGATCGATTGTCCCTTCATATCTCTCAGTGGGAGGTAAAAGCACGTCACGGGGTATCGGTTTCGAAGAGACATTCGGGTCGAAGGGCGAAGCATTATTAGAGTAGAGGGGGTCTGGTCTTCTCGAGCGTTAGCCCGTTTGAGTTCATTACCAACGAGTTGTTCAACTTGTCTTCTTAGGTTTTCAGGATTATGGTGAGAAGTCACAAAGGGCTCATAGTTGAGTGATGACATTTGTCAGCGAGGGTGGTCGCACCCAGATTCCCCCGAGGAAGAGTGGCCCTTGGGTCTCACGGTGTGACTAAGGCCTTCCAATCGCTGGTTTATGTCTTGAATTCTAGATTCTAGCCTATTTATTTGGGGCTAATCGATTTGTTCTTGGTGTATCGGTGCAGGAGCCATCGAGGGGTGTTCTTGAGGTTTAGATAGCGAGACCTGTTCTGAAAAAGGATATTGAACATGAGCGGGAGGATTGTCGGCAAGTCGAGTGGGTGCCGCAAGAGGGGCTGCATCAATAAGGGTAGCGGTACGGCCATCTACTGCAGATGCGGCCCTCGATACTATTCTGGTTCTTCGCTTAGGAGGCATGTCAGTCTGATAGTCCTAAGTGTTCAATAAAAATTCTCTAGTCTGCTTCCCATAGACAACGCCAATCTGTTGAAGGTAGGTTTCGATTCCACAGATTCGACTCCTTGTAACTCGAATGGGTGCTCTGCGAGGAGGTTTGAAATCTGCAAAAGATCGGCGGAAGGTGCTCTAACGGGGGAGAATTCGACGCTCAAGTTAGAAAGAGCAGTTTTTGAAAGAATAAACAGACTGAGAAAAATGGAGAAAGGATCTTCATGTGATTTTTGTGTGTCCTATATTGAGTTAGAGGACTTACTTTGCCTAATGCATTGAGAGTTTTTATATTGCGTCCATCTTGGAGTCCTGTAATCACGGGGCGTTGCAACCCTAGTTTGCTTATGGGGTGATCCAGGGATTCCGGATCTCAATTGTAAAAAATGTTGTCATCATTTAGGAAGTTCAATTATACGGAGAGAATATTTTTCTTATCGATTAGATTTTTAAGATTTCCTTCTTTATTTAGGAGATACATTTCGTACTGAAGTATAAAGCTCAATCAGAGCGAGATTTAATTTGAGTATTATCGATTAGGAGTAGAGGCGTTCAGTTCCTTTAGTATTTGACTGCCATCGATCGGATGGAAGAGAGAAGAACGGCCATTCAGTTCCTCTGTATGCTCTTGTAGATTAGATCACATAAATCTCATCGGGAGTCAAACGATTAATAAATAGGATTTCATGGAGTTAAACTCCTTCGGATAGTCAGGGCGATAGAGTCTCATTCGAAAAAATAGATCTCATCGGTAGAGCAAATGGCCACTTCATGGATTGGATACATTGGATCGTGGACATTATACGGTCCATTCTATATAGTGAGCTTTTTCGAAGAGGATCCCATCAACTATATATCATTCTCACCCTCATTTTCTCCTTCCAAATTTACGAATCTTACATGCGTGCTCATAAAAGAGTAAGAACAAGGCTTGCGGTCTCAGTGGGTTCATAGCTCAATGGCAAAGCATTTGACTGTAGATCATGAGATCACCTGTTAAAACATGGTTGGGCATGTAGGATTTTTTTTTTTTCTTTGGGTACATGGCATGCAGTATTAAATGTCCATAGCTCCGTGAAAGGGCATTTGACGGGTCATTGGTTTGAACCTAGTTGGACTTTTTATCGATTTTAATTATCAAAATTAATGAAAATAAAAAGGAAAAAAAATGAAAGAAAGAGTAGGAAGACTACAATGCAGCGGGCGTAGTGTAGAGGAGGAGAATCACTCCTATGAATTACTTCTTCCTGTCCAACATGACCGGCTTGTGGTCTGGCAGTCATATTAGAGCAATCTTCAACTAATTTGCTTCTTTGATTTTTCTTCCAAAATTGTTCATAAAATTGTTGATAGCTGGGTTATGAAAAATACTCATTTGCCTTAATATATGATTTTGAAATTATTAATCGAGAGGTCATCCATTCTTTGAATAATTCAGAGCTTAGCTAATAAAATTTTTAAAAACGGTATAAAGATTTCAATTCAAATCCACCTTTTAGTAGAATCAAAGTTTTATGCAGATAACTTTGATGATCCAATCTTCTGAATAAAAGCCGAAAATCCCATGTAGCATTTCTTTTGTTGGTATCCTAAAACCAAATAAAATGAGATACGTCGATTTAATAGGATGAGATATTAAATTACTTAATCAAATTTCGATCGAAATTTGAGAATGAAAAGCACTACGTTGTGAAAGACATCCCCTAAATAGGGTGGAAACTCATCCCTATATAAGATCCCTGCATACATTCAAATCTAATTAATCAAAATATGATTTCGGATAGCCGTGATTTTAAAAAACAATAATAATAATAATAATAAAATAAAAGAGCTACACAAGACTAACTTGAAGGTCCTCTTTTAAAAAATGGATCCCAATTTTTTAATCAAAGAATGAATGTTAATCAAACGGGTATCTTTGATTATCAAAGTTTATTTTGTTAAATTATCCTTCACATCAAAAGGGTGTTTCTCCATTCATGTAGGGGGAATTAAAAAAAAAAAAAAAAATGGACCAAGTGCTCTTGATTGTAACCTACTTGCACCTGTTTTTTTTCTTACATTGCTGTGCAGTTCTTGTTGTAGTATGTGTTCAACCGTTCCGAATTTACCATTTTTTTGACAAGCGATTGGTCCTTAGACATGACAATATAAAGGTATTGCAGTCAGAGAACAGTAAATTTGAGAACGGATGTTCGAATCAGGCATCCAAGTGATGATTATATTCCAATACTTTACAGGCAGTTTCCTGCCAATGTCAAAATTTCAAATTACAATTTTCTAGTTTCTCTTCTAGATGTAGCTCCAAAATTTTTATTACAAACTTAAAAGAATTGAGAATGGCATTTTATGATCTGCCTCAAAAGCAACTGGAGAGCCACTTAAGCAAAAATGGGAGTGTCACTAATGCCTGAAGTTAAAAATTCAGCATTAGCACAATTTTTACCACAAACCAATGGCCTTCCACCAAACACCTCCTACTCCGAGCCAAATGAGAATGTTGACAACTGACATGAGGAAGCCATAGCCCCACCATTTGGCCAATGGAACATAGTTAGCCCCATAAAACACGGGTGCTGATCCGATACCATAGTGAGTGAGACCTCCCATGAGGTTGGAGAGGAAAGAAAGAACCATGGCACCTAAGTATGGGGGAGTGCCTAAAGCACTAGCAACAGAGAGGAAAGCTGTGAACATGGCACCTATATGTGCTGCTCCACTTGCGAAGAAGTAGTGAGAGTAGAAGTAGAGAAGAACCAAAATGCCGAATGATGCTTGCCATGAAAGACCAAGGCCGCCAACAAACTGTGAATACAAGAATTATTGTTAATCAATGCAATTAGCATACATGTTTTCAGCTACTCTATTGCAGGTTGCAAGGGAAAGCTACAATATGGTTAGGAACATGATCAATGTCTCATAGATAAGAAATTGTAATTGTTTTACCTTTTATCACCGAAATATAAAGGCGCACAAATGACATCAATCTAATATTAACTAATATGTCTAGCAGATCTTTCACTTCAAAACAAATTAAACGTGGGATGGTTCTTCAGTTCCAACCAATTCCAAACATAATTGGAAGAAGAAGAAAAAGGGAGTGGAGGACTGAGCACTCCTTAGGTTCTTTTTATTTATTTTTTATTTTTTGCTAGACAAAGACTCTCCAGGAGTGAAAAGGACGCCTGTGGGGTTAAAATTCATTGTGTTACTGTAATTAATCTATTTGCGTTATGTTTTGCTATTAGGTCTATTTCTTCCCATTTTCCATGCATGAAAAAGATAGGATTGTTGGGGAGGGGGGGATATGCAGTTTGGGGATAGATGCGAACCTTCACAACAGTCTGGCTGAACCAGGAAATAAGGCCATATTTATTTAGGTATCCAGCCATTGCAATGAGAGCTGCAAACCATGTGAGGGTATCCCAGGCTACTGCCTCAGCTAAGCACTCCTTCCATGTTACAACCCCTGTTATAAGAAGGACCGACAATCCAAGGATGGCAGCAGTAACTGCATCCACATTCAGCATACCCCCAAAGATCCACAGTCCCACCTGATCAAATGGGAATCAGCAGAAACAGCACCAATCAGTAAGGGCCAATAATATGCATAAACCTGCAGCACTTGTTTCAAAGTAATGATTGACATGCAAAAAGCTACTGGGTCCTGATCAACATTTTTTTAAAAAATACAAAAAAAGTTAAAAGGAAAAATTTGAACTTATTATCCTTTCCTGTATTACATCACATGCCCAAAATTAATTTTATGCTCTAGAGGATGGTATATTTCTATGACCTATTTGCAAACCCAGCCATTGTGGAAGAGCTCAAATTACTATTGATCTCAACTACCCTAAGAGGCTGTTATAAGAGAAAATAAACCACTTGGTATTCTTCCTGTCACCATGCTAGGCTGCATATAACATAGAAGTCCACAACGATTTTTTTTTTTTTGGGGTCACAGTTAGGAAATAGACTATCACGAGTGCGGAGTCGCAAAAAGTAAAGAGTTGAGATTTACACAATCTAATCATTAGAAAATTTGAAGTTCAATGAAATTTAAATGTCATGTGGCCATTTCATCACCGATGGAATTATGGAAATTATACAATAAAACGAATTTTGAGACATATATATAGTTACTGATGCATTGCAACAAGAAATATTTATTTACTTCCACTAATTTTAATTGAATAGAATAGTCCTAATTGTTCTCTTGATTGCTTTGTTACCACTATGACAGCAAACAACCTAAGCATTTTTAATGTGATAGCTGCTTAAATACTGTTTAATTCTCTGTTATATTTGGCCAGGAAAAAAATGCTGAAATCTTTACAGGCCAGTGTATCCATGCTAAAGTAGCCTTCTGTTAAGAACAGGAACCCCTAATAAAAGTGGTCTCGATGACACACTAAAGTAACCGCCACGAACTATAATGTTGTATGACCTCAACTTCTTATCTATAAACTAGAAGAGATATATTGCAACAGAGGAGACTTAGAATATAAAAAACATCTCACCTAACTCAGGATTAGAGTGACAATTCTCCAATAGCATTTTGGGCAACAAGTTGTCTGTTTAGTAACTACACTATCACAAAATATCTCCACTGGATGATAGACTATAGCCGCAGAAGAAGGGGTCTTCTGAACAATCAGATCACAAGTGTTATTCACAAAAGCTTCAAACATGACAAACTTTTAGTGTCCAAGAAATGCTTTAACTTGTATATAGAGTCACTAATAGGTATAAATACCAAACCCAACTAAGGTGAAGGCTATATTTCCTCTCACTTTTGTCCAAGCTCAGCCAGAACATAAATCTTTAATACACAGGTCCATCTATCTATTTCAAGGTGGCAAATATGCTGCTTTAATTCTTTGTGTATAATAGTAGCTCCGCACCCACATCCCACAAATTGAATTGCACCCAGAAGTATGGTAAAAATGCTGACATTATTGTCAATTCTCTTATCACTTGCATCACTTGTAGATAAGCTAGTATATCTTGTAAATTAAGTTGGGGAAGAGGTGGCAGGGATGGACAGAACAAGATTCCTTTCACACAACAGTTGCAAATTGCCAACAGACGCTCAGATTCACTATTCAGTTGCAAATAAGGAACTTAAAGGGGACCTTGAGCTTGGTGGTCTATTCAATTGCAGCTCCAATAAACAGAACACCAACTCAAACCAACCTGAATCCAAGAACTCAGGCACGGTTGGGCCATCCTGCAACTTCATAAAACTGAGGTCTAAACATGCCTCATGGCCAGAAAAACTATTCCCCGCCTGCACAAATATTGAACTAAACAAAGACCAAGTATATAACCACCCTAATGTGTTTTTTCAATCCATATCCATGATCTGCTCTTATGACTTGATTAAGATCCAACAACAACACATGCCTAATAGAATTCAAGCAAATTTCCATCAGCCAATTTAACCTCCAAGTTCTTAAGTTTGGACACACCCAAAATGAAGAACACTTGAAAAAAGAAACAGAAAAAAGGAGTCTTAAAAGGTTCACAGACATTCTAAAGATCATGCTGAGATCGCTAACATGTTGTCCGACCAAAACAAAATAAACCCACTGCAACCTAACAAATTAAACCTCCAAACCAAACATATCACATCATCATGACACACGCTACATGCTCAGTAGCATATCAAGCCCATAAAATCCTATGAAAAAGAAACAAGCTCACAACTTCCTGCCCACTGGAGATCTAGGTTAGATTAGAATCATCCTTTTGCCCATATCAACTTTCATATATTGTGAAACTTAAGCAGAGCCCAGCTAAGTATTAGCATTTCAAACTTGAGGAGTTGTAAAAGTTTTGCACAAGTAAATTCATCAAAGTGAACCTCATAACACCATCCCAATATCAAGACATTGATCTTTAGAGGTGTAGACCAATTTCATTTCTCCTATCCTAATGTTAAGAAGTAAGCTAATCAAAATATATATCAAACCATGCAATGAAAATGATTTTCCAAATTTTACACATTCTAGATCATAATAAATTCAAGGTAAGAAAAAGAAATCGGCCCATTACTTGAATTCTCCAATAAAAACATGTAAACCATAATACAGATATATAACAATAATAACTACATCAAGTATCTGTCCACTAAAACAATAATAAATCATCAACATAAGCTACTCCAGTTATCAGGATATCCATCTTTTCAGTATTATAGAAAATTTGTCTATACATGTCAAATGAGTTTGCCGAAGGTGAATCATGCCAAAGCTATTGCTGGGATGATAAATGCATTGCTCAACAATCCTTAACAAGTGATCACTATGACTTCGAATCAAAACTTGGACACATGCTTAATGTGAAAATGTGCAGAATTTAACAAAAATCGGATCTTAACTTCTAAGGGAAATGTAGCATGTCAAGATGGAGCCATCAAATATCAATTCAAAAATTGGAGTATGCATGCATTAGGAAACCATAGGGACAACAAAGAATGAATTGAAATGGATATTCTGACAAGGTGATGAGTCTTTACACTTCACAAGTGACAAGCTATGAAGTCGTAGATAACAAAAAAAACGACAAATGTGCAGATGCTTATTCAAATCAAGAACAACAGGAAAATATTCCTGAAACTAGATTTGGTTTGGTATTGAACACGAATAAAAACATATTCTAAAAGCAGGGCAGGCACAAATATCATAAGGTGGTTATTTGGATCAAATTTCAAAATATTTGGTTGAGACCAAGTGAGCTATCAGGGCATAATGGACAAACATATAAAACCATTGAAGAGAGGCAAGAAGTGGCATCGCAGCAGTAGGCACAACGAGACACCAAGTCAAAAGAGATTCGAAGATGAGGAGAAGATTGCGTAAGATGTTCTATCAACAACAGGAATACGTAAAGGGGACTAATCATGCGTAAGTAACTAACAGAAGCACAAGAGAAGTAGAGGAAAACAAGGGTAATACGCTCCACGCCCACAAAAGCAAACTCTTACATCAATTAATACACCTTGTATTTACCAAATTTTGCTGCAGTCAGCTCAAAAATCCTAGAGACAACCACAAACAGGGTTGATGAAGTCATACATAGAGGAGTTCAATCAGATGATCTTATCAAATACCAAAAACAGATCAGTCAATTAAATACCAACTAACAACATTATGACCGCCAATGAGCATCAGCTCAAGTGGCAGCTTCCATCCACTTGTAATAGACTCGAGTTTGAGTATCAGTGAATGCAACCCAAAAAAACAACAACATTTTGACCGAAAACAGAATTGTAAGGCAAAAAGCCAAAATAAGAAATTCAAATAATAATTAAAAAAAAAAAAAAAAAACTTACAGTGAGAAGCAGAGTTCCAGCCATAATGATTTCATTCTTGGACATGGGTCCCATCTTCTCCAACTTCTCCCTCGCCAACTTAGGCGCATCAGGACTGCTCTTCACCGTTGGCGGATAAATCACGTACAGCAACAGAGGAACAACAACCAAAGACACCAAACCAGGCACAATTGCCGCCTTAGCCCAATCAGTCCACCCAATTGTCTGGTTAATTGTGTTAAACGTCAGATTCGCGCTCAGCGGATTCGCGGCCATGGCCGTCAAGAACATCGATGAAGAAATCACCGATGTCTGGAAACACGTCAACATCAACCACGAACCGAGCTTGTGCTCTGTTCCATCTCCCACATTGCTTCCACAAGCAACACACAGTGACTTCACTAATGGAAGAAAAATCCCTCCTGCGCGAGCTGAGACACTCGGAATCGCCGGCGCTAACAATGCTTCACTAAAAACTAAGCTATAACCTAACCCTAGAGAAGAACTACCAAACAGAGATACAAATTGGTAAGCGATTCGATTTCCTAGACCGGTTTTGATGAATCCACGAGCGAAGAAGAAAGCAAGAGCAATTAGCCATGGAATTGGATCTCCGAATGCAGAGAAAGCAGCCGAAAATGTTAGGGTCTTAGTGAGAACCGAAGCGCCCAATCCCATTAGAGCAACAGCTCCAAGAGGAAGTGGTTGAGTGATGATTCCAACGATCGTCGCAAGGAAAATAGAGAGCAACTGCCAAGCGTTTCTGGAAACTCCGGCCGGAACTGGGACGAACCAGAGAATGACACCTGTTGCGATGGATGCGATTAAGGGCTTTATCGCTGCTCCTGTCCATGGAGCCGGCGCCGGCGCCGGCGGAGGGGGAGCAGGAACAGGGGCAGGTACTGATGCAGAAGCTGAAGCGGAAGCTCGGACGGTGAAATTAGGGCGAGATTTGGGTTTTACAGAGAGAGAAAGAGGTTTTTTAGATAGAAGATTGAGATTATTAGAGTGTGGATATTTGGATCTGGAGGAGTTGAGATGAGGGGCGAGAGGTTGAGATTTGAGAAGAGGACGACTTCTGTGAGGATTATGATGGAGAGAACGAAACCCTAAGTTGAGAGAAGAGGAGATTAGAGCGAGAGACGCCATCTTTGATGTGGCGCTAAAGAAGAAGAAGAAGAAGAAGAAGAAGAATGAGGGTCTTTGTATCTACAGAGACCAGAAAGAAAGAGAGAAGAAAGCAACGTCTGTGTTGTTTTCTGCAGAAGAAAAACTCTTGGCCGTCGGATTTAGATCAGACGGTAGGTAACGTTGTTGGAATATAAGACCACTTATCAGAGAGAGAGAGACGGACAGCTGTTACGTAAGAAACAAAATCATAGGCAGGCTCTTCCTTCGGGTACTCCGTCTCTCTCTCTTCATTTTCTCTCTCTACCTTTTCTCTCCGCGCTCTTGATTTGGAGTGTCCGTCACCATCCATTGGTCATCGTTTATTACGTAACAAAGAGAAAGATAGAGGCCCGAGGGCCCCGGGGGGCCGTGAAGCTGACGTGTCGGTGAATGAATGGATGGTGAGTTGGGAGGGACCTGATCGAAAAGGTGAAGGAAGCAAAAGGTGAGTCCCAAAAAGGTCGGGGAGAATTGAAATGACTAAAATAACCTCTGTTAAATGAGAGCCACAAACAGAATATTTCTCAACAGGGTCCCCGCCCCCCCGGGGGGTGGGGGGGTTGCGGTTCTTCAGTCTGACTGTTCAGACAACAAAAGGGCGTAGAATGAGAGAGAGAAATAGAGAAGTGAGAAGGCAGTGTTCTGAAATGAGGCTGAAGCGTCAGACAGTTGTAACAAGAATGACAATACTCTGATCTGACCAACGTGGAAACAGTCAGCCCCCTTGATTTGGATCCCAGCCCGGTCCAGATATTGAATTTGCATTATTTCTCAAACACAACCAAAATGACTTAATTACCCTTTGACCTTTTTTCCATGACAATTTTTATTAATTTAGAACGATGAATGTGTTAAAAAAAAATAATAATAACGTAAAAAATAGAAAAATAGAGGAAGATGATTTTAATACCATATTAAATATATATTTAACTATGAATGGGATTCTGGTATCTATTTAGAGAAATTTTTTAATATTATAAAAATTAAATAATATGATTCTAATACAATCTTAAAAATAATCTATATATATAGAAACAATGATAAAAATATAAACCGTAGTGTTCACTGTAACAATAACAATAACTTGAGTTTTAATTTCAAATTTAGAGTCGGTTGTCTAAGAGACAAATATAAAATATTTAAAAAATAAAATATAAAATATAATAAAAAAAACACACACACGCACTATCCAAATTAACTTATAATATGAAAAGTGATTATTTAATTTACTCTAATTCTCCTACATCACTTATTTTTAATCGAAATCATCTCTTCAGTTAACCCATTAATTGTCATATTTTTGCGAATACATTACATCTAGATTTTAAACAATCTATCTCGTCATTTTACTAAATCTTCCATATTTAAACTCTCGATCCTCCTAAGTAGTGCGTTTTTTGGTTTTTGTTGTATATGTTCAAATAATCTCAAATGATATTTTCGCATCTTATCAACAATTGAAATCACTTCCAATTTAGTTTTTTTATCGCTTTTAATTTAGTGCATATCTCTTCATTTCTGATTCTGTTTTTTCTAATTTTACCATACATCCATTTTAACATTCACATCTCAGTTAAAACTATTTTCTATGATTGTTGTTGTTTAACGGCCTAACACATACACTAATACAGGTTTTACTGTCATTCTATAAAACTTCCATTTCAAATATGGTGACATCATGCGATTACAAAAAAATTCTAGATACCCTTCTCCTTCTCATCCAATCTGCTTGGATGCTATGGTTTACATCCTCATCTATATTGCGGTTATTTTTAATAATGAATTCAAAATATCTAAAACGTTTGTTTTTTGATACGTTTTGTCCTTTTAACCCAACTTTTTTTTATCATTATAATGATTATCACTAAACGTGCATTTCATATATTTAGTTTTTTGATCGCTTAATCTAAATTCTCTAAACTCTAGTATGTCTCTCTATAACTCAAATTTAGCACTAATACATTTTCTAGTTTCACTATCAATATTATATCATCTGTAAAAAATATACATCATGGTATTTTATATTTGAATGCTTTTTATGATTTCATCTATCACTATTACAAAAAGAATTGGAATTAATGTCGATCCCTGGTGAAGTCTAATGTTTATTGGGAAGCTATCACTTACTCCATACAAATTCTTATATTGGTGACAGTTCCATCATACATATCTTTAATGAAATTAATATATTCGATAGAAATCTCCTTGTTATCAACATTCATCACAATATGTTTCTTGAAATCCTATTATATGTTTTTTCTAAAGCAGTGAATATCATATGGAGGTCTCTTTTCTGTATCCTAAATATCTCTATTAAATATCTTAGTAAGTTGATAGTTTCGATAGTGGATTTTCCTGATATAAATCTAAATTGATTCTGCAATATATTTATCTCCAACTTCTTAAAACCCTATCATATGCCTTTTATGTTGATCTTTCTAGCATAGTGTCTTAGTTTCATTTGTTCACTAAATTATTATAATATATTAAGTTTATATAAAAAATTTATTGTTATAAATATAAAAACAATTATTACAGATATAGAAATAAATAAAATCGAATCTACTTAAAATCAGTGTTTTTTAAATTGATCTAGTAAATAACTTAACCAATCTATTTATTCATTAGTTCATTAGTCAGACCGATCACATCATTTTACGAACTAGATTATATTATTATAATGTTATATAAATAAAATTTGTATGTTACATATTTTAAAATAAAATAAAGTTGATATTTTTTTAAAAAAATTGAATTTTTTTTTATCAACAACACTTGAAAAACTATGTCTACAATGAAAACCGATCGGATTGATCCAATTTTATCGATTTTGATCAATTTTAAACGATCTTGACTGGGTTTGAATTCATTCAATTTAATAATGAAAATCAAATCGAATTATAAAAAGATTTTCTATCGAATCGATACTATTTTAAAAATACTATTTAAAATCAAATCAATTAATAAAATTGTATCCAATTATATATTAATAAAGTGAAATATTTTTGTAATATATGATATATTTTAACAAATTAAAATTAAAAAAATCAAATATTTTCAAATAAGATAATAAAATTAATAAATTGTTTTATATTCAAGGCTGTAACCAACTATATATTGCCTCAAGTTTTTGGAAGGTAGTCTTTTTTTTTTTTTGGTGGGTTTCTTAAAAAGAGAATTCACAACTTTATATTTATTTGCATTTACCTTTTTTAATTCAAGTTTGCCTTTAAGTACAAAGCAAAAGATTAAGAGGGGAAAAAAAATTAAAGGGGAAAAACATAAAAAAGTAAAGAACCGAAGAGTAATATTTTATTCTTCTCCGTATTTGGCATGTACATTAATATTTTGTTAACTTTTACACAATATAATTTAATTATTATTATGTAAATTATTTCTATCTAAAAATAAGCATATTAGTAATCTCTAAAAATATCAATTTAATACATATTTTCTCTCTAAATATATATTTTTTATTTCTCTCTCTCTCTCTCTCAAATAACAAATTTAGTTTTTTTCTCTTTTGAACTAATCAGATTAATTTTATTTCTCTAACATAATTAAAATATTTAAACTTTATTTCTTTAAATATCTTAGTTTTAAATTTTCTCCTCAGAAAAATAAATTTTTTCTCTCTAAAACTAAATATATTATTCTTCTTTTTCTAAAAAAAATTAATTCTTATTTTCTCTCTCATTTGATTTTCTCTCATTAAAAATCTAAAATTAGTTTTTCTCTCTAAAAAAATTAAATCATTTTTTATTTCTCTAAACACATTAATTTTTAATTTTCTCTCTCTAAAAAGATTTAATTAATTTAATTTCAATCTCTCTAGATACTTAATTTTTAATTTTCTTTCCGTAGAAAACTAAATTTAATTATTTCCTCTTAAAACTAAACGCACTAGTTTTAACTCTAAAAAAATCAATTTAATTTATATTTCCTCTTTAAACACATGATTTTTAATTTTTTTTCTTTTCTAAAAGATGAAAATTTAGTTTCCTCTTTCTAAAACTAAACATGTCAATTTCTCTCTTTAAAAATTAATTAAATTCATATTTTATCTCAATAACACATAGGACTTTTAACTTTTCTATCTCTAAAAATACTAAATATAGTTTTCTTTCTCCAAAATTAAGCATATCAATTTTTTCTCTAAAAAATTAATTTAATTCATATTTTCTCTATCCTTTTGGTATTGAGTTTTCTATTTTTAAATACCAAATTTAGCTTTTCTCTATTTAAGAAATAAACATATTAATTTCTCTCTCTAAAAAATTAAAGATTGATCTCTTTGAACATATTTGTTTTAAATTTTCTCTCTAAAAAAATTTAAATCTAATTTTTTTGTCTAAAAATAAATTTAATCCATATTGTCCCTCTCTAAACATATATATTTTTTCTTAATTTTTTCTCTTGTTAAAAATACAAATTTAGATTTTTAATCTATAAAATAAAACATATTAATTTAATTTCTTATTTTATTTTGGAAGGGATATGCGTTTAACTTTTTTAAAAATAATATTTTTTATTCCCTATTTGGAAATACTTTTATCTCTCCATAATATATTCAAATTGAATTTTGCATGGTAAAATTTATGCGGATAACCTTTAGACTCTTTTTATTCATAGCATATCGAATGCTAATAAACTTTAAGGAAATGTCCTTGAACTTTGACAGATTTTGAAATCAGTCGGTGATTTTTTTATCTTTTGACAATATCGTCCTTTTACTTTGAAATATAATATATTTCTTCGTATGTCTATTTAATCGTATGTGATTAAAATGACAGATCTATCTTAAGATAAAATTTGTTAAATTTTAATGAAATCTAAAAGAAAAAAAATGTTGTAATTGGTTATTTAATTTTTTTTTTAGAGAATCTTAAAAAATTATATGATTTTACTCTTAAAAACGCATAGAACAAAATCAGTTTTAACAGCCTTCCATATTTGATCATGGTTGAATATGTTTATTTTATTATTATTCTTATTATTATTTTTTAATTTTTATCGATCGGTATCCGGGTTCTGCTAACTAATCCGTCCTGAGTTTTATGGGATCGGTTATGGGATTGGTTCTACTCAAGTTTAACCTCGAGATTTTTGATTAAGAGAATAGCATATCCGATCGTCCAAACAAAGGAGTTTGTTTGGTTGAATATGTTTAATGTTTAGAGGGTTAGGCATTTCCGGTGAAAGGCGGTAGAAGGGCAATTTATGTATCAAAAGCTCGACGCTTTTCTGGCACTTTCCGGTTTCACTATTTGAAAATATTAGAAAACAGCATTATGATTCCATTCAATGGTTTGGGAAATCAATGGTGTAAGTCAAAGCTTTAAATTCTTCGTTCAATGAGAGGAAACACTTGAATTAGAGCGATGAAAAAGGGTTTTCAAGAAAAATAAAAATCTGATGAAAGATGGAAGGTTTGGAAGAAGCAGCAAGTTGGAGTTTGGTCCAGGAGAGTTTGGGTTGGAAAGGAGGAAATACTAGATACGCAGCAGCCTTCACGAGAATGCATTGATCAGAGCTTACATACACAACCATTTTGAGGGAAAAACCATACATTCAATTTCCTGATTAATGATTGAAGGTTTGTAAAGCATTTGAGAATGATTGTCGAGTTTGAAAATTTGGCCCAAAATCAATATTGCGAAAGTAATTTGCTTCTGGATATGTATTCACAGCCCGGGAGAAGGCCCATCCCAGTGGTAAAAGGGCAGGCTAAAGGTGAAAAGGTGATTTGAACAACAAAGGTGAAGAGAGGCCTATCCGTGTCCAAAGAGCAAGCCTGTGTTGAATTTTCGATTTTTTCAACCTTTGGTGGCAGTAGTCTGGATTAAAGCCGTTGTGTGATAGTTTAACTCGAAAGCAAGATTTTAATCACCATCCTCAATGCTCGGGCCAGGCACATGAGCCACTTGCACCACCCTTTTTTTTCGGTAAGATATCTGAAATTATAATCTAATTAATTTAGTTTGATTATCTGTAAAATCCTATTTAAGGAATGCTATCTCAATATAATTTTTTTTATTTTAAAATTTTGAATTAAAGATTTAATTAAATGATTTAACACTTCATTCTACTAAATCAACTGTGCATTGATTACATCGTCCTTTTTACTCTCATAAACAAAATGGAATGGAATTGAGGCGTCCATAGAGATCTTCCATGTTCTTTCTCATCCCCTGCAAGAATGTGCACCCCAATTTACATCTTCAGCTGCTACATTATCTATTTTCGAATCTCTTCTGTTCTCTCCGATCTTCAATTCATTTGGGACACCATTTCCCTTTTAAGCCCTTAGTAGTAATATTCACAAAAAAAATTGTCTATCTAGTTAAGAGTATGAACCGGTTATGTTAAAAAATTAATGGGTCGCAAAGTCAAAGCAGATGAAAAAAAACTGATGATGTCATCGTAAAATCATAAATAAATTTAAATTACAACAAACAAAGATAACAATAATCTATTATCTAGTGGTGAAGATTATGTATTTTTTCATCTTATTCTTAAATTCAAATAAAGACAATTATAATTTTTTTACACATATTTTAAATTAAAAAATCGGGTTAGATTGGTTTGATTCAATTTGAGTTTTGATTAATTTTTTAAAAATTGATTCTATAAAAAAATTTAATCAAATCAATCGATCCGATTTGGGTTTTAAAACGCCGTCTGTCTGCGATAGTTTTCTAATGATTATATCTATAAAATTAGGCTTGTAGTCGTTGACGCTGTCCCAGGACAGGAGTCTTCCTAAAAATGCATGCAAATTGGAAATTGTTGACCTGAGTCATTTCTCCTTTCAAAATTGGTGATTAAACAAATTTAGGTCGACCATTGGACACAAGATGAGATGCCACATAGCATTGATACAGCAGTAGAACAGTATGAAACCGCATGGCAGATAAGGTGGGAAGTAATAACGTACGAGAAATTCAAATAGTGGAAGTCCACGTGGCATGATATGAGTCCACTTGAGTTTTAAGGGGCGAGGGGTGGGGAGCGTACGGATGATAATGGGTCAATTATGTTTGGAATCGTATTAATAATATATCTAATCTTAAATATTAATTATAATATTTATATCTGATCTTAATTTGATTAGATTAAAAAATTAAAATTCATATCTGACCTTATGGTTTTTTTAAAAAATCATATCCGACTCAAACTATTACACATCTTTAAAAAATCGATCCGACCCGATCTTAACCCGACCCATACCCAATACATACCCGATCTAAACTATAATCTAATACATTTTTTAATTTAATAATATTTTTTAAAAAATAAAAATGAAATTTATAAATTATAACAAACTCTAAAATTTTTTTATTTTATTTAATAATATCATATTAAAATAAAATTTTATTTTATTATAAATTATTATCAGATTGAATCGGATCGAATTATTTATAATATCAATCCGAATCCAAATCGACCTAATTACTTTAACATTAAAACCCGACCCTAACCCGATTTTTGAAGAAAAAAATCCGATCCGTCAGATCAGATTTTTCGGATATCCATTGGATCAGATCGGATATTGTCATCCCTAAGAGCACGTAAGAGTTGTGTGCTTTAAGGTTTTTTTATTTTTTTTATTTTAAAGAATTGTGCATTTAAAATTTGGTTTAATTATTCATTTTAGAGAATTGATTATTCTCGATTTGAATCAACAGTGTTTGAAAAAAAAATTAAATTTTTATGAGTTTGTTGACTGTTGCTGTAAATGGCAACTTAGGAGCCAGCAAATTCAAAAAGAATTATTTTCTTAAAAAATTAAAATAAAAAGAGTTACTAATTTGAACCCAGCTAATTTCACCATTTTTTTTTTGTAATTTTTAGATATTTTTAATATTTTATGAATATTTAATAAAATATTGACACATTTCATTTTTTTAGAAATTTAGCAAAATTTAGGAAATATTTATAAAAATAATTTAATATACATGCGTTTTGTTTGCTAATCATTTTATATTATTTTAAGAAAAATACCGAATAAGTTTTAAAAAATTAATAAAAATAAATACAGCACTTAGCAGTGGATCGCTGCATCAGCTAAGCTACGATGTACACTCATGTGAGTTTAATTTGAAAAAAAAAAAAAAAAAAACTGTTTTTTAATAAAATTTTGATTCTTTTTTCTAGTTGAGAAAATCCCTAGTACTATACTATATTTCAGGAGTAAGGAAGGATGAATTTTTATGCTTAGGACAACGTTTTGATTAATTCTATTTTTGATTTTCAAAATCAAATGACTCTGGAATTTATCTTTTCTTCTTAAGCTTAGGATTGTCGGGATATGTTGAAAGGGAGTGGTCGATGGAACTGCTTGATAAAGCAGTGGCTATAAAATTATTTGACTAGTCTTTTCCCACTATTGGTGATGGAAAAGAAAACTCAATCTCTGTCACCATTTTAATCGATCAGTATTGGAGTTTTATTCGATTAATTCAATCTAAATATTATGAAATCCGATTAGCTCTCTATTCTCAAGATTCAAATTCAAAATTTCTGATTAAGAGAATAGAATGTCTTTCATATGGAGGGAAAGACGAACCGAAAATCTTAAGAGAATGAGAGAAAGGAGAGAACAACGCATGGGAAAGAAGGATATGTTCTCACGCTCTATACCATGATTGGTACATGTCAAAAGCAAAATGTTAAAGAGAAATTTGTGACCCTTTGTGGTTTTGATACATTTATGCGTTTGGTACATATGATTTAATGAAATTCGACAGATTTAGTAGGATTTTGTTCATTTAGAAATTAAGAAAGAATATCATTGAAACCATTAATTTCTCACAAGATTTCTTCGATTTTAAAAGATTTGGTAACAATATTAATTAAAAAAAAAAAAAAGAATGTTGTTGTTGAGAGATATATTTCTGTAAGCTCTACTTTTGAAAAAAAAAGATAATTTTGCTTGGCATATATATTAACTAAATAAGGAAAAAGAGTTAATTTTCTTTCACATTAATTCATATGTGATTTACTAAATCACAATACAACATTTACAAAGTTGTTCTACTACTTGGTGTATTATTTCACATAATTTTGATTATTTAAAATATTTAATTTTGATAGAATTCTGAATAATTTAATTTTGATCTGACTTTGTACAACAACCACTAACTTTTATAAATATCAATATTTATAATTTATTATAAAATCTCATTCAAATTAATTTTCTTTCACATTAATTCTTATAGACACAATATTTACAAAGGTGTTCAACTACCTTTAGCACCGTTGTTGTATCGATCAACATCAATTTACAACCATTTTAAATATTTAATTCTAAAAAATTTAAAATAATTAAAATTTCATTCAAATTATTTCAACTAAATATGAATACTTACAATTTTTTTTTTTGTTATATAGGGGTAACGAAAATTGTGCAAAAAAGACATGCTCATGAAAGTTCAAATACGAGATTTTGAAAAAAAACTCGAGCAAGAGTTCTTAACCACTCGGTATCCCTACAAAGACCCGAAAACTTACAAGTTATTATAGATCTCACAGGCATTATCTGTGCTCCCATTTATTCAATGTTAAAAGGCTTTCCAGTAAGGCATCATTTTAGCATTTTATAACCGAAGAAGAATTCAATGCCCTACGGTGATTCTGTATGTGCAGTCAATTTAAGGCAAGTTGCACAAATCTCTGCCTTTTCTATTTTTTTTTGTGGTAACACTTCATTTTGGAATCATCAACAGAGTTTGATGTGCTGGGGGACCAAGAGACGTTACATATACACTTCCTCACTACCAACATAAAACCAAGCCCCCCCCCCCGCCCCCGGGTGCCACCTCTCTCCCTCTCTCTCTCTCGCATCACATTCTCTTATTCCCTGCACTGTCAAATTCAAAAGCTGAACTTGGGTCTTTGCTTTTAAAGGTTGGTCATGCTAGTTGAATCACTGTTCTCTTTATTGGGTTTTTTCCTATCTTTGTTTTGATGAGCATTTGGTCTGCCAGGTTATGTCTACAAACTTCTGTATGTATTTCTTCTTTCTTCTTTATTTGGCTGTTATAAAAAATTTCTTACAGGGATTCAGAGCTTCACTTGAACTTTTCCTTTTAATTCTTTACCATTAGACTTTTTTTTTTTGGCAGCTAATTCCAGATTAGGCTGATTGGTGTCACCAACCCCCCTCCCCAACCCCACAAAAACAAAAGAGAGAGAAAAAAAGGTAGCCTGAAAATGGTGAATGAAGTTGATTCCTATCCAACCAAGAACAGCGGAAGAATACCACTATGCATATTTTTCAAGGGTGCTAGGTATGAATGAGTTTTACCTTGTTCGGTTGTTGATCGAAAATTCACTACATTTTTATTTGCTAAGAAATTATACAAAAAAAAAGATTATCTGTTATTTCATTTGTGTTCATTGATACAAAGAAAAACAGATTCTAGCCACACCAAAAGCAACGCATCCTTCTTCATTGGCTTTTGTGCATTTTCATCTTCTCATTTATATCCCCTTTTCATTTCTTATGCAGAATTCCTCATTTTTTTTCTTGTTTTTATCTTTTATGGCCTTTTAAGTGTTGATATGGGCATTATGTTGTGTGCATATGTGATTAATTAATTAAATTTGGAAAGTAACTTTCCTCAATTTGAAATATTAAAAAAAAATCATCCTCTCTACAAAAGGAAGTATCACCATTGGATCATAGCCTATTCTAAATTGATCATTCATGTCATGTTTCTCATGATAATTTTGAGGGATTATTATTATTTCTCATAAGATAGACTTTAAAATAATTGGCAACTTATGAATAACGATCTAATTGTTACAATCCCATGAGTATTAATACCATAAGGAATATGGAAAATCCCACTGGTGAGAACTTCAAAGGTTTGAACCGGAAGAACTAACTGAATTGAAGGCCCTTTTTATATTCTTTGTCCCTTCTTGGAGTGCAAATTTTAGGACAAAGTATAATTTGGACTCACCATCTCCGGCTTGTTCTGCTTTTAAGATAACTATGGACTTAATGGCTAATGCTCTATCACCTATGTCAATATAAGCAGAGATGTTTTCAAATTGGACAAGCTTGGTTCGGAAATAGCACAGATTGCATTCCCTGCTGCACTGGCCTTGCTTGCTGACCCTATTGCTTCTTTGGTCGACACTGCATTTATTGGTCAAATAGGTATTTGCTTTCCCATCCACCCAGAAATAAACATTTCTTTT
The DNA here is from genome assembly GCA_037126225.1 of Dillenia turbinata. Lineage (NCBI taxonomy): Eukaryota > Viridiplantae > Streptophyta > Magnoliopsida > Dilleniales > Dilleniaceae > Dillenia > Dillenia turbinata. Next base: position 20,543,374 of record JBAMMX010000007.1, read on the forward strand.
GTTCATTATTCGTGTTGTCTTTCGGGATATAACCAAAAGTAAGAATGTAAAATCTTAGTGAGATATTGTATTTGTGGTAACTATCCTGGCCATGGCATATGTCATGGTTGAATTTATTATATAATGCTTAATTGCCATCTCATCTCATCAGAGATTTTGTGAACATTTTCACTTTTCGATGCAAATAGGTCCAGTGGAACTTGCTGCAGTAGGAGTTTCTATTGCAGTGTTCAATCAAGTATCAAGGATCGCAATTTTCCCTCTTGTAAGTGTCACAACCTCGTTTGTTGCCGAGGAAGATGCTGTTCAAGTGGTCAACCAAGAAGAGGCACAACAAATTGGGTACCTAGAAATGAGCCAAACCATAAACAATGAAAGCAAAGAATTAATAGAAGAAATTGGTATCCCACCATCATCTACAATACTTCCAAGTTGTGTCATCTTTCTATTCTTCTATTAATTTTCTTTGTCAGATTCTGCGGAGAGTGGATTTAAGCCAGAACTACTTGATGAAAACACTGATGCTCCTAACTCAAAGCACCAGATAAGGCATATTCCTTCGGCTTTATCAGCATTAGTCATTGGAGGAATTCTTGGCCTAATCCAAGCCATATTACTCATTTCTGCTGCAAGACCTATCTTAAAATTCATGGGTGTCAAATCTGTATGTCTATTCATATTCTATTGCTATTCCTGAGACTTGAAGCTGTTTGATTGTAATTGATGACAACGAAATTTTGTCCAACAAACCAGGATTCTCCAATGCTGATCCCTGCACAACAGTACTTGGCATTAAGGTCCCTTGGTGCTCCTGCAGTTCTTCTCTCATTGGCGATGCAAGGGGTCTTCCGTGGATTTAAGGATACAACAACTCCTTTATATGCCACTGGTATATAAAGTGTTTAACTATGGATAAATGTAGTAGGCATTGATATTGCAGTCTTATTTTAAATGCCTTTTGATTCTTACAGTTGCAGGAGATGTGACCAACATAATCTTAGACCCGATTTTTATGTTCTTTTTCCGCTTGGGAGTCAGCGGTGCAGCCATTGCGCATGTAATATCTCAGTGAGTGTTAGTCCGCTGCATTGTCAAAAACTGCCATCTGACAGAGTTCTCTGTGCTAATTGCCTTTCATTTCATGTTTGGTTGATGATTTAGATACTTGATTTCAATCATACTCTTGAGGAGACTTATGAAACATGTTTATCTCTTACCTCCAAGCATAAAAAATCTGCAGTTCAGTCGATTCCTCACAAATGGTGAGGTTTTATATCTGGTACTGTGGAACCAATGTTTTAGCATCAGTAGTAGGAATACTCATTTTTTTTGGCTTTTGGGCTGCAGGATTTCTGTTGCTAATGAGGGTTATAGCGGTTACATTTTGCGTGACTCTGGCTGCATCAATGGCTGCACGACAAGGATCAACATCCATGGCAGCATTCCAGGTCTGCTTGCAAGTCTGGTTGGCGACATCCCTCATGGCTGATGGACTGGCTGTTGCTGGTCAGGTTAGGATTCCATGCTCAGAACTACTTTGCATGAATTGTTGGTATTATTTTTTTTTTCTTTTTTACATGTGCATGATTGGCGTTGTTGTTGCAGGCAATACTTGCAAGAGCATTTGCCAGAAAGGACTACAATCTGGTAGTTGCCACAGCATCCAGAGTTCTGCATTTGGGTTTGGTTCTTGGGTTGGTGCTCTCAATCATCCTAGGAGTTGGATTGCAGTTTGCTGCCAAAATATTCACGAAGGATGTCAATGTCCTCCACATGATTAGTATAGGCATTCCGGTACCTCTTCACATTTGCATAATTGTTTTTTCATTTATTTATTTTTTTGGAAACAATCGAAACTAATTTTCTTTGGTCTCAGTTCGTTGCAGGTACTCAACCACTCAATGCCTTGGCCTTTGTTTTTGATGGCGTGAATTTTGGAGCGTCTGATTTTGCATACTCGGCATACTCCATGGTTAGCCTCTCTTGTCCCTTTGCTATATACAAAAACATTGAGTCTATACTTTTTTTCACTTGACCGATCACTATTCGGTAATTAATTTATTAGTCTCGACTCATCTGACTCGAGCTAACTTTTGATTCCATTGAGAAGACAAGCTCTCCCAGTGTCTATTTTTTCCATTTTCAAGAGTGAAGCCCAAGAATTTGGTTAAGAGAAATCATTACTCTTATCACTCGACATACAAGGCATTGGTACATTGAGTCTATGCCTCGAAACAAGGAATTAGTATTGGGGAGGAGGAAAAAAAAAACACTTATGGTTTGAGAGTTGAGACCTCAATGCTTGTTATTCTTCTTCAGGTTTGTGTTGCCATTGTCAGCATCATCTGCCTGTTTATGCTTTCCTTTAGTCATGGATTTTTTGGCATATGGGTGGCATTGACGATCTACATGAGTCTCCGAGCATTGGCCGGCTTCTGGAGGTATACAAGGTTCTACTGGCACAGTTTTCATCGCCATCTCAGAATGAACTCCAAAAACTCATTTGTATTCTCTGCCATCAATTTTGCAGGATAGGGACCGGAACAGGACCTTGGAACTTCCTTTGGACCTAAATTATACCCTCACCTGGTTTTATTCCATTTTTTTTCGGATTAGTATCATGTTTCTTTGTTTCTTAATTTCCTTTTTCTCATCAGGGGAAAGTTTGAATGTTGGTTTTGAACATTTTTATCCCATATGTGTTCCCCTTCATAGCTAAACTTGTAATAGATTTATATATTTGACAAATATTTTCTACAGATACACAGTCAGAAAGATTCAGAAGTATATAATTTTAATATGGTACTTCCATATCAATTGAATTCTATCTTTTGAACCACTATGGTGCAAAAGTATTATAGAACAACTCAATATCAAAAATCCGTTACCCAAATTTGCATGGTACTGTTCTTTAGCTTCTATGATTAATTATGGTGCGTCAACATGATGGTGAAAATACTAAATCATCTGGGATGACAATAGATCGGTTATGTTTCGGGTCATGTTAATATCATATCCGATTCTAAATCTTAATTATAATATTCATATCCGATTTTAATCCTATTCGGATTAAAAAATAAAAAACCATATCCAATCTTACAGATTTTTTTAAAAAATCCGATTCGACCCAATACATTACATACTTTTAAAAAATCGATCCGATCTGGTATTAAACTCATACCCAACCTAAATGATAGCCTAATACATTCTTTTTTAATTTAATAATATTTGTTCAAGAATAAAAATAAAATTTACAAATTATAACAAATTCTAAAAATCTTTTTATTTTATTATAAATTATTATCGGATTAGATTACTTATAACCTATCGACTACTTTAATATTAAAATTTTAGGGAAAAAAACCTAATCTACGGATTCGAATTTTTCGGATATTCATAAAATGGAGTCGGATATTGTCATCCTAAAATCATCCTTACGCCCTTACGGTTAGCTAAGGCAGGTTGGGTTTGGGCAGGGCATGGTCCCTCCCCGTTAGAGCCCTTTTGGGCCCTTCGGGGTCTGTTGCTTTTGTGCTTGTGTCAATTGAACTAAAAGTTTCATGGCCAGCGTTAGGGGAGATTTGAAAAGGGAGAGAGAAATGCAGGCCGTGGGGAGAGAAGACCACAATCAAGCTTGAAAATGAAGAATTCAAATCTGGTCATCTTTCTCTGGCTACTCTTCATAAAACAACCAAAACATTGGGGTGGAACACGATATACTCACAGATCCCACCCCCTTTAACATCAACTTGAAGGTAGTAACTTCTGCGTCTCAACTCATTTTCAAAGTAATGTAAAAAAGACAGGAGGAAAAAAAATGAAAGAAAGATCCACACGCTTTGTCTTCCAAATTATAGTTTTTATTGCAAACTTACTCACTGAATTTCTATTTTATTTATTTTGACCCCTCACACTCTTATTTTTATCACATGTATCATAAAGATTTAGGCTAAATATAAAGTAAGAAGTCCAGACGATGAATGGAGTTTTGGCATATGATTTGGGTTCCAAAAGCAAAAGGAAATCTTCCCATCCAACCCAAATGTATTCGACAAAGATTGCAAGAATCCAAATAAAAGTCGTTTTTCACCATCCCCACCAAAAATCCCTTCACCCACCACACCACCACCCCCCAACAATGGCATCCACACCATCAAAGATTTCCCCCATGCTTTAATGGAACAGATAGATAGAAGAAAAAGACAAATGAAAAGGAAAGGTATGTACTGAGACCCCCACCAAATAATGAGGGGGGAAAAAAACAATGCCTTGAAATAAATAAGTTTTTTAATATTAAGAAACTTGAATATCATGTTACATCAGCAAAAAAAAAAAAAAAAAAAAAAAATCCACTCCCAACAAGAATACACAAGCACCCAATTTTTCTTCTCTTTTACACAAGGATCTGATCACGATAAATGTGAAAAGTATAGGAAAAAGGAGATACCCCGTCAAAATGAAAAGGTCTAAGTAAGGACCGGAACCAGGGGAAAGAGCTTTATTTCCTTAAACTTATACGATACGTTAAATAACAAATAAATAGGCTAAACAAAAACAAACCTAGATTTAGGATATTGGGAAAATAACCTAACGATGGGCCATCTTTTAGAATGTATTACTGTATAAAGTGGGTCACCTTTTTGTTTTTTGACATCAATACATTCAAGTCAGAATGGAGCTATATCATTCTGATTCACTAAAGAGATTTATTTTTGTGAATGGGCCTTAACTGCTCCGATCACTCGAAGGGACTTACCTTCTTGAAGGGTCTCAGTCGTCCCATCTAGTTGAAGGGATCTATCGTTCGACTCAATTTACAAGGCGAACCAAACACTCTCAGCTGATAGCTACCAAAGAGACCGGAAGCATCCGTCTCACTCGGCCACTAGTACCCAGTCGGTATTGCTTAACTAACTGAGTTCTCCACTTCGGCATGGAACATATCTTCCATATACAGAAAGAAACCTAACGGATCTAATTAACAAGAGAAAAAATCTTCTCAAATAATTCAGTTGCCTAAATAGTCACAGTATCGAATCTTTCGTGATAATAGATTTGGAATCTCCAGACGAATTCTTAAGGAAACTAGGGTTTTACAGAACCCGCAACGGCACGGATATAAAAAAAGCATTATATAACATCAATGTGGGTATTAGTTCAAATAGGTCCTCTAACTCTACACAGGGCACATAGATCATGGAGGGAGATTAGTCTTCCATCCTCGCTCAGTCTGTTTATCTTTTCATTTTAAAAACTGCTCTTCTGACTTGAGTGTAGAAGTCTCCCCTGTCAGAATACCCTTCGGCGGTTTTTTACAGGTCTCAAACCTCACAACCAGCTATTCGATCGAGTCCAGGAAGAGCCGAATCTATGGAGACAAAACTCATCTTCAACAGATTGGCACCGTCCATGACAAACAGACTGAGAGAATCCCTGTTGAATATCTAAAAGCATCAAAGAGGACATGCCTCCGAAATGAAGAATTAGGGTAGCTTCAAGGGTTGAATCCACGGTAGACGGCCATGCCGCTACTCCCATTGACATTGCCCCTTCGGCGACATCCATTCGATCAACCGATTCTCCTATTCGCAACCGACCTCCTCGGTCAGAACTAGTCCTGCCACCTAGGAACTAGGAATACCCCGTCGTGGTTCCTGCTCCAGTATGTCGAGTGCCAGTCAGTCAATCCTAGATGGACAGGTTATAGTAAAAAATCCAAGACATGAGCAAACAGCTTGAAGGCCTTAGCGCTGTTGTGAGACCCGAAGGCTATTCATCTTCGGGGGGATCAGGTCGCGATCACCCCCGTCGACGAACCCCACCGCTCAATCACGAGCCCTCGGTGACTTCTTGTCATAACCCTGATGACCTCCGAAAACAGGTTGAACAACTCGTCGCCGACAAGCTCAAGTAAGTCAATACTTAGGAAAGTCAAACTCCCCTTTATTCTAATGTTTCGCCTTTCGATCTGAAGGTTTCTTTAGACCTATGCCTTGTGATATACTTCTGCTTCCTATGAAAAGATATGAGGGGACAATAGACCCCAGCGATCACATGGCTCATTTTGTGACGGTAATGATTTCGAGGGACATGACCGACGTGACCATGTGCAAATATTTTCCCACTACCCTTGCGAAGAACATGCCGACTTGGTTTAACTCACTCCCGTCGCTAAGTATAAAAAACTTCTCCCAACTTCGAGAACAGTTTGAGTCGCACTTTATAATAAGTAGGGGGCCAAGAGAAAGTCCACTTCTCTGTTATCATTATATCAAAGGCAGAACGAGTCCCTGAGAGACTTCTTGGAAAAATTCAAGGTAGAGATGATGAAGGTTCCATTTTTGAACCATTCTATCGCGCTAGCAGCGCTACTCACCGGGCTACGCCCTTCCGGTATGAAAATCTCAATCACGAAGAAACCTCCCTCTATTATCCAAGAGTTTTATTTTCACGCTAAAAAGTACATTGTTGCCGAAGACGCTGAGATTTTCGACCGAGAGGAAAGCCGACGTCCAGGAAGGAACGTAGTTAATCACCTCGACGACCTATGCCAAGACAAATCAATTGCTTCGTCCACCTCCTCGAAGATTCAATACTTGCACCCCTTTGACTGGAACCCCCAGTCAGGTTCTGTTCCAGATCAGGAACCATCCTTACATCCGGTGGCCCCCTCAACCCACAGAAGATGACCCTAAGAGAGACAGAAGTAAATATTGTCACTTTTATTGCGATTCCGGTCATATGATCGACAATTGTAGGAGGCTCAAAGATGAATTTGAGTTCCATATTAGAAGTGAAAAATTGCAGAGGTTTATCAGTAAAGAAGCTAAGGACAGACCAAGCTCCGACAGGAAAACATTAATGCCAGATGAGCAGGGCGACAGACTTGTCGACCTTTCATTGACAAACCATCAGGACGGAGTCATACTCCAAGTTTATGAGGAGAAAACCCCTAAAACCTCTCAGCTTCCATCAAACATTTCGAACCATCAGGATGACACACGAGAGGACATGACCGAGCACCTGATTATGCCTATATTTTACTCGCCTAACGCTCCTATCTCCCCTGTGCTAGAAGTACTTGCAACCCATACTAAAAATGAAACAAAAGGCAAGCGACCGATCATCAGGTTCATCGACAAGGAGCTAGTCAAAGTAAATCCCAATTGCCATGATCCGTTAGTTATCACGGCCAAGATAGGCCTATACGAAGTGCAAAGGATCTTTGTTGACCAAAGAGCAAAGTGTGATCTTCTATATTGGGACACTTTCAAGCACATGGGTTACAACCCTTCGCATTTGCAACCTTATGTGGGTTTGGTCAAGGGGCTCTCTGACGAATGGATATATCTCGAAGGAATTATCTCACTCCCGGTCACTCTGGATATACCCCCTAATCACGCGACAGTAACAACAACCTTCAATGTGGTTAAACTCCTTTTGCCTTATAACACAATCTTAGGGAGACTGGGTCAGAATGCCTTGGAAGCCTTACCTATCACCAAACACATGAAGCTAAAGTTCAGGACTTCGCTCAGAGTAGGGACCTTGTCCTGCGATTGTGAGCCCTCAGCGTCCGCCTCAAAATAGCTCCCTAGGTACCTTTCGATAAGCTTTGCACAACTTTTGCATCCATATTACGACAGTCTTCCACTTAGTAATAAATGCACGCGTATATTTTTCTATTGCATTCCACTGAATTTCTGTCATTTGCAAGAGAAACGACATTTGAAAGGATCTATCTCTTCTAAGGGCCTCAATCGCCCTATGCATTCGAAGGGGTCTATCTCCCCAAAGGGCCTCAGTCGCCCCATACGTTCGAAGAGATCTATCTCCCAGAAGGGTCTTAGTCGTCCCATATACTCGGAGGGATCTATCTCCCTGAAGGGGCTCAGTCGCCCCATATATTTGAAGGGATCTATCACCTCGAAGGGTCTCGGTCACCCTGCACAGTCAAAAGGATCTATCTCCCCTAAGGGCCTTAATCGCCTTGTACGGTCGAAGGGACCTATCTCCCTGAAGGGTCTCAGTCACCCCGTACATTCAAAGGGATCTATTTCGCCGAAGGGCCTCAGTCGCCCCACACAATCGAAAGGATCTATCTCCTCTAAGGGCCTCAGTCGTTTCGTACGGTCGAAAGGACCTATCTCCCCGAAGGGCCTCAGTCGCCTCATACATTTGAAGGGATCAATCTCCTCGAAGGGCCTCAGTCGCCCCATGCATTCGAAGGGATCAATCTTCCCGAATGGCCTCAGTTGTCCCGTACACTCGAAGGGATCTATCTCCCCAAAGGGTCTTAATCGCCCCATACATCGAAGGAATCTATCTCCCTGAAGGGTCTTGGCCGCCTCGCCTAATGGAATGAGTCTGTCCCCTTGAGACTACCAAGCGTTGGATTTCATTCGAAATCGCAAAGGGAATATCCCTAATCATCAACACATGTTGAACAAAAACAAATCTTTATTAAAAATCATTGTGAAGCGATGAACATGAAGTTATAGGGGCCTTAGAAGTATAGATATCAACTGAACCTATCTCAACTCAGACATTGGCCAATTTAACGGGAGTCACACCTCCCCCTGCCGTATTTTGACTGCTTAGGAGCAAAGCTTCCCCCAATCTCAACCGACGAATCATCTCCTTAGCACACCGAACCTTTTCCCTCAACTCACGCTGCATGTCCCTAATAGAAGCGGTACACTAGAACAGAGCTCTTTTGGATTCAAGCATTCTCTTTTCTGCCAACCAGAGAGACTTTTTACGCAATTGGGCCAATACCTCAGCGGTGTGCAACCGCATCTCAAGAGTCTTCTTTTCAGATTCCAACTGCTCACAATAACTTCGTAGGCCCTTAACCTCTTCTTCGGTCGATGAGACTTCAAACACCCCCATCTCCATCGGCATCCTGAAAAGCCCCAGCTTGGGCACTTAATTGGTGAATCTTTTCCTCTAAGAGGCCAATAGTTTACTTCCTCTGTTGCTCTTGAAACTTGGCGAGAGCCATTGTCTGCGAAAAAACAAAAATTACTTACAATGAAAACAAAGAAAGGAGAGAATCTGCAAGACAATACCATCAAACCAAGGGACTTAAGAGTCTCGTCGGCCTACTCCAAAGACATCCTGTGTAATTCCAGGTCGCAACGATGAAAGTCAAGCCAATCGGTTATTCTCTCCGCCTTTGACAAATCCACATAACTATACTACTTTTCTCCAGAGCTAATAGCTATCGTCCCTCTCTCCTTTGAACCCTTGTCACCATGAAAAGACCGAATGTGGATAGAGGGAGGGACCGCTATTCTATCATATACCTTATGCCTTCGTCAAGTGCGATTCCTTTGTGGCCTTCCCTTACGAGAAGGCCACAAAGGAATCGCACTTGACGAAGTGGACAACCTCTGGACAAACACTCTTGCCCCCCTTGATGCTTTGGTTTCCATATCGGTCGACGGATTTTTGATAGGCCCTTCCAAGGGCAAGGCCACCTCATTCCCAACTGGCGGAACATAATTAGTATTACCCGATTTCATTGGTTCACCTTCGAACCCCATGGATGGAACCGAAGGGGCACATCCCCCTTTTTTCTCAATTGCTTCATAACCTTCCTCCAATAAAGAATCAAGACGAACCAGTTTCCTTCTCTTTTGTGAAGGAAGTACTGCCAATGACAGGGTCTCAGATGATCCACTAGCCTTGGCAAAAGGGTTCTCAAGGGGTACGTCCTTGTCAATTGTAACCTCCCTTAACACAGAGTCATCAACAGAGTCATCAACGAAGTCAGAGATGTTCGTCAACTTTATGACCTTCTTGTCAATAAGGAGGGGTCTATATATACTTCTCTTCTCCCTTATCAGTAGGCCTGCCAACGAAAGCATCTGATCATCTTTCAAAGCATCAATCGAAATAACCCTTCGTATGGAATAACAACAACTACCAACCGAACGTATGAAACAAAAATAACGAGAAAGGTTTGAAGGCTATAACCCGAGTGCAGGCCTTCCCTCAGTGCTAGGAAGCACTGGCATGAGATCCCTATTCTAGAACTCCACAAAGAAATACTTACGTGCCCAGTCACTGCTTGTAGGTTTTTCATAACGGAATCCCCAATTAGACTCTGGGCGAGTTTGCAGTCTATACTAATCTTGGACCAAACCCTTCTTCGTATGTCTCACCAGAGAGAAAAGTGCCCCCAAAATGTCAAAATCAAAATGGAAGCGACAGAACCCTAACAAAGAAACTATGGTGACACGAGACGCCAGGAGCCAGGAGTTAACAAAGTTGGGAATATATTCCATCATTACAATACTTCAGTAAATGGGCCAGTATATGGCACCTTTAAACCAAACTTCACAATTTGTTTGTACATCGGGGCATAGCCCTCAGGGGCCTTATTCGCCCTATTTTCGTCAGTAGCAGAGATTAGGGCATAGTCGTCGCCTACTAACATGGCAGTCTGGACCTCTTGAAACTCTGATACCGACATGGCACTCCTAATGTCGTTAATGTCTTGAGCAACAGGACTGTTCGTCATAATTTTAGCAGAAACTTTTCAACGTATAGAGGAAATTCGAAAGAAAGAATAAGTACGAAGCAATAAAAATGACATACTTCGTCTCATATAAGCCTTTATAAGGATAATTCATGGAAGTTTAAGAGACACTCTTCACCTTAAAGGATTAGCACCTATCTTGAATAGCCCCTACTCATGGCGCCTTTCTCACGAAACGACACCATCAGTCGGGGCAAATGATAGACCCTCTTTTAAAAGGTCTTACTATGTAAAGTGGGCCTTAGCTGTCCCAATCACTCGAAATGACTTGCTTCCTTGAAGGGTCTCAGTCGTCCCGTCTAACTGAAAGGATCTATTGTTCGACTCGATTTGCAATACGAATCGAACACCCTCAGCCAATAGTTACCAAAGAGACCGAACACATCTGTCTCACTCGGCCATTAGTACCCAGTTAGTATTACTTAACTAACTGAGTTCTCAATTTCGGCATGGAACATATCTTCCATATATAGAAGGAAACCTAACGGATCTAATCAATAAAGGAAAGAATCTCCCAGAATAATTTAGTTATCAAGTAATCACAGTATCGAATCTTTCATGATCATAGATTTGAAATCTCCAAACGAATTCTTAAGCAAACAGTGTTTTACAAAATTCCACACAAAAAAAAAAAATTAGTAAAATATCTTATGAGCTATAAAAAGGCTATCCGCGTAATCTTAAATATTTAAAAGTGTGGAAGTGTCTTGCTAAAGTGATGCTTCCTGATCTTAAAAAATGAAAAATAGGAGCAAAATCATCCGATTATATATTTAATGGTTATGTTGTACATAGTGCAGCATATAGGTTTCTTATATTGAAAAGTGATTTCATTGATCATAATACTATTATTGAAACTAAAAATGTTGAACTTTTTTAATATATTTTTCCATTAAAATCTAAAAATGTGTCTCATACTCTTGAGATTCAAAATGAATATGAAAATAATATTGATGATTTATGGGGAAATAAAAAGCAAAGAAAAGAAATGATTTTTATACATATCTTGTTAAAAAATGATTCTATTTTCTTTTCTGATGCTATTTTTTCTCCTAATACTTCCTTTTGGAGAGAAGCTATTAAAAATGAACTTAATTCAATTAAACAAAATAATACTTGGATTTTAGTTAATTTACCTTTGGAACTAAACCTCTTGATTGCAAATGAATTTTCAAGAAAAAATATATTCCTAATGGATCAATTGAAAAATATAAAACTAGATTGGTTGTGAAAGGTTCAAATCAAAAACAAAATACTGATTATTTTGACGCCTTTGTTCTGGTAACTAAAATTTCTTCTATTCATATATTGATTGCTTTAACGTTGATATATAAGCTTTTTATTCACTAAATAAATGTTGAAACTGTTTTTTTAAATGGTGATTTAGAAGAATAAATTTATATAGTGCAACCTAAAGGGTGTGCAGTTTTTGGACAAGAAAATAAAGTTTATAAATTACTAAAATCTTTATATGGTCTAAACAAGCACCTAAACAATGGCATGAAAAATTTGATCGAGTATAAGTTTTTCTATTGTTGAGATGGATAAATGTGTTTACACAAAAGTTATTAATGGTGATTGTGTGATTATTTGTTTATATGTGGATCATATACTACTTTTGATATTATACATAAAACTAAGGAATTTCTTGGTTCAAAATTTGATATCAAAGATATGGGTAAATCAAATGTTATTTTAGGTGTTAAAATTATAAAAATGAGTGATGATATAATATAGAACAAAAACATTGTGTGGAAGAACTTTTAAAAAAGTTTGGACATTTTGATGACAAACTCGTGAGCACCCCTTATGATTCTAACACTCAATTAAAGAAAAATAATGAAGATCCTATAGCTCAATTAGAGTATGCAAAAATCATTATAAGTCTAATGCACCTAATAAATTTCTCTCAACCTGACATAGCTTATGCTATGTGTAGGTTGAGTAGATATACGCACAATCCTAATAATGAGCATTGGGCTGCATTACTCAGAGGGATGAAATACTTGAGGGGTAAAATAGACTATGGTATTCAATACAGTGGATTTCCTGCTGTATTAGAAGGATACAATGATGTTAATTGGATCTCAGATTCAAAAGTAACAAAATCCACCAGTAGCTATGTATTCACCCTTGGTCGGGGTGCTATAACTTGAAAATCAGCCAAACAAACAATTATTGCGAGATCTACTATGAAATCTAAATCTATAGCTTTGGAGTTGGCTCATAATGAGGCTAAGTGGTTGAGAAACTTCTTAGCAAGTATTCTGTTGGGCATTAAACCAATACCATCTGTGTCTGTGCATTGTGATTGCCGAGTGGCAATTGATACTATTAAAAACAAAGTCTTTTATGGTAAAAATAGACATATTCATCTAAAACATAATATGATTAAGCGGTTGTAAAAAGATGGGCTAATATGCATTGATTATGTGAAGTCAGAAGTGAATTTAGCCGATCCTCGGACTAAACATTTGGGAAGAAAGTTAATATATGAAACATCGAGGGGAATGAGACTTATAATGCTTTGTTGATGAGAGAAGCAGGAAAAATCATTTAGGAGCTGTTGTTGCTGCATTTCAAAATCCTGCAGCATATCAAGCTTCTCTACACAAATGTCTCTAACTTTAAGAGATGATAATAGATGTCCTGTTTGACCATTGCTACAAGGAAGATTTAAAGTTGTAATGTTTTGTTGTGGCCAAGCCATGATAAGATCAATTCCTGAAATGGGACATACGTGGGGTAAATGGAGATGGTGATAAGGCAGAAGCTGCTGAGGGTGATCCAGACAAAAGCCTTATAGCTGCAGCATATCAATAGAAGTACCAGCAAAGGTGGCGGATTGAGAGGATGGGCTAGTGGAGACCTATGAGGCCAGAGTTCTCTCATTGTGTAATCAAAGAAACAAACATGGTGCATACAACTAGTTCCATCCTTACAGAGTCTTGTCTTATACTGTGTTGGGTGAAGCAAACACTCAAAAACCCTGTGAGCATAATCACACATGTCACCGCGCCAGCAAGTCCCCTTTTTGAAATCAGGGCAAGGCACGCAATTGTAATGGAAGTTCCTTGGGTCCCTTGTCCTAGCATTCTCACTTGGATGGACAAAAGGGCACTCGTCCAAACATGTGAATAAGCACGTGAACAAGACCATACTTTAAAGGAGAACATTCAAAACTCAAAAGTAGAGTAGATGCTATTATTTTTGTCTGAAATAGATGGGTTAATTGGCTATTCTTTTTTATCTGACATCAAAGAAGGGGATGTTGAAAGGGTTGAAGAATTGGACCTAAAATTGAGAGTAGGAACTTGGTGACTTGGTTAACAAAGTGAACCCTCAAGTTTAAGGAGTTCTTCCAATGCAAACTTTAATTCAGGAATCTTGGATATGCAACAATATCATTAAAAGGGCGAAGCCCATTAGCATCGATCAGCACCAACAGCTAAATGTAGCTTGACGACATCAACTGCATACACTGATCCACCAGATGCAGCATAGTGAAGGGCAGTGCACTTATGCAGGCCATAGGATCAATTCACATCTGCCTTCAATACAGGAAGTATTAACTTCATTACATCAACACCACCATATGTAGCAGAAACCATTAATGGGGTCCTTCGCTCAAGAACTATCTATTTCAAGTGCTTTTGTTGACCATACCAAAGGCCAATCTCATCAACAGCTAAAATATTGGACTCAACCACCTTCTTAAAACTCTTAACATCATTATCTGCTACTAATTCAAGCAAACTAGAATATGAATTCTCAGTCAAGACAGTTGCAGTCAAATAACTCATGTCCTTCGCAAAACTTTTGCTTTCTGGGAAATAAGACTAAGTAGTGGTATTTGATTTTAACTACTCTAGACCACCACACATGCTTTGGCTAGCTCGAATCAATTTAACAAAATAAGTGGTAATTAAATCACAATCCAACAGAATAAACATTTTTCTATAAACAATGGGATTCTTTTAAGAGAGATAGAGAGAGATGCCCATTTCAATTATACACTGTTTTCTCCACAATTAGAATATAGAATCGAGAAATGCACCTTTTTAACTTTAAAAATAAAAAAAAATTAAAACAACACTAAAAGAAAAGAAATTCTATTTCCAGTACCCAGGGTTTTGAAAATCCGACATATTATTCACTCATATCGGGTTTTCAAAATCCGATATTAAAAATAGGTGAACAGTGTCGTTCATGTCGGATTTTTGAAACTCGACATGCACTATTTACATCAACAGTACATATCGAGTTTTGAAAACCCGACATGTGGGTGCTAAAAATAAAATTTTTTTCCTTCAATGTTGTTTTAATTTTCTTTTTTATTTTTTAAAGTTAAAAAGGTACGTAACTCTATAGAATCATCATTTATTCCAACAAATTGAATAAAAAATTAATAGAGAATCAGATAAAAAGTTTAATATTTCCAAAGAATAGTAAATTAGGATTCCCAAATTTTACTTCTAAATCTTTCTTTTTATAATTTTGTTTTCGATAAAATAGAACAAAATCTTAAGACAATTATGACTTCACAATGTAAATATACCAATTCAATCTCTAATCCACAGCCCTAAGAAAAAACCAGAAAAACACAACTTTGCTGAATTTATAAACAATCTATTCAATCCTTTTTCTATTTCGCTTTATTATTCTAAAACAATCAAGAATTTCAAATCTCTCCAAGCACTCACGCTCATAAAACTTCACATGCAAATAAAAACATTAGAAGAAACCCAATTCCTAGAAGAACAATAATGCAGATTCTCAGTGGCCATGGTCGTATAAATTTTAAAACCAGAGTAAGAACCTCATTTCTCATTCCCTCTCTCGGGCATTGCGTCTTCCCTTGCTATCCACCCCCTGATCCGCCCTCTAAGCTCTACCACCTTTTCTATTCCTTAACCTTCCTTCCTCTTCTTCCCTTTTTTTTCCTCTTTCTCACTGGACGACACCACCATCTTCACTAAAATCAATCCAAATCAAAATTGAAATCCAAAAACCAAAATCACTTAATCGAAACTTGTTGGAAATGGATGCAGGTTCGCCAATATGTATAGACCCAAGACCCAAACAACTTTTAATTTTTGAATTTGAAAACAAGAAGAGAAATGAGGAGGGAGAGGTTTCTGGGAAACCACCCCTCAACTCCCATCCATCTCTCAAATCCCCTCTCTCATTTGAACTTCAATTATTTCCCAATTTTAAAATGAATATACGTGAATAAAGGGAAGTGGAACATTTTTGTGACAAGAGGGTTAAAAGGAGAAAGGAGCAAATTTTTTCTAATATTCAAAGTGAGAGGGTTGAAGAAAAGAAATGGTTGATCATTTCTCCACCATGTCATTTGGATTATGGAATAAAAATGTGTAACACTGGACAAGTCTAGATTTGTAAGGTTAACTTTAAATGGTTATTTAAAATTTTTTATATTTTATGAAAGTGTAGGAAAAATAATTAATTTAATATAAATATGAAATTCTGTTGTTTGATTTTTTAGAAATCTCTTGAGCACTTAAATGGTAGACTTTTAATTTTAAGTGATTGGTTATTAAAATGTTAGTGCTCGGTAGATTTTGATTGGCATTCAGTAGAAAATTGATGTTTTCTTGAGAAACGGACTTGATCGGTAGGATCTCAAATTTGATGGATTGTTTTCTCTTCTAGTTTATAGTCTTCCAATCCGTAGTCGGTAATTGCCTACTACCTATCGCTACACCCTTCCATTGATCTATCGATGTGTTACCTCTCAATAAACACCTCTTGGTACATTCCACTCCATTTACTTTCCTACGGGTAGATGAGTGAAACTTATCCATCGGTAATTATCATGCACAAAATTTTTATATTTTATGAAAGTGTGATAAAAATAATTAATTTAATATAAATATGAAATTTTGTTCTTTGGTTTTCTAGTAATCTCTTAAGCACTTAAATGGTAGACTTTTAATTTTAAGTGATTGGTTATTAAAATGTTAGTGTTCGGTAGACTTTGATTGGCATTCAGTAGAAAATTGATGTTTCGTTGAGAAACGGACTCGATCAGTAGGATCTCAAATTTGATGGATTGTTTTCTCTTCTAGTTTACAGTCTTCCAATTGGAAGTCGGTAATTGCCTACTACCTATCGCTACACCCTTCCATTGGTCTCTCGATGTGTTACCTCTCAATAAACACCTCTTGGTACATTACACTCCATTTACTTTCCTATTGGTAGATGAGTGAAACTTATCTATCGGTAATTATCATACACCTTGGTATATTTATTGTGAAGCTCTTCAGATAATGACCACTACTCTTGATTGTACTTGTTGATTCCACTACTTGTAATGAATAGTCTTTCTTAGTATGGTTAAAACACTCTCTCGGTAGCTTGGTATATTTATTATGAAGCTCTTCAGATACAAACCACTACTCTTGATTGTATTTATCGATTCCACTACTTGTAATGAAGAGTCCTTCTTAGTATGATTAAAACACTCTCTTGGTTGCTTGCACCTACCGATCACCACTTTTTGATTTTTACTTAACTATTCGGTGCATTACCATACCCCTCCTGCACTTACCGAACAGTTACACCTGGGCCTTTTGGTAACAACCCTGTTAGTGCTTCTGCTCATTTTCTTCTAATATGCAACAAGAAGTAGGGCTGTGTTCGGGTCGGGTACCCAAACCCGAATACACTATTTTGATTTGACCCGAGGTATTCGGGTTATATTTTTTTTCGATCCGAACCCGAACCCGAACCCAAACAAATTACTTAAATTCGGGCAGGTACCCGAACCCGAAATTTTTTTTTTACCTAAAAATTTAAAATAATATCTAAATATTTCTTTTTTAGTAAACATAATAAGGAGATTTTTTTTTTTGCTATGTAGGAGTCAAAGAAATTTTTTTTTCTTCCCAAAGAGTCTTATACTTATAGTATTCAAAAAAAAAAATTAATTTTTTAAAAGAACTCTATATACAAATCAAAAAAAGAAAGGGAAATATAGTCTTCGCAAATTTTTTTTTTGCTCTAATTTTGCTTTTATCCTCTTGATTATAACATATTTATATATATATATATATTCTGATTTATTCGAGTGAGTCAGGTTAATTCGGGTTTTTTAATTTTCGACCTGAACCCGACTCGATATAACAAAAAACTCAAATTAACCCGACTCGAACACTTCGAATTTGGGTGGGTCACAGGTTTTGTTCGGGTTAGACCCAACCCTAACAAGAAGACTTGAAATTTGCCTTTTTCTGCCGTCACTTGTCACCATTGAGATTTGAACCTTTAACTTCCAATTTATCCAAAAAATTACTAACCACCAAGTCACCCAAACATTTTAACTACATCACATGCAATATGTATCATATTCCATAATTATTATTTCTTCTAATTTATTTCCATTAAATGTGAGACTTCTTTCGGTGTAGCAAATTTGACTCTTTGTTAAATGGTATTTTCTTTCATATTGTGTTGGAACAATTGCTCTTCCTATTTGATAACCGATGAGAATTAAACCCAATCACTACCAACTTCAAAAACTTGATACCACCATGCCATGAAATCTCTTGTTCATGATATATAGAAATTTATATTGTATTTCATATCCATGAATAATCCAAAAATTTTATTATTTGAAATATATTTTTCATAGTCTCCAACTTTCACTTCCATTTCCTTTGCTCATCACTAATTACATCTTTCCTAACCAATAAAATTTTAACTATTTAATCTCATTGGGTTGAGTTTCAAATTACCAAAAAATGCATATAGGACACTAGTGTAAGTTGGAAGAAAATGAAGATAATTAAGTAAACGGGAAATGAGTTATAGATAAAAAGTGGTGGTGGGACTCCATAACCTACGAAACCTAAATTTTTCTTTTGCTTCATTCATTTCCCTCTCTGCACACACACACACTCTCTCCCTCTCTCCTTGCTTCCATAAAAAACCAATCAAAACACCACAAACAAACACTTTAAAGACTCCCAAAACTCATAACCCAATCTCTAGAAAGTTAGATCTTGTGAGAGATTTGAGATTTTCTAGCGAACCTAGAATTTGATGGTGACTCGGCTTGAAGCAAAATTGATAACAAAATTTTAAGTAATTTTTTTATTCTTAACTTGGATTTATTTTTCTCATTCATCACTTTGGAGTTTTATATTAAAATTTGATGGACTAAATTCGGGGGAATTTGTGTCACCGTGAGTGAAAGAAAAGTTAGAGGTTTTGAATATTAGAATTATGGGTTACCATGTGATGATAAATATTGATGATTTTGGTTACTTATTGATATCCCGTAGAAGCTGGACTAAACTGATCAAGGTCAAACTCTTGCTATGGGGAAAATTGTGAATGACTACCCTCCCTAACACTATGAGTGGATGATTATATTGAGTATGAATGACAAATGTTTTTAACTATGATTTGTGAAATTTATTTTCAAATAAATTTTTAATTAGATTTGAAATGTTTTGTGATTGTGGTATGCTCAACTTAAATGTTTGTTCAATCCATGACACTACCCTAGATTTCTTACATTGCTTGTATCATATTACAATTGAATTATGAATGTGAATTGTTATGAGATTGGAATGTGAAATGGATTTTGTAACATAGTGTAACGTAAAAAACTAGTCTGTATATAAGCCTTCCACTGGCCGAGACTGATGGCGCGGCATGGTAAAGGCTGAGTTATTATTTGGCTTGGAGGTCTGATTTGGAGAGCCTCTCCAGTTGGCCATGGTGATATGGTTGCACCCCACGAAAACTCCAGGCTAATACCAAGGATGAGGAAAATATTTAATAAAACAATAGTGGAAAAAACTCCTTGATGAATTCTACCAACGACCATTGATAGAATAATGGTTTTTTGTAACCCTAAAGAAAATTTGGAAAACAACAAATGAGAACTTGTTTGTTGATGATCAATTTATGAGTCATTGAGTTTTGTTTCAAATTCATTTTTATGAAATTGACTTTCATTGAATTATATTGAAATATATTCTTGATTTATGTGTTTGACATAACCACTTTCACCCCTCCTTTATGCTTAAAATGTCATTATACTCACTGAGTATGTTGTACTCACTCATCTCTATTATTTTATCCTTTTAGGAGAAGCTAGCTTGGAAACTTAGTCATCATTGGGTTGCCAGTTTGAAGAAATCTCTTTTGTCGATCTTCAATAGGTACTAGCTTGTCGATTTTACTTTTTGGTTAATCATGACTCTAAGTTTAAAATTTTGGTTAATTCTATCAAGTTATGTAATTTTCATTTTAAAGTAATATGTCTTTTTCTTCATTTCTTAGTCGATAATGCATAAAATCTTCTTAATATTGACGTTTTCTCATTTCCGTTATGTTTTTTATTTTTTGAAACACTTCAATATTTTAAATTAATTAATATTTACAAAAATATTTTATATTTTTATATTTATACATTTTTTCATATTTAATGAATTATTTATTTATTTAATTATAATTTTTGTTTTATATTATTTATCTTATGGTTAATAAATGCATATTTTATCATAATATGACTATTCCATTATTTTTATAAAATAATTAATATTTACTTAAAAATTCTTACATTTTTTATATTTATATATTTACCCAACTTTTCTTTCCTATATTATTAAAAAGTGTTATTTATTCATATTGTTTTGCATCTATTTCAATTTCTCCATTTCCATTTCTGTGTAAACTAGTCCTCAATTGCTTACGAACCCAAAAGGAATGAGAGATTTTGAATTTAAATTTAAACAAAATGGGGAGAGAGGGGTTGGGAGATAACATTCGAACTTCATTGAATATAAGATTTTTTATTTTCATATGTAACTAAATTCAGAAGGATAAAATGAGAGTATATTTTGTGATATGTAATTAAGGACATATTTAATTTAATTTATAAGTTAATCAAATCTATTTTCAAGTTAAAAGTAAAATGTTAAAATGTTTTTTGATTTGGATTATAATCCGAACAACTTAAAATAAGCAGTTAAAAGTAAGATTCTCATATTAACTTATTATTGAGGTTACTTTTTGACCAAATAAAAAATGGTACTATCCCTAAATAATTTCTAAAATATCCAAACTACCCTTTTTCTAATTTATATATAAAAAAACCCTAATATATATATATATATATATATATATGTTCCATATTTTCTCACTTTCATGCACAATTACAAAGCCATTGCCTATAATCTATATTTACTTTTAAAAGTTAAATAATTTTAAATTAACTTTAATTGGCTATAATCTATTTTCATTCTCAACGGGTAAGAACATTAACTTTTCCCCACTAAAAAAATTTCAGCTCACATTCTCTCTCTCCCCAAACATCGGATAAGGATGAAAGAAAAATGGGTTTGGTATACCAATGGTTCATTTATTAACATACCTTTCTACCAATTAAAATTTAACTGATACTGTTTTTCTTCTCTTTATAAAAATCTCGAATCTGATCCTCTTTATGTACAAAAAAAAAAAAAAATTACGACATCTTCCTTTACTCACTCATTCTTATTTCTTTATTTTATATTCAGTGAATTTGATAATAAATCTAAAAAAAAAATTAGGTTTTTCAAATATTTCAAAAATATTGACGTCCATCTTATTATTATTATTATTAGCCCATGCTTTCTTTTTTTTAGTAATTATAAATCCGAGCAAAAATGAAAAATACAGTTACTTTGAGTTTAAAGTAGTGATTTGAGAAGTGCCATTAATTTATTTCCAAGGGACAACAATAGTCATATTTCCCTCCTCATGTTTATGTATAGAGTGGGTAAAATGCAAATAAACCAACAAATATTTGATTATTTGTAAATTCAAATCTTAAAACGTCAAATTGTCTCATTTTGCTAATAATTTATTTTCCTTAAAAAAGAGTTAAAAAGGTTTTCAATTATTAAAAAGTGTCCCTAATTTATTTTATAATTATTTATATACCGAAATATTATTTTTTATTAAAAAAACAAAAATGCTAAACTAGTCATCATTTAAGAGATTTTCAGAGAGCATCTACGGGTTTGGTAGAGTTTTCTTTTTTTTTTTTGCTTCTTTTCTTATTTTAAGAAGAAAATTCATCAAACGAGTTTTTTTAGAAACTTGTTTAAAAAAAAATAGTTTTTTTTTATAAACAAAAATTCAAAAAGTAGCTTTTAAGCAAAAACTCCTAAAAGGAGCTTTTCCTTCTCCTTATTTTTAAAATCTTACTTTTTATTTTTTTATTCTGTATATATCCTCATTTAAGGAATATAAAATTTCAAATATATCCATATTATAAATTTATTTACCCTCATATTCTCTCTTTTTCTTTAATTTTTAATTTTTACTTTTAATTTTTAATTTTTTACTTTTAATTTTATTTAAGAGTTATAAAATAAGTTTGTTTTTAAAATAGATTTATCAAATAACTTTTATTATTAATTTTTACTTCTCATTATAAAGATAAGAGAAGTCAAAAAAAGTCCTATCAAACAAGTACAGTTAAAGAGTATGAAAATCAAAAATTAAAATGATATCCACGTAAGTTATTTAGATTAATGAAATAAGAATGAAATAATAAGAATAAAACCTTCAAAATGTGAGTTTGATGAAACACAAATAAATCGATTGATTTTGATTGAATTTCATGAATAAAATCCTGAAATTAATTTTTACCTTTTGTCCAACCCGACGCCTATTTCTTCCATTAAGTCGATGTCTCTCTCTGTATCTCTCTCATGCCTTCCCGAAAAATGATGGAGTTTGCACAAAACTCACCCCATCGCGAACACTCTCTCCAGCAAAGCACTATCGTCCTATCGATGATACGCATATAAGTTGAAGATTTAGATCTTTTGTACCTTTTGTTCTTGATCGGGTTAAGAGGGGGAAGAGAGAGAAATGGCGATGATGGTGTCTCTGGCAAGGGAAGGTGGCGGTGACAAAGAAAAGTGGCAAATTTGGGATAGTGTCTCTTCCCCCACTTTTGTTGTGCAGAAGCAAGAGGGATGGTGTCTCTTCCTCTCTTTTTTGGCGATGATGGTGTCTTTTGTGTCTCTCTTCTTTCTCTCTCCTTGTTGCACAGAAACAAGAGGAATGGTCTCGTCTCTGCTTTTGTTGAACGTGTAGCATCCAGAGAAGATGGCGTGATCTTAAGAAATTAAGATTTTTTTAAAAATTGTGTTAATTTTTTTAATTATTTTATTTTATTATTATTTTTATTAATAACAATAAATTTTAATAGAAAATAGAAAAGCTGAGAGAGTAGATTTTTAAATTTGAGGGGAGGTATTTATATATATATATATATATATAAGAGTTTAGGAAGTGCAAAAATGTAATTTTTTCTAAATAAAAAGCTTATATAAGGAATAAAATCCAATAATTATATGATTTGTATTCTAAAATGTATAAATTAAAAATCAATAACTTTAAAATTTGAATCGAAATTAATTTTGATTTTAATTTTTAATATCTTTGATTTTAATTTCGATTTCAATTTTCGGAAACGGGACAAACGCCACCTGGGAAACTTTTCAAAAGCCATCCAATTCCTAACTTCACTTTTATATATTTCCAATTTTTTAATCTTTTTCTGCCTTTTAAAAAGACGTGAAGTAACGGATTTGATTGCTTGAAGCAACTCTCATAGCTTGTTTATCCCTCACATGACAACAAGCCGGCGACGACGACGATGCCTTCGTCAGCGTCGACGACGAGCCGGTCGGAGAACCTGATTTCCCGGCTGAGCTCGGCCGTGGACGACGGCGACTCCAAGCTCAAAGCTCTGAGAGACCTGAAGAACCAGATCATAGGTAATCGCTCCAAGAAGCTCACCTACATCGAGCTTGGCGCTGTTCCCTCCGTTGTCTCCATCCTCTCCCGAGCCGACGCAGACCCTTCTTCTTCTTCTTCTTCCTCTTCGTCTTCGTCCTCGTTTTCTTCCTCTCTTCTCGTTCAGTCTGCTGCCGTGCTTGGCAGTTTCGCTTGTGGTGTTGATGCCGGTGTGACTGCCATTCTCGATGCCGGTGCTTTTTCTCATCTCTTGCGTCTTCTCTCTAACTCCGACGAGAAGGTGAGGTTTTTGTCGATTCTAATTCTCTGTTCTTAGTCTTGAATTTAGAGAAATGTGAAAATGAAGCTTTGAATCCCGAAGAATTAGGGCTTGAATGGTAGTGAACAATCAACTGGAACGACCTAGTTAATTACAAGAACGTGATTGGTAGTGAGAACCAAATCTCCGTCTGCTAGATTGAATTGCCTAAAGAGGACAACTTGTTTAATAAGTTTATGTTTTGCTTATCAATATAATGAAGAAGCTGATTACCAGCATATTAGATGAAGTAATTCATTTTCCTTGAAATGCAAGGAAGATAAATTTGGGGTGAAAGAAAGGTAGTATAGTTCAAAATCATCATTGTTCGCCCTAGTTGTCAGATTTATCATAACTTCACTGGTTACTATTCTTCTTTGCAAAGTGTATTAGGGTGGCATCGTTTATTGAAGTGAAGTTGGCGGACGAGAAATTACTATAATCGAAATTCAGGCTTTCATGGACAAGGCAACTTTGTTATCTTGTTTTGGTATGCTTATACCCACAGAATGCCCACAAAAAATGTGTATAGTTAGGCTTGGAGGGATATGATGTGTTTTATAGTGTAGATGAAGAGTGTTAATTTGATCCCTCTTACAATTTGTTGGTCAGTAAGGAGGAAGCACAATTTTGAGAATTTTTGAGGGACTGAAAGTTTCCTATTTTGTGGATATTTGGGTTAACTTCTTTTTCTTTTGGGCTCATTGTAAGTTTCTGTCTCTATGGGGGAGTTGGTCTCCTCATTTGTAGACTATTTGCTTTGTTTATAGTGTGTGAGGTTGCATCCACTTGGTGCTTTTAATGACGCCTAATTTTATCCAAAAAGTAATCAGCTTTATGTGGGTAGTCAAACCTAAAAAGTTTGGCTCGTGGAAACATTGGGTGGTCAAACCTGAAAAGTTTGGCTCATGGAAACATTGGCAACTTGGTTGCTCCATTAATAGCCAATGATGCAAATCTTCTTCCCTGTGACCATAACTGCACTTTTGATCTCATTAAATATATGGGTAGTTGACCTTTAGTAACTTTAATTTCATTATATTCAACCATGCTAAGTTGCTAACTTAGACTTTTCTGATAAGAGAAAAAGAGCAGCAGTTGGGAGTGTGGGAGGTTTCCACCCTATTATATTGAACTGAACACAGCAATTGGAATTTACAGTTCGATCAAAAAATCCATTCCAAGGTGGATGCCATCTGATTGAAGATGAGTTCATAATGCAAGATAAAATTGGGGGGAAAGACACACTTATTGTTGAGCAGCCATGTAGCCTTGTTTGGAAGTAGTAATTTGTGATTGAGATGCATTGAGGGTGGGTGTTTGGGCCGCACACTTGGGCCACACACTCTTTGGTGTGGTTGTGGTGACAAGCTCATGTAGTGGAAAAACGAGATAAAAAGAAGTACAAATAGTGGCACCATAGAAAATGGACACAGGCACACCACAAATTCCTGAACTTCTGTGATGACATGGAGGCTTAGGAACTCCAAGTATGATCTAAACGACCATTATACTTTTGATGTTAAAGCATCAACACGAAGTAATCTCAATAATATGTGAAACTTCGAAAGAATTCGAACTGTAACCTTAAAAAATGCTATCAAAATATTCACTGCATGGTTTTAATCTTAACATTGAAATGTTACTGCCCTACCTCTTAAATGAAATTTTAAAGGAATCAGTTGACACTTCAACGAACATGTCTCCTAATTGTAGAAACATGGCTCTTCTTCAGTTTCAGAATTTCAATCCATGATACACGTAGACAGACTCTGTTCTGGGGGTTTTGGGACCTTGCATGCTTAAAGTGTCCCTTCTGAAGTTTGACTGCTTAAATAAGAGATGAAGTGGTTGTTAACTTCATAGAACCCTTTTTGGCTGAGTTCCTCTTGGATGTTCCAAGAGTTGACAACTTAGGGGGTCAAGCAATAAATTGCATTAGCAATGTTTCTAGTGCTAGAGCTTAGGACAAGAAATGATGTAGCACTGTTATTTAACAAAATTCTGCCCCCTTGACTCGGCTATAATGACACATTGGTTATCAAGTACTTCGTTGTCCTCCTTGTCCCTGTTTTTGCTCATGTTTCACATAATACGCCAATCATGTACTTGCAATCCAATACATATGACAGAATGGTGAATTCTGTCTCTTCTCCTTGTTTGTTTGTATGCCGATGGCTTTACTCGTCCTTTCAGGTTGTGGATGCTGGTGCCCGCGCTCTTAGAATGATTTTTCAATCTAAATTAGCCCCCAAATATGACTTTCTCCGAGAGGAAAATGTAAAATTTCTCCTCAAACTATTGAGTAGTGAGAATGAAAATGTTGCTGAGCTTGGTTCAAGTATTATAACACATTCTTGTGTGACAAGGCTGGAGCAGAAGGCACTTTGTGATGCTGGGGTCTTTAAGAAGCTTATCAGTCTTCTTGAAGGTTCTCTTAGTCTAAGAGATGCTATTTTAGAGTCTTTAGCTACAATTTTCAAGAATAATTCTGAAGTGGTTTCACAGTTTGTAGGAGCTGATGGTGGAAAAGCTCTAAATGGCCTAGTTAAATTAATGAAGGATAGGTATCCCAGGACACGGTTACTTTCTTGCATATGCTTGACTGTAATAAGGAATAGTTCTCCTTGTTATGTGAAGGACCTTCAGATCCAAATAGATTTAGTGTTAGTTTTGCTTGAGCTCCTGGATGATCCTGGTCAAGTTGGAGATGAAGCTCCTTTTGCATTGGCTAGTTTAACATCAGAAAAGGAGGATATGCAGAAACTAGCATTTGAGGCAGATGCCATAGATAAGCTTTCCAGCCACCTACAGAAAGGACCAGTACAGTCTAAACGTTTGCAAGGAATTTTACTGGCATTAGCTGATCTCTGCTCAAAGTTGGAAGGCTGCAGGTCAAGATTCTTATCATTGCAGGTCTGTTTTCTTAGGCATCCTTCATCTTAATATGCATACCATTTTTTATGCTTATTTGTTTATTTTTTGCAGTAGGAAAAGGGCCCTTTAAGCTATATTCCTGCAAAGTTTCACAGTCCATTGCGTATCACTTGTTAATAGCATGTCCGCAGATTTTTATTTAAAAATTGAGCATGAGAGATTTATTGGAAGCATATGAGATAGGTATATATTGCCTAAGATTTCATGTCACAGGAGGCTGAAACTCACACAGGAGGCTGAGATTCAAACTTCCATTGTTTACCACCTGGTGGTTGCTTTGTGTTGAAGAATAGCTTGATCCCTTTTCTGTATAGACTAACAGTTGTGTCAGTTGCCGTTATGTCCATTGATGATTGAAATGTGCCCTTTGGTGGACTCTTTCTTAATTTTACTTTCAGGAAGCCGTTGCCAATTAATTGCATAATCAATGTGTTATATGCCTAGCACCTACTCATCTTGCAATCTCCTTCTCTCTCTCTCTCACACACATGTAGCATGGATTCAGCAATAGTACCTACACATTTATACATTTGCCTATGAGTTTAATAATGATTACTGTGTACTTATATAAATGAAGGTTAAATACTTCATTTACTTTTAGCCATAATGGTTTCTTGTAGTCACACTATCTTTAGGGACACTTACATTTCATATACTAGCATTAAGTCTTGTTTCCATCATGTCTATGGCCTGTCTCAGATTTTAACGTAGATTCAAATTGTGGGTATGGATTGTAGTCTAAGCTTGTGAAAATATTGTTGCAATGGTCTTTTATGCTTGGATTTTTAGAAATTTGACTATTGGTTTCCCTCTCCTTTGGGATAAGATTGTCTTTTATGCTTGTCTCTGGGCTGATGCATCATGAGTCTTTAGAGATTATAGTATAGAGGACTTGATGAGTGATTGACAACTCTCCTTTTGTATCCTTATTTCTTTTGACTCTTAAGGATTTCATATTCTTACATATATGACATCCTCTTTTCTTGCCCTGTACCATCGTCGCACTTGCCATAGTTAGTACTAAATGCCTATTTATGACAAAAGAAAATTATGCACTTGGATGGAGTGTTGAATTTTGGGATTCAACCACTTCTAGGAATGGCGATGCATCTCATTATTTTTTCATCTTGGTAAGATTCTTGATACTAGAGTTTGTAACCTTATTACATTAGGAAATCTCTTGCAAATCCTTTTCCTATTATCTTACTTGCCTTCCTCTTGACCCACCTATTCCTTTAACCAAGAACATTTGGAATGCCAAGGTTCTCGCCAAAGTTAGTCTTTTTTGTTCTATGGTGCATAACAAGATCAACACAAATGGACTGTGCAAAGGAGACCTTTTAAAGAACTCTTGGGATACTTCTGATCTGCATTGCTAGGATGAGACAACTTGGTTCTTACATTGCGCGATAGCTTGGGAAATCTGGGATTGTCTCTTTGTCACTTGTGAGATTCAGTGGGTACGCCCTATGTGGAGAAAGAAAAATAATGAAAGAAGTTTTTGTATTTCTCCACACTTCTTTTTACATAGTTTTGCCAAATATATATATAAAAGTTATAATGTATTAAAATAGGACGCTAGCTAAAAAATGAAAATTTTAAATACGAAAATCTTTAACCATATATAAATCAAGGAAGATTTTCCCTGATTATATGCCCTAACTTAATAAAGTCAAAAACCTTTTTTAATTATATTATATAAATTAGGGAAGAATAAATCAAAATCTCTTTCCTAATTATATTACATAAATTAGGGTAGATTAAACATAAAGATATTCCCTAATTATATTACATAAATTGGGGAAGAATAAAACTCAAAAATCTTCCCAAATTATATTATATAAATTAGAGAAGACTAAACCAAAACACCTTCCCTAATTATATTACATAAATTAGGGAAAAATCAAACATGCATACCTCGACACTCCCGCTCAAGTTGGTGAATGGATATCCTCCATTCCAAGCTTGCTGATGATACGTTGAAAACAGTGCTCAGTGTTGAAATATCAAAGTATAGAGCACAAGAAATGAAAAATACTTCTGAATTTTATTGAAGAAGAATGAGAGCATACATGGACAGATTTGAGAGCATTTTTCTCATACTTTTGGGAGAGGAAGGAGTGCTCTATTTATAGGACTACAAGGGGAGAAAGAAGACAACAAAGGAGAGGGAAAAGAGGAGAGAAAATGGGCTGCCACCTGACCAGTGGGCCCCATCCCAAACGGCTAGTAAAATAGCTGTTTGGGATGCTTCCCAACAGCTAGTTTACTAGCCGTTGGGGACAGCCCTTGGCTTCTCTTTTGGGCCAAGGGCTGGGTCCTTTTTGGGCCTAAATGGGCAGCCTTGGGGCTGCCCTTCTTGGGTCTTCAATACCTTCCTTGGTGGGCTGTTTCTGGACCTTGAAATAACCTTGAAATAAGAACTAAGTCTTGGACTTTTGGACTTCTAAGTAGATGAGCTTGGTTGGCGATGATGATGGGTTGGCCTTTCCTTCTTTTCAACACTCCCCCTCAAGTTGGGTGCGTAGATATCAATAGTGCCCAACTTGCTCATGATTTCTTGAAGATGAGTTGCGATTCCTCCTTTGGTGAAAATGTCTGCTAGTTGCTCCTTCCTTTGATGTGAGGAGTGGTAATGAGCTTTTCTTCCACTTTTTATTGGATGAAATGACAATCAACCTTTATATGCTTCGTCCTTTCATGGAACACCAGATTGGAAGCAATATGGATAGCCGATTGATTGTCACAATGTAGGTTGATTGGAGTTGTGACTTTGAACCCTAATTCCTCCACTAGGGCCTTCAACCACACGATCTCACTAGCCGCCGATGCCATTGCTCTATATTCGGCTTCCGCACTAGATCTTGAGACTATGTGCTGCTTCTTGTTTTTCCAAACCACTAGGTTGCCTCCCACAAACATGTAAAACCCAGTGGTGGATATTCTATCCTTCGAGTCGCTCGCCCAATTTACATCGCAAAAGCCTTCAATTTGTGAGCTTCCATTGGTCTTCATCCTAATGCCTAATCCGGGAGATCCCTTGAGGTAGTGAAGGATGCGTTTGGCTGCTCTCCAATGTCCCTTCTTCGGAGCATGCATGTGCTAGCTAACTTGACTCACTGCAAAAGCTATATCCGGCCTAGTGATGGTGAGGTAGATGAGCTGTCCTACAAGCCTCTGATATCTCTCTACATCCTCAAAAAGCTCTTCATCATCTACTAGTGGTCAAGTGGTGACTATTGGACTACAACCCGGTTTTGCTCCTAGCATCCCTGTTTCCTGCAAAAGATCAAGAGCATATTTCCTTTGGGATAGAATTAGTCCATTATTATAATAGGCTAACTCAATTCCTAGGAAATACTTTAGTCTCCCTAAATCTTTAATCTCAAATTTAGAATTTAAGAAATTTCTAACTATATTTATTAAATACATGTCATTTCCGGTTACGATGATATCGTCTACATAAACTAAGGCTATCACTATCTTATCATGATTCTTTCTAATGAAAACTGATGACTCACTATGGCATTTAACAAATCCATTATTAAGGAAAGCATGGCTTAGTTTTGCATACCATACCCCTGGAGATTGCTTTAATCCATAGATTGCCTTGCGTAGCTTGCACACGTTTCCTCCTTCTTGTTGTAGTCCTTGGGGAAGTTGCATGTATACTTCTTCTTCAAGATCTCTTTGGGGAAAGGCATTTGCTACGTCCATTTGGTACATGCTCCATCCATGATTTACCGCAAGAGATATCAATTGTGTTTATTTTGGCGACTGGGGCATAAGTCTCCTTGTAATCTATTCCATAGGTTTGAGTGAATCCTTTAGCCACAAGTCTTGCTTTAAACCTTTCAATTGATCCATCGCTCTTGTACTTAATCTTGTACACCCACTTGCATCCTACGGCCCTCTTGTCTTTGGGTAGAGATGTGATCTCCCGTGTTCCATTCTTGGATAAAGCGTCTAGCTCCTCCTTCATGGCTCTTCTCCACCTTAGATCCTTAAATGCTTCCTCGAATGTCCTAGACTCTTATTCTTTATCTATCCCATTCAAGAAGACTTGGTGGCTCGAAGAAACAAGTGAGGTAGTATAATAATCGGAAAGAGGATGATCGGTGGAGATAGAGTTATAGTAAAATTTCCATT
This sequence comes from Dillenia turbinata, assembly GCA_037126225.1. Taxonomy (NCBI): domain Eukaryota; kingdom Viridiplantae; phylum Streptophyta; class Magnoliopsida; order Dilleniales; family Dilleniaceae; genus Dillenia; species Dillenia turbinata. The sequence continues at coordinate 20,574,099 of JBAMMX010000007.1, forward strand.
CTGAAGGAGGTCGTCTCACCCTTGTTGATCTCCTAAGTTGAGGAAGCGGTGTATCTAATTCTTCCTCATCATGTTTGGATGACTCTTCCTCTCCGGTTTCTTGTTCTCCCCCTGAAGTGTGGGCTGCCTCTTCTTCTATGGAGTTTGATCATTCTCCTTCATTGCTTTGAGATTGTTCATTAGTCTCTTGGGAGGTTCCTTCTTCAATTGGTGGAGATGATTGATTTGGGAGAAGCAAGAAATCCCACGTGCTTGGAGCGCTCTCCTCTTTTGATGGTTGCTGGTCTTCGTTATCTTCAAAAATTAACTCATTCTCCACAAATATCACATCTTTAGATATGTATGTTCGGTTAGTTTTAGGATCATAACATCTATACCTCTTTTCAAAAGAAGCATAGCCTAAAAATATGCACTTTCTACCTTTGTGATCTAACTTATCCCTCATATGTGATGGAATGTGAATATAGCATACACAACCAAATGTTCTAAAGATGAGTTATCTTAGGTTTTATCTAGTAGGACTTCTAAGAGTGATTTGCCATTTAAGACTTGAGATGGGATAAGATTTATTAGATGGACAGCGGTTCTAACCGCATCGCATCAAAATTTCTTAGGCACATTTGCATGAAACATCATAACTCTAGTTATTTCTAATATGTGCCTATTTTTTCGTTCGGCCACCCCATTTTGTTGATGTGTGTATACACAAGACATTTGATGTACAATGCCATTCTCTCTAAGGTAATTCTCAAATTTCAAACTAGTGAATTCCCCACCATGTTCCGTCCTTAGGATTTTAATGTTGGCATTGTAAAGTTTGGTCACATATCTCTCATAGCTTTTGAAAGTTTCGAAAGCTTGATTTTTGGTGTTCAAGAGATAAATCCAAGTGTATCTAATTTTTTTATCTACAAAGGTAATGAAATACTTGTAACCTAAATGAGACATGATAGGTGAAGTCCACAAATCTGAATAAACTAAATCAAAAGCATTTTTATAAATCGTTTTTGCATTTGAGTACATTGATCGGGTTTCTTTTCTCAAAATACAAGCTTTACAATGTCTATCTTCAATATTAATGTTTGGAAATAGACGCTTTAAAGCTTGATCACTAGGATGCCGAAAACGTTTGTGCCAAAGAGATGCATCTTCTTTGACATGAGCTACGAGTGCATGATACTTTTGATCCAAAAAATATAGATCCCCTCTTCTAGAACCCTTGCCAATCAATTGATTCGACTTGAGATCCTGAAAAGTAACAGTGTTTGGGTTAAAAACAACTTTACGCCCTTGATCTTTAGTGACTTTGCTAATGGACAAAAGATTTGAAGTGAGTTGGGGAACAAATAAAGCATTTGATGGTTTTCCAAAAAGTTCAATTTCCTCAATTTGCTTAACTTTCAAATCTTGCCCATTAGCAACACGGACGATCTTATGGTTTGGGAGTTTTTTAAAACGCTTGATTTTTCTTTTATCCCTAACCATATGATGGTCCGTCCCCGAATCAATGAGAAAATCATCGGAATTGAAAGAAGATAAAGTGCTTTGATTTTTACCATTAGAGGGAGCAAGTTGTTGGAACTTCTTGGAGATGTCATTGAGTTGATTTTGAAGAGCAACAAAATCAGCCATGGTAGGTCCTTGAAGCTTGGCGTGAAGTGCATTATGCTGCTCGGAAAGTTGCTCCCTTGGTTTAAAGGTTTTGGGCTTTAAATGAGGATGAAGGTTCCAACACTTCTCCTTCGTATGTCCTCTTTTCTTGCAATGGGCGCATACATCAATTTTCTTTGGAACTTGATGTGCTTTGGCAGCCACGTGCTCTTCAACGGTAGCCATGTGACCTTGAGCTTCAAGTCTAAGTTTGGAATTTTCTTCCAAACGCATACTAACTTCCGTTCATTGGATCATATTTTGCACTTCTCCAAATGAAGGAAATTCCTTCATTCGGAGAATTTTTTGTCTAAGAAAAGAGTAGGAATCATCTAGACCCATGAGAAGATAAAAAATTTTATCTTCTTCTTTCCTCTTTTGGAGGACTTTGAGATCTATGGAATTCGGGCGGAGAGTGGAGAGCTCATTCCAAGTATCCGTATATTCCCCAAAGTATTGAGGAAGTGATTTTCCTTCCTTTTTGATGTTTGAAATTTGTCGTTTGAGCTCGAAAATTCTGCCAATATTAGATTCTTGGCCATAAAGAGAAAACATTGTGTCCCATATTAGTATTGCATTGGAAGCACAAGTCACCATGGCTTTGTGTGTTTCATCCATGGAATTGAGTAGAAAAAAAAACACATGATTGTTACTCTTCTTCCATTCTCTAAAAGAAGAATCCACCTCTTTAAATGGTTGATCAAGTATGTGACCCTCCAAGTTGTGAAGTTCCAGCGCTCTTCTGATCAAAGCTGCCCATTGATAATAATTTCCCCCTTTTAAGTGAATGGAGGATATATTTTGAAATTGGGTAATGTTGATGGAAGGTGGAAGGTCACCCAACTTTGAAGAGGAATGGATCGAAGTTTGCTCTGATACCATGTTGAAATATTAAAATATAGAGCACAAGAAATGAAAAATACTTCTAAATTTTATTGAAGAAGAATGAGAGCATACATGGACAGATTTGAGAGCATTTTTCTCATACTTTTGGGAGAGGAATGAGTGCTCTATTTATAGGACTACAAGGGGAGAAAGAAGACAACAAAGGAGAGGGAAAAGAGGAGAGAAAAGGGGCTGCCACCTGACCAGTGGGCCCCATCCCAAACGGCTAGTAAAATAGCTGTTTGGGATGCTTCCCAACAGCTACTTTGCTAGCCGTTGGGGACAGCCCTTGGCTCCTCTTTTGGGCTTCTTGGGTTTTCAATACCTTCCTTGGTGGGCTGTTTCTGGACCTTGAAATAACCTTGAAATAAGAACTAAGTCTTGGACTTTTGGACTTCTAAGTAGATGGGCTTGGTTGGTGATGATAATGGATTGGGCTTTCCTTCTTTTCAACACTCAATAGTCCCTTTGCAAGTACATCAGCTAATTGATCGTTGGTCAAGATGAATGGTGTGCAAATGGAAGAATTTATTTATTTTAGCATTTTACTTCATTCTTCCAGATGGTAAAGACCGTCTCCTTTGCTATCGTGTCCAATCATCCTTTTCGTGCCCAGTTCCTGCTGTGGGGGGTTTTCAAGTGATCCCAAAAAACTCCTCAACCTTTCAATATCTTCCCTGCGCAATTCAGAAATTGAATTTTGTGGATTTCCTTCACCGCTTGGATGAGCATTGGCCACGTGCTTATCCTCCTTCACTTTCAGTCTTATTTGGGAAATTCCTGTTCATAGTTGGAGGTTGTCCATTGAGTTTCCAGCGCATCTCTCTCGTATGGCGGTGTCTTTTGCAGTAGCTACACCAAAGAGAGTCTTGACTGGTTGACGGGAGGCTTTGATGAGTCACTGTGCTTGTTGAATCCTCCAGTGGGCTGTAATGTGACCAAGTCTTTAATTTTAGCAAATTTTGTCACTAGGGTAGACCCATCTGTAGCTTGAGCTTCGAGCACAACACTCCTTCTTCCTTCTTCAGCACAGACTATTGAAATAGTCTCATTTAGAGATGGCAGATCCTCTTTTCCTTAGATCTGTACCCCCCCAGCATCAAACTTAATGTTAAGATCAACAACGAAATCATAAATACGATCTTTTTCAACAAACCTCTTGAGAATTGCTACATCTGAGCTGCACTTCATCTTGATACACTGGTAATGATCCAACTCCTGCAATAAGCCCTGCAAGAGACTGGAATACTCTGTGACTGTATGGGTTCCTTACTTGGTCGCCGAGATTCTTATCTTAATCTTGTAAATTTGGGCAGCATCATGAACTTTGGAATGGGTTTATTTGACTATATCCCAAATCTCCTTGGCTGTAACAAGGAACATACATGTGTCGCATATTTCTGGAATCATTGAATCAAGAAAGATTTTCCTTGATTATATGACCTAACTTAATAAAGTCAATGATCTTCCTTAATTATATCATATAAAATGGAGAAGAATAAATCCAAGGACCTTCCTTAATTATATTACATATTTTTGGGAAGACTAAATCTAAACACCTTCCCTAATTATATTACATAAATTAGGGAATAATAAAATCCAAAGATGCTAATTATATTACATAATTAGAGAAGACTAAACCCAAACACCTTCCCTAATTATATTACATAAATTTGGGAAGAAGAAAATCTAAAGATCTTCCCTAATTATATTACATAAATTAGAGAAGAGTAAAACATGCATATCTTGACACCTTAGGATTTCATCTATCCTACTTTTGATGAAATTTAGAGGCTTTGGAGGACATAAGAATGCTTCTTTGCTTTAGGTGTGTGCTGTTATGGCTCTTCCGAGGTGTTAGCATATTCCTTCTTTCCATTGGAAAATTGTTTTTTATGCTTCTCCTTTGGCTCGTGTTTTAGAGGTCTTTAGAGACTAGGAGGGATTGGAAAATAATCCTCATTTATTTTCTTTTGTTCTTTTTGTGTGTGTCATCTGTAGTGCTTGGGGATTTCTCACCCTTTGGGATTTATATCCTTGTTCTCTTAATATAATTCTTTTTCCATGAAAGAAAAGGTTCCAATTTTTATTATTATTTTTTTTGATTGCTTTGATGGTAAAAATTGTTTTAAGTCCAAGGGATTGCTGGTGTTGCTACGCCCCTCTGCATTAATAAATAAGTGTCATCTTACTGCATGTCACATATGCGACAATATGGAGTGGTCATTCTCCAACCAATTAGTGTCCATGCTTGATCCTTTGTGCCTTGGTTCTCCTCCATTATCTGAAGATGTAGGCACAACTATTGACTCTTCTTTAGAACCATTAAAACTATTTAGACTTTTATTACTTGACCATTGTAAAATGAACTCATTTTTAATGGATATCTTATATGTTGTACGAGTTCCTTGAGATCTGGTTGCCTGAGGAGGGTCTCAGGATCAGCAGTGAGAAAATTATAAAGAAAAGGAGGGCGTAATAGTTGAAAGATACTTATTACTAATACTTGATTCTCTCAGCTATTTGGTGTTATGACCACATTTTACTAGTTACTTCTCAAGCGGCATCCATTTGTGTTTTATGTGTGGAAATGGAGTTGTCTTAATTGAAATCATACACAGCCTATTATATAGAGCTTAATGGTTCTAAAAGGAGCTCAAAGGTCGATATATGAAGCATGGACTGTTTATGCTCCTTTTTTTTTCTTTTTTTCTGAGAAGTACATTTGGTTTTACCTTATGTCTAGTGCCTCTATCAACTTGATGCATCGAATAATTTAGTCTAAGGGTTATTTATGTTTTTAGGCTGTTCTCTTTTTCTATTATTTTTTAATAAAAAATAAGTCATGTGACTAACATGTGACTTTTAATGAAACATGACAGTTAGGGGATTTAAATGGGGTTATTTTTATTGAAGGGTTAGAATCAAAGACTTGTTGCTGTAACCCTGGTATAAGTATCTTTATGGCTGCCTAGCTAAGTTGGTTTTTATTCATTAATTGAGGATTAGGGTTTCCAAGCATTGGAGATCTAGGATCTGAGTTCCTGACACAAACAAAGTCATTTTTCAGTTTGTGTTTATTGTTCTCTGTTTCTACTTGCCCTGCCTTGTCATCATTATTGTACTCTAGTATATGTAAAATTGCAGTCATGGTCACAGCCACAGCATTATCGGTTGAAAGTGTAATAGATATAACATAATTGAAATTGCATTAGCAGATTGACAGGTTTTTCCACTCTGTGGAGGTATCATGGTGGCACCTTGGCCATGATGACTCTATTGTGGCCTGTTGTAGGCAGTACTGGGTGCACATCAGCCATGTTGCAGCCTTAGGGGTGTGTGATGGCAGTTTACCTCTGTAATGGGCTGCCATGGTCGATATGGCCATTACAAACTGATTTTAGTCCCTGACTTTCTGGCTAAAATGTAAGACTGCTGTGTTAAACGTCCATCATGGAGTAATGTGGTTCTTTATGCTTGAAAGTGTCAATTTTCTATTATACTCTCTGATTTTTTTCCCCCTTGGAGTTCTATATATTACTTTCTACTACATTAGGTTGGTCTACATTTGGCCTTTGTGTCTCGTTTTCATTCAGAGTATGGATACACCCTTTATTTATAATTGGATTCAATCTAACAAAAAGAAAAAAAAATAACTATAATTTGACGGTATTCTAATGACCTTTGTTGTTTGTGTATCTAGGAGAAAGATGTTGTTTAGTGGTATGATCACAAGAAAGCATTATAGTTATTAGTTATTACTTAATCTGTCTTCTTTAAGTAACTAGTCATGTTGTGTTCACAAATGAAAAACTGAGGCCATTGTTAATGGGCCAGAGGCAAAGCTAAGTTCCTTTTGGTTTTTGGTCCCTTTGTTTACTTTTTTGAGGCGTGTATAACCATGTAAGGATCAATGAGTGAGTCTTGGCATTTAAAGTTTATTTGAAATAGAAATCAGCGATCACGAACAGAGGAAAATCTAGAAATCAAGCCATATAATACTACAAAAAGCAATTTTTTTTTTTTTTTAATTGTGAAAGAAAAGAAGATTATATTGAGAGGAAGGAAAAAAAAATTACAACAAAATGCTAGAGTGGATAAGGTATCCTCTCAAGCAAATCAAAGAGAAGATTCTATAGAGACTACAAATAATGGCAAATCTATGATTTGTCTGCAAAAAAATAGTGTTAGTGACTAGTCAGGCACACGACATATTAGGTCAAGGTAATTATCTTTATTTTTCCAATTACTGGTTCGAAGATGTGGCTTTCAAAGGGTGCTTCTTTGCACAATGTAGGCTTACCCCTTTCGGTTTGGAATCATGGGTTCAAACTATGTAAAGAACCCTTTGCTTGCAAAGGTAACAATTTGTATATCGAAACACTTGACACTGTGCAATGCTGGGAGCCTCATGCATTGTGCTGGTCTTTTTTCCTTTTTCACATTCAGCCTACATTGTGAGCATATCCGTGCATATCTTCTCAAAATTTCTAAACACTTCTTGTGGTTACAGGTCTTGAACTGGGTGGCAACCATGCTTACAAATGATAGTGCTGATGTACGTGTGGCAGCTTGCATTTGTATAAAATGTGTTTCTAGGTCAATCAAGGTCTGGATGCTTAATGCTTTATTTATGGTTGATATAATTGGATTTTATGATGTGGATTTAAGTACTGACAAGGAGTTATTCAGAGCTTGAGTGCAGGTCTTTTTATGAATGAGATGATTGTAATTCCTCTGATTGAGCTTCTTCATGACTCTTCTGTCTCTGTCCAGGTATGAATTGCTTCCTGGCTAATAATTTATCCCATATAAGGGGTCTCACCATCACAAACCCTTAGCTTCAGTTCGTGTCTTGCCAGAGTTCTTTTTTCCCTAACAGATTATTCTTTGCCTCCAGTAGGTCCTATTTAGTACATCAAGTATGAACAAATACAATAAGCTTGCTGTGCATACATTTGGATCTATATATATATTTTTTCAGAGATTTTTAGTATGATCTTGATATGTGGAACTTGAACACTTTGGTTAAATTTCTATATATAATAGCAACTGATTGTGGAGTATTCGCTATACACCTTGAAATTCTGGAAAGTAACTTGAATAGATGACAAAAATCTAATGCCCAAAAGACTTGCATCAAGTCAACTTGGTTTTTGGTTTCTTCTTTTGTTTTAAAGGTATTACTATTACTTTATTCTGGACCTTTTACTGGGCCTTAGTGGGTCAGGCCAGGATAGGTCTTCTGTGGGCCTTCTATTAGTTTGATTTAAGCGGTTATGGCTAGATTTCTTGATCAGTCTAGATTCAATGTATTCTTCCCATGACGTGACTTAGTAATGCAAGGATTTACTGGCTCATAAGCATATTTAGGAGCTATGAAAGAGTGGTTTATAAAGGATACAACACTAATTTAATTGGAGAAAGATTTGATTTAAGAATCCGGACTTTTCAACTTAATCCTATCATTTGAAGATGTTTGTGGCTCGTCTTAGTGAGTGATCCCTATGATCCTTTAGTATGATTGTTAGGTTATTATTCCTTGCTTATCCTTCTTATTCCTAAATACTTTTCTAACTTTTGTCTCAAACCTTATCTCATATTTCATGGTATCTAATTTTTAATTCCTCTCATCCACCTCATGGTTATACAAGCCAAACCCAAGAATATAACCTGCATTCAAGCCTCAACTGGAATCTCATAGCAAGTGCACCGAACAGAAGATCCTGCGTCACCTTTACATTGAACAGTGCCTGTTTTATTTGATATCAATGTTGAATCTCCATTTCGTTCTACACTTTTGGAGTGTCTTTAATAACATTGCTTCCAACTTATACAATAGTGGTGCAGCTTCTACCCTGGAATTTCCACCTCATAAGAGTTTCTTATCACTTTCGTGAAACTAGACAAGAATATCGTTCATAGGACAGGAGTAAAGCTTAAACGACACAAGTGAAATGGGTTAGAGAACATGATTGTAACACTAGGTTTCTTCATCAGGCTGCCGATGGTAAGGGGTAAAGGAGCTTTTATTAGAGAACTAGAGGATGACATATGAAACATTGTTAAGAATCCTGTCCTTACCTTTTGGATTTTTGGGATGTTACCTCCGAGAATTTGTTTAAAACCTTCGACGAGGTTTTTTTGCCAATGGGTGATTGGTAAGAGGATGAACTTTATTGTTATTACCCTTGTTCCTAAGAAATATTCCCTCGCTGAAAGTGAAAGATTTTAGACCTTATGGTCTTACTACTGTTTCTTATCAAATTATGGCTAAAATTTTGGCTAATCTGTTAAACAAGTTGCTTGATGATACTATGTGTTGTAATCCGAGTGCTTTTATAGAAGGTAGCAGCAGATTCTTGATGCAACCCTAGTTGCTAGTGAGATAGTTGTTTATGTTAGAAGCATCATAGTGGTGTAGTTCTTTGAGTTATACTTTGAAAAAACCTTATGATAAGGTTAGTTCAAGTATTGGAAAATAAAGGGGTTTGGAGTTCGTTGGAGAAGGTGGATTAGAGGCTGTTTGAGTTCAATGACTTTTTTCTATCATCAGTAATGATGAAGCTAAAAGTTGGTTCTTGGCTTCTCGTGGTTTATAGGAGGGAGACACTTTTTCCCCTTTCCTCTTCACTCTTTTGGTGAATCCATTGAGCACATGATATCTAGCCTCAGTTTATGCCTCGGTTCTGCAAAGATCATAGTTTAGAGGATTTGATGAGGGATTTGAAGTAGTCCTTTACACTAGTCTTTGTATTGCTCTTTGTTCACTCATTTTTGAGGACTTGTCATCCTTAGATATCTATAAAAAAATGGTACTTCGTCTTTTTCAATAAAAGATAGGAAGCTACTGTTCAGATGTGTTTGTATCAGATGCAATTACAGCTTACATTGGGCTTTCGATGCAGACATTTTTGAGTGCTGAGAGACCTTTTTAAGGTCAAGTGAATAGATCCGGGGCAAAGCCTTGTAGTTATGGCTCATTTAAGTCAGCTTTCATGAAGATTCAATTGACCAGTGCCAATTTGATTAAAGTTTGAGTTTTTTTGAAGTGCATTTATGTCACCTGCCTTAGAAAATTTGCATTAGGTAACTGTTTGACCTGGCTTTCTGTCCAAGTCGGGTAATGAATTTCATGATATTAACTTTGCACATCAACACCTTATCTGAATGATCAGTTTTAACAGAGGTAGAAGTTGTTGAATCAAATATCACTAAATTATGTTGTTTAGGCCCAAATTTGAGTCACTTAGCTATTCTCAATGTTCTTTAAGCACTCAAATTACCTTCTTAATTGCATCCTAAGAGAGCTTTCATGCATAGTTGGTATAGACATACCACAATTTTCGAATAACGCTTAAAGCCATAGAGATTATAAATCAATTGTTGAATCTGTTGCATTGCTTGTTGGAGAGAGAACTTTTAAACATGTAGTGGCATGAGGGAGTATATGGCGAGGAGAAATTATTCCCCCTTACCTCTTGCTTGCATGGTGGAATTACTGAGGGCTGAATTGATTGAGGAAATTGTGAAACAGTGATGATTATTTTCATTGTTCAGTTGTGATGCAAATCTAAGAAAAGTAGGCAACTATGAAGTCTTTCTTGAAAGCAGGCTGAAGAATGAGGATCAGTCTGAAGTAAAGACGTAAAGTATTTTAAATTAGCTTATATTTTGGTTTTGACCTATTGAACGTTGCAATGACTATTTAGGGGCTCTCGCAAATTTACAACTACTTTAACCTTGCTTCATCTTACTTTGTTATAATTGTGATGGCTATTATCCTTGTTTTGCAACATATGAGAAATCGAATACTGCAAAAAGGAAAGGAATATATATCAAGGTTCAAATTGTGTCTAAGTAGATGATTTAGAATCAAATGATCTCAAAGAAGCAGCATTGTTATATTTCTACAGGATCAGGTGGTAAAGAGCCTCTATGCAGTAATATTTGTGGGAGGGGGAATTATTTACATTATGTAACACAGTAAACTTCATTTATTTAAGTTCCCATACAATATTGAAATTAAAGGAATACACCACCATTGAAGTACGATGCAAGTGGTACCATTAACTTCTATACATGCTAAATATGAATGTTCCATCCCAATTTTCTCTTGTGATTCAAATTTGTAAACTACACTTGTCATTTGTTGCTTTCATGTGTACTCATATTGTTAATTCGGAGAGCCTTATACATGCATAATTATTTGTGAGCAGTAACATTCTATGATTGCAAAAGTTGGTCATCTCTCATCCACTTTCACCCTTTTCGTCATACATGTGAAATATGGAAAGTGCTGTTCTTATAGTTTTCAAATTAGCAAAACACCCTACCACTACATTTTATCTCTCTTGACACGAAATGATACTTTTGTGAGTTAAAGCTGTGAATTTTGTGTTTCCAGTAATATAAAAGCAATAAAAGAGAAAGGACAGAAATGTTGAAGGAAAAAAAAACCCAAAAAAAAAAAGTTGGGAGCCATGTGTCGAAAGTTGTTCAATTTAATCTGCCCAGTGATCTGCTATAGTGTACAAAAGTGACACAACATTGTATTGTACTACAAATGAAAATTACTGTTTTTTACGATAAAATGGTCATGCCAGAGTTTCAAGTTTATCCGGTATCTGATATTGTATCCTGGTACAAGTAGTATTCATGTGCTTAATTTTGAATACCTTTCATTCGACAATCTCATGGATGGCATGACTTACTTTTGGCATTGAAGTTGTTAATGTAAGTCTATTAACTTGGTGGTTTGTATCAGCTTGTGACAACCGGTTAGATGGAGGTGTTAAGGTTTTGCATCTTTCCCATAAGGATTGAGATTCAACCATGGCCTACCCTCGATATTTTTTGGTTTTCCGTTATTCACTTTCCACATATAGGAGGCTACTAAAAGTTGATCACTAGATTAGGTTGCACGAACACTTCAAAATTTACATAAAATATTGGCCCATGACCTCTAGGATGGGCATTGGATCATTGCATGCTGCATATGGCTTGTGGCCCTCCCTCCCAAAATACTGGTTTTTTTTTTTTTGGGGGGGGGGGGTTGTAGCATCTCATCTCATTAGCATTTCTTTTGAAGTCATGGATTGCCTTTGATATTTGTTGACTCATCTTTCTCTGCAGGTTGCAGCCCTTGGTGCTATTAGCAACATAGTGGTTGACTTCACGATGCAGAAACTGGCATTTATATCATGTGGTGGCCTGCAACAGCTTGTTCACTTGTCTAAATCCATGGATTCAAGCCTAAGGTTAAATGCTGTTTGGGCTTTGCGGAATTTGGCGTTTCTTGCAGACATTAGGTGTAAGGAGGAGACACTGTTAGAGCTCACCTCATCCACATTAGTGAGCCTCATCAATGGTAATCACCCTGTTTATCCAGTTTCATTGTTGAAAGTTGAAACTAATTTCCTTGCAATTGTCATTTTCATCTTAACATAAACCATTTTAGCATTGCATCTGTGCAGACCCTGAGCCTTTTGTCCAGGAACAAGCTCTGGCTTTTACTCGTAATCTTGTTGATGGAAATATTAATTCTATTGAACTTGTACACAATGAAGATTGTGCCCTCCTAAATGCTGCCGGCCAACAGTTATGGAGTGCTTCGAGAACTGAAGTTCAAATTCAGGTGAGTAGTTATTTTTTGATTAGATGTCTCTATAATGGCTATCAATAATGGTGTAGGGTTAGTATCATGGAGAAACATTGAATGGGTTATATAGTATACATGATGGATGCAGATAAGTGACATAGACATGACATGATATTAGATTCTCTAAGGACTCAACACAACTAGGATATGACTAGACCTGATCCTTGGGTGGGCCACCCACTTGCCACCCAGCTCAGAAATTGAGCCAGGCCCAAAGAGGAATTGACCCAACAAATGATCAGGTGGTGCTTATCTGACCAGAAATCTCCTGGATGAGTCTGAGCCCAAAGGGGGAAAAAATAGGTCTTCTGGAAGCATGCATCTTCCTTCTTCTTAACAAGCATGTCTTCTCTCTCTCTCTCTCTAGTGTTCTCTCTCCTTGTTCTCACTCTCTCATGGAGATTTGGAATTGAGTGTACAAATTTGTATAACCAATGTAATGAACCAACAAAACATATGGTACAAGCTAAGAGCACATGCCCCTAGTAGCAAGTGCGAGTCTTGAAGATCTCAGAATAAAACTACAAGGCAAAAGGGTTACGACTCGAACAAAGGGTATTAGTTCTGACAAAAGAGTCAACCTCTAGGTCAAGTCAAAAGATCCATGCATATAGCAAGACCGTGTGACATGTTCCCTCTACTTTAATGGTCTTTAGGCACCAAAAGCATTACCCATATGCTTTTTCTTAACACGCCCCACAAGATTAGTGATGAAAATGAAGGGGTTAGATTGGCTACATGCTAAGGGATGTAAAGCATAGTAGCATAAGATATTAACATAGTAGATTCAAAATCAATTTTATGCAACACACAAAAACATACACAAAACATGGGTATAAGTTATAAAACAAACCCAATAATTCATCAGTTGGTCTTCACTTGTGGAAAACTAGAACACTATACAGCTGCACTGGCCCACAAAGACACATCAATCCCAACTTTGGGTTCTATTGCAGAAATAGGCTGCCAAGGTTCATTCGAACTCAGGAGGGAGAGCACTCACAAATGCAATATAGGTGGTTGATGGACGACACACAATAGATATGCAGTATATATCACATGATGTCCCAACCGCCAGATACATATACATAATTACTGAACAAAATATAATAACTGGGTAAGCATGTTGAAAACAGATCATTGATAAGTCAAAGTAGAAGGAGACCACATACATGCTCCTCGTTTACATCTTTACATAGCAGGGAAGAGGTTTAAACACAACAAATCTACAACACACAGCACAGAGTCCGTAACATTATCATGTAGCATACTCTATCAGCAAATTTGAATACCAAACAAAGCAAACTTGAATACCAAACAAGGAAACTAGGACTTGAGCTAGTGCAGGCCCCAAAGGGCCCACTAGGGCTAAACTGGCTAAACCGAGTTAAATTAGGTAAAACCAGGTCAATCTAACCAACTCTGGTCGAGATAGGTCAACCTGAATCAAACTTTACCCTACTGAGTCAAACTAGGTCAAAATAGGCCAAATCAAGCCACTTAGGGCCCAAGAATCACAAACAAGGATCTCTCAAAAACGTGCCACCATTGTAACTACGATGGCGCCATCATAGTTATTATAGGAAGCAAACAGGCATAGGGATTCTATCGTAACTTCGATGGACCCATCGTAGAATAGTGAGACTATTATCGTAACTACGATAAGAGTATCGTAGTTATGATAAGTTCAGTCATCATACTGTGATGTTTATCATAACTATGATAAGGTAACTACGATAAGAGTATCATGGATATGATAAGCTTAGTCATCATACTGTGTTGTTTATCATAACTATGATAAGGCTATCGTAGTTACAATTTGACCAGACTGCAAACTGAACTCGAAACCCTAATGTCTCCAACACCTCTAAACCTTCAAAATTTCTATTCAAAGGTCACAATAGGCCCAAAAGGTTGCAAAAGGCGAGGCATACATAATCAAAAAACATGACAAGGCTGTGATTATACAAAAATGTGCTTGATTTCACCAAAGAATAAAGAAAAGAGAAGAAGATATATACAATGTGGCTGAACCCTTGAGCAAAGATGTTGGCTCATTGAAGCAACTCCTAAATCTAATCCAAGGGCACAACAACCAAGAAAATACAGTATCATCAATCTAAATAAGTGAAGATCTAAAGCAAGGAGAGAAAAGGAGAGAGAAAACAATGAACTTTCCATAATGGATTTTGCAGAAGACGTAGAAGTCAAGGTAGAGAGTTCCATGATAGCTAGGGTTTTGTTAAGAAGAGGGAGAGAGAGAGAGATAAAAAGGGAGGGGGGAGAGAGAGAGAGATTAATGTAAAGGAATAGGGAAATAGGGTTTATTAAGTTAAACTTTGACTAATGTGCCCCACATGGGGTATGTAATTAACAGAAACTTTGAGTTTTTCCTATCAGATATATCAAAATCTTACATTTAGCTCCTTCCAACCCAAAAGCAGTTTGCAAAGGAGTTCTAAAGAGAAAAAGAAAAGCCCCAACCCTCCAAATAAGGGAATGAGGGTTAACGCATAACATGACACAAAAGAATAGTAAAAAGATAAAATCACGGTTCATCTTAGGGCTCTTGACAACAATGAAGATTTTTAACTTTGGAAACCTTCCCAAAATGAGCCAGTGACATCCCTAATTCTCTTGTATGCCCTTCAATTAAAATGACATTGCGATATAAAAATTTCGGGATGTTACAACCACCATATCCAGCTCCATCCCTTCTCCCTCCCCCTAAGATTTTATCTCTACATCTGATCTGGGAAAAGGATGGTAGATCAACCAAAATGCTAACACTAACAAAAATTATTGGGTTTAGATCATTCAAAGTTTCAAGGGAAATTAGTGATTTAGGGATCAATTTGGGCACCATGTGTTTGACACAATGCCTTAGAGAGATGCTGTTGCTTCTGACACTACGAATCTATTGCTTTCTTGACTAGGCACCGTTAAGAAATTATTGTAGGATCATTGCATCATAGAATATGCTTTATAGTGTTGGTTAATGAAACTAAAGAGGGTATTAGTGATAAATTAGAGTTATGGAGGGTCACTAGAATCCAGAGAGTTTAAATTGAGCAAATCGAAAACTGAGTATATGAGATGTAGGTTTAGCGACAATCATCAGGATGATCAAGAAACGATTAGGTTAGATGGATAAGATGTACCAAAAAATAAACATTTTAAATATTTTAGTTCTATCATTCAAAATGATGGTAATATAGATAGGGATGTGAATCGGATTCAAGTGGATTGGATGAAACGGAGAAAGGCAACCTGTGATTACACGATACCACTGCATTTGAAGTAAACATTTTAAATATTTTGGTTCCATCATTCAAAATGATGGTAATATAGATAGGGATGTGAATCGGATTCAAGTGGGTTGGATGAAATGGAGAAAGGCATCCTATGATCGCACGATACCACTGCATTTGAAGAGAAAGTTTTATAAAATCGCGATAAAATCTGTACTATTGTATGGCATTGAACGTTGGGTTATTAAACAACAAGAAGAACAAAAAATGATTGTAGTAAAAAATGAGAATATTTATATTGATGTGTGACAAATTAGAAGAGATATAATTAGAAATGAAGAGATTCGTAATAAACTGAGAGTTAGTTCAATTGTGGATAAGATGCGAGAGTATCATCTGAGGTGGTTTGGACATGTGCAAAAAAGATCAAAAGACGCACTGGTTAAGAGGATCGAGAACTAAAATATAGGAGATTTAGTAAAACGTAGTGATAAATCGTTGAAAATTTGAATACAAGTTATCCGTAAAGACATGATAGTTAAGAATTTAGATGAGAAAATAGTTTTGAATAGAAATGAGTGGCGTAAAAGAATCCGTACAAATTAAACCAACTTCTTTTTTTTTTTAATCATCCCCATATTTGTCTCTCAAATGATCGATTCCAATTGTTACGATTAAAGATTAGATTAAGCAATGTTGTTGTCAAAATTGGTGGATTTAGAGAAAATGTAATCATTGAAATGCAAATAGAACTCAAGGACTCATGAAGCCTTCTCTTTTGCTATTCTATTTTCTAATTCACAATTAATTTATTTCTTCTTTAGTGCTGAAAATCTTACACCATTGATGTTAATTTGTTAATGGTTCTGCACTTAATAAAAAATAAAATAAAATCATGCTTGTCCAGGTCGGGTTGGATCAACTTGAGAATATGGCCCACATGTCCGACTTGGGCCTAGCCTGAGTTTATTTTTGATGCCCGACTTTGACCCGACCCTGCCTGCCTATTAATTAAGTCTAAATAAGAAACAATAATTAAATTTCTCTTATGACATGATAGCAAATCATATTATTCTAAAAATCCGCTATAACTAAGCCTTACACATTTGTAAATTTTCCAGTAAGCAAGTTAACTAAATATAATACAACTACTTTACAAGATTATAGTGAATTATCTAAAACCATAAGGGTAAGTTTGTCTGGAATGTATTCTTTTTTTTGGGGGGCGGGGATAGAGGTACCGAATGTATCTATGTGAAGTATCTGATGTGTGTTTGATAAGTTTCTCAATAAATATTCAGTTTTAAAACACACACGTGTCTTCTGGATTTGTACATAATGGGCTGTGTGATGATAGAGTATAGGGCCATAGAATTAATCCTGTTCATTCCAGTCTGACTGGTGAAGGCACTAGTTCAGTCTGGTTTTGTTGGAGTACTGGAATAGCATGTCACTTAGACAAAACCTCTTGTCTTTTCATTGTGAAAACTGTTTAAACTGGGTGGTTTTAAACAGTCTGACCAGGTCTGCAGTACCTCCCATCTTTGGCATTTTTTTCTAGGCTGTCAGTGCTAGGAGAAAATGAAGACGAATGAAAATTTTCAAAAGCTTTTATCTATTCTACAGGAAGGAGATCGACCTAAATAAATGAAAGGAGAGAGAGAGAAGGCTGTGATCACACTTCTCTAAGGGGAATAAGTTGTAAGAAGAGACTTTCTTGGTCAGGTGTCAGCTAGCGAGGTGGAAATTTCCCTGAGGAGTTTCCATAGTGTTAAACTAGTATTAGAAATGCAACAAAGAAAACATCATGCATTTATGTTATCTTTAGTAAATTCAATTTAT
This sequence comes from Dillenia turbinata, assembly GCA_037126225.1. Classification (NCBI taxonomy): domain Eukaryota; kingdom Viridiplantae; phylum Streptophyta; class Magnoliopsida; order Dilleniales; family Dilleniaceae; genus Dillenia; species Dillenia turbinata. The sequence goes on from JBAMMX010000007.1 coordinate 20,591,388, forward strand.
TGATACTACCTATTTCTTTTTCCTTTTTGTTTTGTGCTTGAAAGGGAACTTACACCTAGATTATTTTAGTTCTTCGTATTCTTTCATTTTTACACTATATTGATGTGATTATTTTACTTTTTTTTCCCTCTACTTGGAAAAAGTACAATTTTGCCCTTTGAACTTTAGTTCTAATACAAATGGGCCCTATTTTTATTTTATTTTATTTTTTTTATGCAATAACCTCCCCTTAACTATAGAAAGCTACACTTTTTGTCTATATTCCACTAGATACTACCATTATATAATAAAATAAAACAACAAATTTAGAAAAATTAAAACCAATTTATTTAAAAAAAAAATCGCTTCAAATTCCTCTCTCTCTCTTCTCTTCCTCATACTGAACAGTCAAAAAAAAATAGGGGAGAGAGAGTCACCGTTCATCGTCTCTCTCCCCTCTCACCTCTGTGAAGTGAAGAATAAGAAAGAAGAGAAAAGAAGAGGAGAAGAGAAGAAAGAAAGAAGAAACAACTTAAAAAAATCAAAAGCAAAAATTGAACAGTTTGTGCACATTGAACAATTCCAATTTCCATTACTAAACCATGTAACAATCTACCTTGCAAAATAGCCCCACCCACAAGGTTGAAGACCGGCTTCTAATTTTGTGCAATTGGGCCTCTTACAATTATCTCCATCAATCCTATGCGTATCTCTAAAACACACCAAACCCTTTTTCATTTTCTCCATTCTGCACATACCCAATGATGAGAGCAGTCCAAGCAACATCACTAACAAGAATTTCATCAAACACTGCATGTGCATTGTCCATTTTCTACGCATATAAACAAAACTTGAACCAATTGTGGAATTACAATTAAAAATTCCCAATTTCAGACACAACCCATGAATTGCTTTGCTATATTTTATTGAATGAAACTCAGCACAAGTAGAAACAATGATGGGATCGAATACAAATAAATATCGATTTGAAGAAATATAGACAACAGTGGCAGAGGGAGCTTGAAGACGGAGGTTATAATGGATTCCTGTGAAATCGACGGTCGAGAGAGTAATTGAATACGATTTGATGGTGATAATGAACAAAATCGAAGGAAAAATGAGAGATTAAGAGAGATTGTGAGAGAGGTCAGAGAGAGCTATAATTGGAGGTTGCACAGGAGGACTGTAGAGAGAGGTTAGAGAGAGAGAGAAAAAAAAATTAATTCATTGAAATTATTTAAAAATTAATAAAAAAATGAATGAATTACTTTTTATTGCAGTCACGTGCCACGTGTGACTTTTAACGGTAAATCTTAATTGACTCTAAACGGAAGGACTAAAATTGTAACTTTTCATAATTGAGAGAACGCCTTTGCATATATATATATATATATATATATATATATATATATATATATATATATACATGTATATATATGTAGGGGTTTATTTAATTCAATCTAAAGTTCACGGACAAATTTGTACCTTTATATTTTAATTAATATTTATGGATCCAATGTTTCGACCTATGCCCTCTTGATTGGATAGTGACATGGTAACCAAGAGCTTATACTGGAAGAATGTTTGGGCCTGGTTTAATATTATCGGTATGAGGTGTTGGACAAGAAGAGAATACCCTTGCTCTTTTTTTTTTTTGGGGGGGGGGGGGTTGTGGAGGGAGTGAAATATGAGAATCTTCAAGGGGAGTAGAAAAGCTCTCTTTTGTGGATATGGTTCTCCGGGCTCTTTGATCTTGTCATTGGCCGAGTTTTTTCATTGTGATGCAGGTGTGGGCAATTTTCTAGATTTTCTTGTAGAACTTTTTAGGTTGTGTGGGCGCTCTTGGTGTACTCTTTTCAATTGTTCCTCAAAGGATGTGTTAAATCACGGTGAGTGGATCACCTGGCCTCCAGCTTTAGACTCTTATAGAATTCATTGTTCATTCTTGAGTATTTGGTAAAGCTTGGAATGCCATCACTCTTGTATTTTATGTTAGTGCTGTTTAATCTACCAATGTACAGCCATCTGATGTAGTATCATTCTAAGTTTTCTTGGATTCTTCTTATTCTGTTTTTCTGTGCTTTAATAAGAACAAAAAAGATATATTTTAGTGAAAATAGACAGGCTGATTAGTAACATTTTGCAATGCAGTGTATATGGAGCAAATCATAATCTGCTTTGGTAACTAAGATCTCAAGGATCATATTTAAAAACTTGATATCATGTGTCGAAAACCTTTGATTTCAAGGATATGATAAATCCCTGGTCAATTCAAAACATTTATACCACAACACACATTGTGGTATCAGACTGTTTGAATCAGAAGCAGCAGTGGAATCTTTTAGTTTTGTCTTCGTGAGTAGAATTTGTTAGTAAGAGATTTAATCAACGGAGCCAATCAAGGAATCAACATCAAATTGAGCAAGTCAATTCAGAAATCAAAGGGATTCCATCAATCTACAAGTCAATTTGGAAATCAGGGGGATTCCATCAATTTACAAGTCAATTCGAAAATAAAGGGATTCCATCAATTGCTAGTCAATTAGAAAATCAAGAGATTCCATCAGTTTGTTTAATCATATACCATGTACATAATTAAACTATCAAAATTAGAATATATAGATTAGGAATAAAAGAAGATCACGATTGTAATTAAAACTTTCCTGAATTATTTATGTACAATTTTCTATATATATGGAATAACAAATGAGAAGAAACTCATTCAGACAAATTGACATGGTATCAGAGCCTTCTATCAAAATCTAAATATTCGTGTCATTGTTTTAGCCCTAGGGGCTCTCGAATATCTTTGGTTCAGTTCTAGGGACTCTAGTGTCCTTTTTGTTTAAGCCCTAGGGGCTCTCAAATATTTGGTCTCTCCTTTGGTTTTAATAGCTCTGATCTTGGAATTATTTTCAGATCACATATTGTGGGTTTTATTTCGGAAAGTTACAATTTTTTACACACTTTTGAGTTTTTTTTTTTTATACCACTATGGCAACAGAAAACTTTTCTGTTCGGTTCAACGGAAAGAACTATTCGGCTTGGGAGTTTCAATTCAGTATGTATGTTAAAGGCAAAGGACTGTGGGGACATATTGATGGGTCTTCTATTGCACCAAATGACAAAATTGGCCTTGCTATGTGGGAGACAAAAGATGCTCAGATTATTTCTTAAATTTTGAGATCTATTGAGCAACACATGGTCAACAATTTGCGCTCTTTTACAACAGCCAAGGAAATGTAGGAATATTTGAAACGTATTTATAATCAAGATAACAATGCAAAGCATTTTCAGTTGGAGCTGGATATTGCAAATTACAGTCAGGGTAATCTTTCAATTCAAAAATACTATTCTAGTTTTCTTAATTTATGGACAGAACGTTCAGTCATTATATATGATAAAGTACCACGAGAGGCACTGTCTGTCCTCAAAGAAGTTTATGATACTAGTCGACGGGATCAGTTTTTTATGAAAATTAGACTAGAATTTGAGGTTACAAGGGCTGCTTTGCTGAACTGAGATCCAATTCCCTCTTTGGACGTGTGTGTTGGAGAATTACTTCGGGAAGAGCAGCGATTAATTACTTAAGAAGCTATGGTACAAGACAAACTCACATCAGATTCTGTAACAGTTGTCTACGCTGCTCAAGGGAAAGGAAAAGGAAGAGATATGAAGCAAATTCAATGCTATTCATGCAAGGATTTTGGGCATATTACTCAAGCCGAAAATTCTGTAACTATTGCAAACAACATGGTCACATTATTAAAAAATGTCCAACACGATTAGAGAATTGTCCAACCAAAGCCATCCATGCTGCGGTTCATTCCTCTTCCCCTACAGAGCCAGCAGATCAGGGTCCCATGACAGCACCTCTGGCGGTCTCTAATCAAGTTATCTTGACTCCAGAAATGGTACAACAAATGATTATCTCGGCATTCTCTGCCTTGGGCATTAAAAAAAACACAAAAAAACAAAAATTTAAAAAAAAAAAAAAAACCTCCTTTTTTTTTTTTTTTTTTTTTTTTTAAAAAAAATTTTTAAAAAAAAAAAAAAATTTTTCAAAAAAAAAAAAAAAAAGGGGCCTAAAGTGGGAAGATTGTTTCCTATACATTTCTTTAGTCATGGCATTTTTTCTTTGGCTTGTAACGCTGTAACAAATCTAAGTGAGGTCTGGCATAAACGTTTGGGTCATCCTAATTCTCTTGTCTTGTCTCACTTATTGAAACATGGATTCTTGGGCAATAAAAATCAGTCTTCCTCTTTATTTTTTGATTGCTCTACGTGTAAACTTGCTAAGAGTAAGACTCTACCATTTCTTTCTTCTAGTCATCATGCAGAAAAGTGTTTTGATATTATTCATAGTGATGTTTGGGGTGTTTCTCTTGTACTCTCATATAAATCATAAATATTTCGTGACATTTATTGATGACCACAGTCGATTTACTTGAATTTATTTTCTTCACTCTAAAGCTGAGGTCTTTTCCGTGTTTCAAAGTTTCTTGGCATATGTTGAGAATCAATTTTCTACTAGTATTAAAATCTTACGATCTGACTCTGGGGGAGAATATATATCAAATGAATTCCAAGTTTTCTTACGGCGCAAAGGTATTATTTCACAGCGCTCTTATCCTTATACACCTCAACAGAATGGTGTTGTTGAACGTAAAAATCGACATTTGTTGGATGTCACTCATGTCTTACTACTTGAATCTTCTGTTCCCCCTCGATTTTGGGTTAAGGCCATGTCTACAGCTGTTTATCTGATTAATCGTCTTCCATCTAAAGTCCTGAACTTTGACTCACTATTTTTTCGTCTCTACGACACTCATCCTAGTTATCACACACTTCATACTTTTGGGTGCGTTTGTTTTGTTCACTTACCATCTACTGAACATCACAAACTTGGTGCCCAAGCTGTTAAGTGTGTTCGAAGTTACTGGTACCACTCAAAAGGGATTTGTATGTTATGATGTTATTGCTAATCGTTTTTGTACCTCTCGAAATGTGATTTTCTTTGTGAATCACTATTTTTTTCAGTCTAATGTAGTCTCTTCTACTACTCCTATACGTCCTCACTTTGATGATGTTTCGTGTCCTATTGAGCGTTTCAAACCAGGTGTTGTGTATACGAGACGTAAAACCACTTTAACTCCTTCTGATACTGACTCGCCACCTGAGCCTGTACCCTCGGCTCCTCGAAGATCTACACGAGTCTCCCATCTACCGGATAGGTATGGGTTCCCACATACATCTCTTAATATAACTTTATCGAACATTTCTGTTCCTATTTGTTATTCTTAGGCAGCCCAACATGCGTGTTGGAAACAAGTAATACAAGATGAGCTCTAAGCACTTCAAGAAAATCATACATGAGATATTGTTCCATGCCCTCCTGATGTTAAACCTATTGGTTGTAAGTGGGTATATTCTGTGAAATTGAATTCTGATGGTTCTCTTGACCGTTATAAGGCTCGGTTGGTTGTTCTTGGCGATAGACAGGAATATGGGGTGGATTTCGATGAAACATTTGCTCCAGTAGCCAAAATGATTACTATCCGAACTATTATTGCTATTGCTGCTTTTAAGGGATGGTCACTTCATCAAAAGGATGTTAAAAATGCGTTTCTATACGGTGATCTTAAGGAAGAAATTCTTATGACTCCTCCAGGTTTATTCTCTTCCTCTTCTGGTGTGTGCAAACTTAGACGTTCTCTTTACGGCTTGAAACAAGTACCTCGGGCGTGGTTTGAGAAATTTCGTTATACTTTACTCGACTTTTCTTTTACTCAGAGTCAGTATGATTCTTCTTTGTTCCTTCACAAAATAGCGGATAGTGTTGTTATTTTCTTGTCTATGTTGATGATATTGTCATCACTGGCACAATGTTTTGATTCAACAGCTTAAACACCAGCTCCAAACTTTATTCATATAAATGATCTTGGTTCTCTTTATGATTTTTTGGGTCTTGAGGTCCGTTTGGATTGGAAGGGTATTTTTTTGTATCAACACAAATATACATAGGACTTGATCTCTTTAGTTGGACTTCAATCTGCTTCTGTTGACACCTCTCTTGAGGTTAATGTGAAATTTAGTCGTGATGAGGGTGACTTTCTTCCTAATCCTATCATATATCGTCAGTTGGTCAGAAGTCTTAATTATCTAACAATTACACGTCCTGACATTTCTTTCGCTGTTCAGCAAGTCAGTCAGCTTATGCATACCCTTCGACACCTTCACTTAGCTGCTGTTCATCGTATCATTCGTTACCTGAAGGGTACTTTTGGTCGTGGCTTATTCTTTCCTATCGGATCCTCCCTTTGATTAATTGGTTACAGTGATGCTGGTTGGGCAGGCTGCCCTGACACCCGACGCTCTATTATTGGATGGTATATGTTTCTTGGCTCTGTGCTCATTTCTTGAAAAAGTAAGAAATAAGCTCGGGTATCCAAATCTTCTACCTAATTAGAATATCGTGTTATGTCTACTGTTTTTGCAGAGATTATTTGGCTTAGTGGTTTATTGACTGAAATTGAATTTCCTCAATCTGATCCCACACCTCTTTACGCAGATAATATTAGTGCTATTCAGATTATTGCTAATCCTGTTTCACCAAGCACATTCAAGTGGATTGTCATTCTATTCGTGAAGCTTTTGAAAATCAGGTTATCTCCCTACTCCATATTACCTCAGATCTTCAACTGGCTGATGCCCTTACCAAGGCACTACCTCGGCCTCGTCACCAGTTTCTCATAAACAAATTGATGCTTCTTAATCAGCTGTATCAATTTGAGGGGGGATGTTAATAAGAGATTTAATCAACGGAGTCAATCAATGAATCAACATCAAATTGAGTAAGTCAATTCGGAAATCAATGGGATTCTATCAATTTACAAGACAATTCGGAAATAAAGGGATTCCATCAATTTGCTAGTTAATTAGAAAATCAAGAGATTCCATCAATTTGTTTAATCATACCATGTTCATAATTAGACTATCAAAATTAGAATATATAGATTAGGAATAAGAGAAGATCACGATTGTAATTTAAAAACTTTTCTAAATTATTTCTGTATAATATTCTATATATATGGAATAACAAAGGAGAAGAAACTCATTCAGACAAATTGACAGAATTTCTTATCCCGTTGTGGGATATGGAAGTTTTATTTGAAATGAAAGAATCACACCAAGAGGCAACTTAAACGTAGACTCTCTCTATAATATATATATATATATATATATATATATATATTATGTCGTTGGGTAGGGCGTTGAAAAATTGGAAGCAAGTTATCCGTAAAGATATGATAGTTATGGATTTAGTTGAAAAAATGACTTTAGATAGGAATGAGTGACGTAAAAGAATTATCACCTATCTTGTCATTTTAAGTTTCTATAGATTTTTCTTTTTTTAAAAAAAATTTTAACTATATATATTTTTTCATCTCTCTTGTATTTGTCTCTCAAATGGCTGATTCCAAAATTTGATATTAAATTCCAGGTTATTGTTATGTGTGTGTGTGTGTGTGTATGTGTGTGTATATATTTATATATAGAGAGAGAGAGAGAGAGGGAGAGAGAATGTGGTAAGACCAAACACAAAAGGGCGGTGACTTTGAAGCTGTCCCACGTGTTGTGGCCTTTTGAGTGGCTTGAGAATCTGTGCAAAGAGGAGAGTGCAAAGGATGCTCCCTCTTGCCATTTTTTGTCACTGTGGAGGGATTGCAATAGGAAGATCTTTTTGGGGGCATTGAAAGCCCTTGGACTGTCTCTGTGGACAGATTTTAGAAATATCTCTTTTTTATTTTAAGTTTCATTCAAGCCTTCAGATTCCATGGTAGAAGTTGCAGATTTTGTTGCTTTTCTTCTTCTGTTGTCTTCTGGAAGTACACTGCTTTGGTGCATTTTTTGTGGCTAATTTTTTTCTTCTTTTGTCAGGGCAAAAATGGGGGTGGGGGGGGGGGGGAAGCGCAGGCTTTCCAAACTTTCTTTGAATCTTGAAGAAAGTGGCTTCTGCTTGCCGTAGATCACAAATATGACCAGATGGTCTTATGCCATAACCAAGCAGTAGTAAGAAATGTGTCCTGATGGCTGAGCATCTCTCTCCTACATACAACATAGTTCTGGCACAAAAGTCAATTTAAGCTAATGTCCTTGCTTTTCTATGTTATAAAAATAAAAGCTCTTCCGCTTCTGTCTTTTACCCAAAAATGATCAGGGTGAATTAGGTCTAATAGCGAATATATTTGTGGAGAATTTCCAGGTCCAAATTCTCTTGAATAGGGCATGCTACCAACAAAGAGATCTTCAGCAGTGTAAGAGAGTTTTGATTTTTATGCTCATAAATTTGACTCGGATTACTTCTTACAAATTGCATAGAGTTTCTTGCTTTTGCAAGTCAACAATACTATGAATCCTGCCTCAAGCAGCCTCCAACTCAAAGGAGACTTTGGAAGGCATTTGTACTTTACAAATCTCCTCTATAATGGAGGTTCTGCAGCAACAACACTGCATAAGACTTAACAATATTTACGTAGGATGAAAATTGTCATTTCCCGCGAATCCTCTATCTAGAGGTGTTAAAAGGGTTGTGTCATGATGTGTCCCTGGTAAGTCTGTGCGGTGTATAAGCACAACAAAATCAAGTTTTTGTCATGTCGTGCCAGGCTATAGCATTCTAGACCTACAGCATTGCTCACAGGCCTAGCACAATTGGCCTCGTGCGATGCAGAGGACATGTCGAGCACATCATTTCCTTACATTTTAGAGAATTTTTTATTTTAAGAAAAAAATAATGTCATCTTCTTACCGGTATGATGGTAGACACAATAATTCGTGAAAAGGACATATTCTTTGATTGTTAAATTATAGGAATGTTATATGTTTGTATAACTTCATGTATTATATGAGATAACATATACATACATATATGTATGTGTGTGTGTGTGTGTGTGTGTGTGTATGTATGTGTGTATGTATGTATGTATATATATATATATATTAAATTGTACATAGAACTCATTAAAATGAAAAGATAACAAACAAAACAGTGTTGATGTCAAAGAAACATGACAATATAAAATAAATTAAGATTAAAATATTTAAGAAATTGTTGATAAAATAGAAAATGGGTCAAAAAAGAGAAAAGATAATTGTATTTGTGAATGTGTCCTGCCAACAAGATGGTTCGGCCAAAGGCAGGAGCCCTACATGCTTGTGCTGTGCTTGACCTGTAAACTCAAGGTCCAAATACGACTGTGTACTCGGGGTGTTCCTAAGCACGTCCGGTTACTATTATTCACTTGCCCCGGGCCTAGACATGACCCATGTGAAGTTGGGCTCATGGATGCTCGTGCCAGCTCTGCCCAGTTGATTCTTCTACTTCTATCTAGTGGACATATAAGCCTCCTGATGCATGGTTGACCCACTAAACAAATTTCCAAAGAAACTAGAGAACAGTTCTTTCCTTTCTGCATGATTGACAAAGGAAATGTTCTAATTAATCCATTCTTATTGTGAAGCCTATTGTTGAATGTGAGGTTTTACAAGTTACTTTTAATAATTGAGAGTTGGAAGGTTTTGTATACTTTGGCTCCAAATGAAATAAAGTTGGGGTGAACGGTTATGGACGTGAGTTTTCTTTTGCATTACAAAATTTGGGATTTGTTTTTTTTTTTTTTTAATTTTTGCATTATGTTTATTGAGATATTATAGGAGTTTGTTGAAACTTTACAATCCATTTGGAAGGGAAAGAACTAAGATGAAAAAAGGGCAGGGAAGAAAAATCTATACAAATTTTGTAATGAGGGTTGTCTTTGCAATCTTACAACTGAACTTTCTCCAATCAAACAAAGGATAAAGTACTTAACAGCCTCTTTTTGAGGCTAATGGACTCTCTTTGAGGTAAAGTTATGTAACGTGAAGTGGTGATTAAACGGATTGAGTGCGACATTGAAAGGAGGAAGAACTCTCCTTTCTTAGTAAATGAACCATTTTATTGGAACTTTTTTTCCCTTTCTTTGTAAACAGCATTTAATGTTCTTCGGCTTGAAAAATCATTTGCTCCTTTTGGATTCATTATATGTACTTCCTCCTGAACCAACAAAAAGATTTAAGCTTTTCTAGTTTGGTCTGCAGTTCTTGTTCTTTCGTTCCTTAACATCTGTTACTTAGGTAATGCCCTCTGCTGCCTTGAACAGATGAGAAGAAGTGATATGTTGAAGCAACTGTTTTTAAAACAAGTTTATGAAAATGATTCCTGAAGTCTTAAGAATATTTGGTGTAGATAGCTGTTAGAATAATTGATGCCAGAATTAGTTTGGTTTGATGAGATTATCATGTTGCATTTTGTTCTTAGCGACATTTTTATCACTATGTGTTTAAGTAGTGACCCCTTTGTTTTTAGGCACTATATCTCTTGTACATACTATCTATGGTTCTGCCTGTCTTTTTGAAGGTGGGTAATTTTGAGTTTTGTTGCCACAGTTTCACTAGTTATGAATTTCCAAAATTTGCTGTAGGGAATGTACTTGCTAACCAATGTCGCAAGTGGAAATGAATTGCATAAGGAAGCAGTAATGCTGCAACTCCATCGAGAAGCAGGTGACTGTAGCCAAACTGTTATTGTCAAATTCTTGCAGAGCAATGATGGTAGATTGCGTATGGCTACAGTTTGGGCAGTCATAAATCTCACTTATCCAAGTATTCCTGGTGCATTTGGTCGGGTCGTGAAATTGCGGAGTGCTGGGGTATATTCACAAATGAGAAATATGGTCAATGATTCCTGTCTTGATGTCAAGGTTAGTAACAATAATTATTGTTCAAATTAGTTCTTTGAAGTGGCACTATGTACGCATTAGTTAATCTGTGTTTTCTGGGTGCAGCTTCATGTCAGAACAGCTCTTGGACAGTTTATGACTTTTGGGGATGGCTGTACATGATTTTCATCAGAAATTCAAGGCGGCCACGAGATTGACATTTTGCTGATTGCGGATTAGGCTTCACGTTGTTTGATTAATTTCTTTCAGAATCCGTGCAGCATGTGGCAGCATTGCATGCTTTCCTTGAGGTTTCCAATGATTATTAACTGCCATGGCAGTTAGAGGTTTTTCATGTGTTAAAGAAAATGGGGAAAATATGTTGTACACTCTAAAAGTGATAAAAAGAAGTTTATTTGCTCTGTATGACTTCTTCATGAATAACCTTGAAATGTACAGTGGCATAAAGTGAAGAGTTTTATGGTAACAATTCCATGTATCAAGTGAGCTGCAAGCTGCAGATTAATATTCATGGATGATTTGAAGATCAACTTTTCGGTTGATACATCCATTTTTACCCCATCAAATGCCCTTTTGTTTAGTGCCTTTGCCTTTGTGCAAGTAGACTCTGGTCTTGATGATTTGAATTTTCTGTTTGGATGAGACCGTTAGCTATCTATTTGTTTACTCGTACATTCTAGTTCATTAAATGGTTTAGATGACCAGTCTTTCCCTGGCCCAACTCTTTTCTCCTGTAGGTATCACAGCCTTGGCAACTGCAGAATAAAGGCCATCAACCAAGAGGCGGTGCCACAGGACGTTCCAAGGGTAGAAATCAGGGGTGGATCTGGTTGGTTTAGCTTCAGCAATTGGGGAAATGATTCTCAACCCATGTCCTTCTCAAGCCTTCACCGTGACCTTCATCTTATGCAAATTTTTGGAGTTGTTGATGAACGAAATGGCTTTGGTTTTATTTGGCTGGTCTAAACTTTAGGAAGGTGGAGTTTGTGATGGAACCTGTGATGGTTTCTGTTGCAAGAAGACCAAAGGTTAAATAAAGATGAAAGTGATAGGTCTTTTATTTTCTGCAAATAATAAAAGATTCTGGCTAGCTCCAAATGGAGGCTATTACTGCAGTTTCCTGTAAGCTTTTCATGGCAGTCCTGAACACACTGCTTTCCATGGTTTTTTGATGATGAAAGGCTGATCAGTATGATATCAGATCAAGCTCTAACCACAACTGGCCACCAACACAGCACGATGGAAATAGCTAACCTTTAAATGCTTCATGCGCTCTTTGAACACAGAAATCACTTTGAGCTTCTTGCTCCATTTTTTCAAAGGCATCAACTGTCTTTCATAGCGTGCAATTCCTGCAGCTGGGGGTACAACTCGGGACCACAATGAAGTCTCAACCATTTTGTTTTCTAATTGACTGGAGCTAAAGTACTTGTCTCATGTTTCAACAGTACATTCTCACAATTTCAACCTTGACATTCTGCCCTCCGAAAATTAATTTAGAACATCATAATGAGCCTCAATGCAGTGAAAACAAATTCCAAGGCTATTCAGATGGAAATTGCAACTTTATGTACATCATCAACAATACAATATTTGGCATTTCTTATTAGTTGGTAGAAAATAATATCAATGAGGATATCCAGCTCCAATCTATGTAAAGGATCTACCTATGAAGGGACAGAAAACATTGTTGTAATATAAACCAAAAAAAAACATGGCAAGACAGCTTGCAACAAGTCACCCAATTTTCTCTGTATTTGTGTCATCTGACGGCCATATTACAGTCTCCATGAGCCGTTCACGCATCAACTCCAAGTTCTCATCAGAGATCTCCTTGTATATCTCAGCATGATCACATTTCTAGACCACAATAATGGAAAATAAAGTTGTCATGAGATGCTTGTCTTTCACAAGTGGTTTACATGTTTAATGAGGAAAGTAGGAACTCAAATACCTTAACCCATTTTCCATAAAGGTGAAGTCGTGTTATCATCACTCTTTCAGCAAGTTCGTGCTTTTCCTGTCAAAAGAAACATCGAGTTCGCTAGCCTTAAAAATGCTAAAAACCTGTCTGAACTATCCATACTGTGACACTTTCAAACATTACCTTTCCAAGAATGCGGATGAAACGCTTCCCATCTCCAGGCTTATTATTTGCAACAAAACTATTGGAAGCAGGACGGAAACAAGTCTCAGAGAGAAGGAAAAAAAAATGAACGACTACTGACTTTAGAAGCACATATTCTGAAAAAGTGAAATGAGAAATCATGACTTGGGACAAGATGTCAGGAACAGCTGCTGCCTAGTATGTATAGATAACTAAAATGTAGCTACCAGAAAGAAACTAATTTTTTTTTTAATGGTCCAACCAATGCTGATAATGAATCCCTGATTGAAATCTGGTCAAATTGATGTCAAGTCAGTAGGGAAAACTAGTTGGAACTTAATTTATATGATGGATCTCCGACATGAAACACATCAAGGAAAGCCATTTTATCCTCCACCTAAGAGCAGCATTACAATTTTTTCTTTTTTCTTTTTCTTTTCTGGAACTTGATACTGAGGGTTAAATGGAAAAGTAGTTCCCAAGAAAAGGTCCACTCAAACATTCAAAATGCCTTCAATAAATTGTTTTTGGTTCAGTTATTGTACTAATTTTATAAAGTTCGTTCTGCCGCAGAATAATAGAGGATAAATAAGGCACAGAGTCGATTCTTAAATCAGAAGTAACTTTTCTTCAAATTATCTATCAGACCATTGAAAAGGATCTATACAAGCTACCCAATGCTTAAGGAGACCCGAAAATAAAATTCTTGATTTCAGCAAACATGGCAGTTTAACAGCAGAGGGAGGGAGGGAGGGAGAGGGGGGATTTTACATAAATTTATCAGCACAACTTTGTTTTCATTCACTTACTCATAAAACCATCTATACTGCATTGGATTCATCTCGTAAAGCTGGTTTAGAACTGTTCTCACAGCTTTATATGTGAAATAGTTGAGTATTTGCTGCATGCAAAATATCTTGGTCAATAACATGAAAAAAAAATGACTAAGAAAAGAGGTGAAACATTACAAGTAGACTAATTAGAGAACTACAAAGGGACTTAAAGGTCTACTGCTCACAAATTGCAAATAAAATATACAAGACAGTGCATTCATTATATTGTCTACCATATAGAAGAATCACTAATTTGGGGTTTTTGCCAGAGATAAACTTGATGAGTGTTTTCAGTAAAAATCTTGTTTCTTCTAATAATGGTAACCACTTTCTATAAGTTCTGATGGAAGGAATGGCAGAAGAGCTATTCTGCAATGTGATATGGTACTGTAGCCAGTATGAAATGTACGTATATGAGGCTATTTGTCCTCCTAGAAATAGAAACAAGCAGCAAATGGCAGGAATTCCTGACTGCAATTGGTGCATGTAGCTTAGTACCGGAGCCATTTATTGTACATGAATTATTGAAACAAGAGAGATAAGTTTGCAACTGCAAGTAAATTGAAGGATACCAGCTTCATCAAATCTATTTGATCAACGGCATTAGACATTATCGCATCATAGTTGAAGGGACTGCAATTCATAAGAATTTGGTGGCATCGTGGAAAGCCTCCCTAGAAAGTCTGGTCCAACTTAATCCTACAACGAGAAGAAAACTTCACATACGTTGCTTTGATCAAATAAGGAATTGCATTTGCCAAGGCTGCACCTTTATCACCCAAGCCCAGATTTAAACACCAAAATCCAGAACATTAGAAAATGTAACAATATTGTGACCTTAATACCATCATCACCAGAACTAAATTGTTTTGAGTCTGAAGAAATTTGACAAGATTCTGAAAGAGCGCATAAGCAAAAATGCTAGCAATATGGGTTCAGATACATATCCCAGAGTTGGACTTACTCCCCTATGGTTCAAAATTTGTCAAAATGACCCCATGAGGTTACCTTCCCCCTTCGTCCCTTTCTGCCACCAAAAGTCACGCGCCATATGGGATTGATTAAAATTTAATCACTCCTCCGTGTTTCAAAAATTTGTCGAAGTGCCCACCCAAAGGTTGTCTTAATCTAGGTTGCATAGAAATAGAAACGGGGAAACAGAAATGGATACGAAGCAATACGGGAAAACGACACTTTATAAAATGAGAGAAAACAAAAACATGAACAAATGCATAAATATAAAAAATATAAGGATTTTTATGTAAATATTAATTGTTTCATAAAAATAATAGAATAGTCATATTTTATAATAAAAATCGAAAATGATCAAATAAGTAATTATTAATCAAAAAATAAATAATATAAAAAATAAACAAATAATTTATTAAATATAGAAAAATGTATAAATATAGAAAAGATATGGAATTTTGTGTAAATATTAATTAATTTAACATGTTGAAATATTCCAAAAACGTTTTGGAATTGGGAAACTTTTCTGAAATGGGAAACATTAGTGTTGAGAAGTTTCCATGCATCATAGGTCTCAATTATCACTTTGCTCATTGCACGTGAATTTTGACAACAAAATTGATTCCTTTTTTTTTTCCCCCTTTTGGATGGGGATGGGAAGGAATTTGAAAAATTGGAATGTGACTCTGGTCATACCATAGGCAGGACAAAGTGATTTTTTGCCTTCATATTATATTGCTTAAACCTCCACTTATAGGCTAAATGAGATAACAAATTTGGAATGAATAGAGAATCAAAGATCTTAATTAATCAAAAGTGTGGTCAAACTATCAATCAAATCAAATCCTATTGAGCATTCTACAAATTAATCAACCACATCATACTTTTAAATTAAGAACGTATTTGATTCTTCATCGCAAAAACCATAATCAGGTAAAGAGAAATAATAATCTGAAACGTCATGGTTACCTTGACATTCTTATCATCCCCAAGCATATCTATTGGCATCTATGTATGTCATAAGCTTAACATGTAATCAGTCAATCTCATATCTTCAAGACGGGTAACAAGTTATCCCACATAGAGAAAACATATTAGCCCCCTTCACCCTCTTTTACCTACAAATGTCCACATATCTTACACTCAATACATCTATTATCTGTGTACCAAACACTACTAAGTTATGTGATCTTCAATATAGTCTTCTATGAAGTTTTACACATTTACAGTGTGGTAGGGCTGTTTATGTTGCGGCACATGGTCATCTCCAGGGATGGATGAAAAGAGGGAAACTTCCCAACCTCCCATCCTCCCCCCCCCCAAAAAAAACACAGAAAAGGAAAAACATAAGTTTTCAAATTTCTACAAAAATCCTCTATGGTATTCATTAAATTCCATTTATATCATTAAAAATTATGACTTCCTCCTTGCCCCTCCTGAGCATGATTATAGTCTCTTCAGACTTCACATATTGGCCCATCCAAAGGTCACTCCCTGAATCCATCCTGGTCATCTCACTCCTCAAGTATGCATAGGTGGCTGAAGCTCTTTTATCGATAGTGTTTATGCAAGTGAACCTTTATTCAGAAGAGAATTCATCTCTAGGCATGCCTGCAAATTGCCAATCTTTCCAAGTTAAAAGAATGATTTCTCACTCTCTCTCTCTCTCTGTTGCTTATTTTCGTTTGATTGCACCAGACAATTGCCCCCAAAACACATAAAATATGATGCATCATCAAGGAACCAACTTCAATTTATATTCTAATGACAGTAGCGAAATAATACACTTGAAGAACTCAATCGTGGTAGCTGGTCACTGCACGTTGCACCATATTGCACATAAGTCATGGAGAGCTACATGATGTATGTGTCAAATTAGTGGACAATATTTTTGAATATTTTATTGTGATGTACTTTGTCCAGTTTTTGCTTGTTACATAAGCCATGGAGTACCATGATCTATTTGGATCAAGGAAGCAAAGCATTTTCCAAATTGCAGGAACCTGATAAATGTAGCACAAAAGCCTCTAAAGGGAGCCTTTAGAACTCCAAAAACGGAAGTTGCCCACAAAAAGCAGGAAATACCGACATAAAGGGTACAACAAAGTGTCTAGCACAATATTTATATGCAGCCTTTGGAAGAAAATATATAAATATATATATTATAACATGGATGAACAGTACCTCATTTTACTATTTATGCACGGATGAACAGTATCGTATATATGAACAATACCGTATATGTAAACAGTACCGTATGAACACTATTTTTTTATACAATCTGCAATATGTCTGTTATGAAGAAAACTGTTTTACAAATGGTAATTTTGCAAAGTACCCTTTGAAATTTCAAAGTTTATACTTTTACAAATGTTTTTGACTTATCAACTTTAATGGGCAATGCAACACAAAACATTCCAAAAAACTTTTAAAGAAAGAATATTCTAATAAATATAAATCCTCGAGCTATAAAAACAAAAAGAACAAAAAGAAGATTATTATAAAAAATCTCATAAGAAATATTATAAAAAACAAGATAAACCATCAACATCTAAAACCTTAAAGGATATAGTTTGCTTTAAATGCGGTAAAAAAGGGCACACTTCAAAATATTGTAGAATGTCTAAAAGGATTAACCAACTTCATCTTGATGAAGAGACTTTAAATAAAATCTCAGCATTATTAGGAGAAAGGTCTGACAAGTAGATAAATTAGGAATTAATTCATCAAAAACAGAGACAGAATCAGAATCTAGTTCTAATAGTATAAATATGTCGACTAAAGAACAAAATTTGATTCTAGATATATATATATATATAAAACTATGGTTTTGCGTCGTATCTATAGAGTAAGTTATAATCAAAGGAAAAGAAAAACCATAAAGTGCTCACAAGCAAACAATTATAAGCAAACCTGCATAACTCATAAAATAGCATGAAGTTCAGCAATAAATTGATCTAAATTCATAATTCTCAGCTATCTTACCAATTTGACATCATCAAAACCCTCTTCATACTGACCAGCTAGCTCATTGACAATGATAAGACCTCTATTTTTTCGCTGCTTCCTCCACGTATTCCAATTAACAGCACCCTTTGGCCCTCTCCTCGAGAGCCTACCCTCATGCCATGAATCAATGAAAGAACTGCTCAATTCCAAGGACCCCGGCCGCCGCAAATGCTTTCTGTTCATGTAACTTCTATGCAAAACCAAATCCCCACTAGTGCTCTTGAGACCCATTGGAGATGAAGGCAAAGCATCCAAACACAAACATGGACTTGTGTGAGAGTCCATAACTGGTGAACCCACAACGTATAAAGCTCCCACCATCCGCTCAATTCAAAACAATCAACCAATACCAAAAAAAAACCCTTTTAACAATTTTCTTTTCTAATGTTGCAGCTTTCGAACTAAAATTTAAAGAACTGAGAGAAAACCCACTTGGGAATTTTAACTGAAGGTTCGTGGGTATCCCAAAAACGTGGAATTTATGGGTTCAAAGAACGATTCAACAAGTGGGTAGTCGAGAATGTTGAAGAAAAAACACATGGTCTTTGCTTGCAAGGAAAATAGTTTCCTTCGTTTTGTTTTTGAGTAGGAAAAAAAGGTGGAAGAGGAAACGTTCTCTGACCAGACAATTTTTTGAGGTCCAAATCCGTCCACCCATACGGCCTAAAGTGAGACAAATCAAACAACTTTCCTCTCTCTTTCCCCTTCTCTTTGGTTTCCACGTACTGACATCTGATTAGATATTATGGTATTTAAAATATTTTTTTTATTATTAAAATTTAAATTAAAACTTTCTAATTAAAAAAATAAAATAACCAACTACTTAATCCAAATCTAATAATAAAAATTGTTCACTACGTGTGCTTTTTAGCCACGAGTAACAGAAATCTTGTCGGCTGTTTACAAATGAACATCTGAAATTATTCAAAATTTAAATTGAGACGTTGAATTTAAACCCCCAAAAATTTGTTCAATCAACGTTGTACAACTTCAATAGTCTAAACCTAGTAAACTCACACGTGATTTGGGGGGTCAAACACAGCCCCCAGGGAGAACAAGACAAAAGAATAAAAAAGGTATAATGAAAATTTTAAAAGTACATTAAGATATAGTAAAATATATTCTAAAATTTACGTCTTCATTTCTGTTCCTATTGCTATATTTTTTTTTTAAAAAAAAAAAAGCAGGTATAAAAATTTATCTTATCTTTATTTATTTTCAATTTTATGAGTTAAATAGTTTTATATTTTGTATTTATCTCCTTCATTTTATATACCATTTTAAATGTTATTATATTTTTGTATTTACAAATATTTTCTTCATAATAGATATGTTGCAGATCGTATAAAAAAGTACTGTTCATACGGTACTATTTACATATAAATTATTGTTCATATATATAATACTGTTCATAACCAGGTGAAAATCATTTTGCAATGTGATCGCTTCAAAACAAAATGTTTACAAATGTTTGTTTTCAAACTTTAGTATGTGTTTTTTCTTTTTTTTCCCTTATATTGATTATATGGCTATCTTGTATCTAATTTTCAGCAACAAATTTTAGTATTTTAATTGATGATAGATTATGATTCAGTTATTTAGTTAAGGTTTTTTTTTTCTTTTCAATTTTAGTATTTTAAAAGAAGCTTATAAATTGTATTCTCATAAAATCTAAACTCCTATCAAAATTTATGTTATGTTCGAGAGGTTAAATATTAGAAATGTTTTTAAATTAAATTTTTTGTGATTTACTAGTTCTATAAAGTAATTAAATTTAATTAACATGATTATAAGTTTTGAATATGTTATTTTAAATATATTTCTAAAATTCTTTTTTAATTAATCAGATTACGCAACATTTTAATGTTATATTTTGATATTTCAACCCCTGTATTAAATCATCATTCTTGTGGACAACTTGATCTACTTTGCTGTGGCACAATAATGCATCTCTTTGTGCTTCTTTTTTTTTTTTTAATATATAAAGAAATTTGAATTCAAGATTTTTATAAAAGAGAGGAAGAATGGTATCAGTTAAACTATAATTCATTGACTTTACGCTTCTCTTTCTTCTTCTTCTGCTTCTTTACCAAAATCAATAGATTTCCTTCCCAAGTGTCCCCAACGGGACAGTTTAGTAGTCACAATCTATTTTCTAAATTTGATGATTTCAAATTCAAATTGTGATGAAACCTAAAAAAAAAAAAATGATTCCTTCTCAAGTTGGGTCGCGAAGAGGGCTTTTATCATATTGTAATGGTTGATGTTGGAGATGATAGGAGTAAGGCACCAAGGATTGTACTCCAAATTGGGCATCAAATGTATAATCTCCGATGTTCTGAAAATTATCATCTCATGGGCAATGATTTGCCTAGAGATCCAATGTTCTAACTCATGACCTTCCAAAATGGGATATTGATTCTAGAACTAGATGGTCGGATCCAATGTTCTAACTTATGGCTATTGAGTTTAGGTTTTTGATTGTTCTTGGTATATTTTGGAGAATTGAGGACTTTTTTTTTTTTTTTAAAAAAAAGAGCTCCACTACAGTCGGCCTCAAATTCAGATAAAGGAGTAGAGTTGCGATAGGCTAATAAATAGCGTAAAAACTTTTGTCAAAATAAAATAGAGACAAATAAGAATTATCTTACTTTTACAATTAATTTTAACATTATTGTTTTCGACATTATTATCTTTTGATATTTTTTATTTTTCTTCAATTAAAAATTTTGATCTTATTGTTTTCGACATTATTGTTTTTTGATATTCTTTATTTATTTTTTTAATTAAAATTTTAGTAAAATTTAGTTTATTATTAATTTAGTTTATTTTATTACACTTGTCAGTCAACATAAAATCTCTTGTCAAAATATAAAATGAGAGACAACGAAAATATGATTCGTTTAGATATTTAGAATATATGATTCTTAACTGACAAGTTAGGGAAGATAGGGAAAATAATGAATAGAAAAAATATTAAAATTATGTGTTTACAAGAAGTTAAGTGGGTAGAGGAGAAGGTTATAATAATTGAATCTTATGGATATAAACTTTGGTATAGAAGTAGGGATAGAACTAGAAATGGTTTAGGAATAATTGTTCATAAATAATTACATGAGAATATAGTGGAGATAAAAAAAAAAAAAAAAAAGAGGAGATAGAATTTTACTTGTCAAGATGATTAATGGAAAAAACATAATTAACATAGTCAGCGTATATGGATTCCAAGTAAGTATAGACGTAATCAGTAAAAAATAATTTTGGAAAGATTTGACAAAATTTATACAGACTATACCTAATATAGAGAAATTATTTATTGATGGAAATCTTAATGGATATGTAGGGGGAATAACGAAAGATTTGAAACTGTATATGAAAACTTTGGTTTATGTAGTAAAAATGAGGCAGGAGAAACTATTATAGAATTTGTTATAACATTTGATCTGATATTCACAAACATTGTTTTCAAAAAAAAAAAGAGTCGCACGTAGTTACATATAGAAGTGGATTAAATGTTAGTCAAATAAATTTTTTTCTTACAAGGAGGAGCAACAAAATGACTTGTAAGGATAATAAGATTATATCGGAAGAGAGTGTAACAACTCAGTATAGATTTTTAGTTATAGATGTGCGTGTGTATAAAATGCAAAATAAATATTGTCCATTGGTAGAACCAAGAACTAAGTGGTAGAAATTGAAAGAAGGAAAAATAACAATTTTTAGAGAAAAATTAATACATGAATCAACTTGGTTGACTAATGATAATTCAAAAACTATGTAAGTAAAAATGTCTAATAATATTAAAAATATAGGTAAGGAGGTTCTTGGTGTATTTAGAGGGCAAGTTCCAACAGGCAAGGAGTTATGGTGATGGAATGACAAATCCAAACTGTTATACGAGCAAAACGGGAGTGTTATAGAAATTTTAAAAACAGAAAAAATAATGAGACATTTGAATTATACAAAAATGCGAAGAAAAAAGTAAAAAAAAATTATCAAAGAATCAAAAAATAAGGTATATATGAATTATATAAGAAAGTAGAAACCAAGAATGGAGAAAAAAAATTTACAAAATTATCAAATTAAGAGAAAGAATGGGAAAATATTTAAATAGTGTTAGATATATTAAGAGTGAGACTAATAGTATAATTGTAAAGGATGAGAATATAAAAAAGTGTTCGAGAGATTATTTTGATATTCTATTTGACGTGGAGGGTACAAAAGACATTGACAATATCACGATACCTATAGGAGAGATCAATGTGGATTTCAAACATAAGATTTGTTCTCATGAAGTAGAGGAAGTCTTAAGAGAATAAAGAAAAATAAAGTTTTAGGAGCTGATAGCATCCCCGTTGAGATGTGAAAATGTTTGGGAGAGATCAGAATGACAATGTTAACAGATTTTTTTAACAAAATTTGACAAATCAAGAAGGTGCCGAAAGTATAGAGGGAGAGTGTACTTGTACCATTATATAAGAATAATTAGGATATATAAAACTGCTCTAATTATAGTGAAATTAAACTTATGAGTTATACTATAAAATTGTGAAAAAGAGTGATTGAGTATAAAATGAGATTGAAGATAAGCGTGTCTTAAAATCAATTTGGATTTATATCAGAAAAATCCACTACCAAAATAATTCACTTACTAAGAAATCTGATGGGGATATTTAGAATACAGAAGATAAACTTACATATGGTGTTCATTGATCTAGAAAAAGCGTACGATAGGATGCCAAAAGATATATTGTGGTAAGCGTTGATGAAAAAATGGGATTTTCATCAAATACATCAATTTTATTAAAAATATGTAAAATGAAGTTGTCATCAATGTAATAATTTACAGAGGATAAATGATAGTTTTTTGATAAATATTGGACTTTATTAAGGGTTGGTATTAAGTCCAATTTTGTTTGTAATGGTGATAAATGAAGTCACAAAGAGTATCCAAAATAAAATACCATGGTGCATGTTATTTGCAGATAATATGGTGTTGATAGATAAAATTAAATAGAGTATTGTATTAAATTGGAGTTATGGAGGGACACACTAGAGTTTAGAGAATTCAAATTGAGCAGATCTAAAACGGAGTACATGAAATACACATTTAGTGATAATCATCAGAATGATGAATAAACAATTAGGTTAGATGGACATGATATACCAAAAAGTGAACATTTTAGATATCTCGGGTTCATTATCCAAAGTGACGGTAACATAGATGAGAATGTAAATCATAAGATTTAAGCGAGTTGGATGAAATGAAGAAGAGTATCTGGAATTCTTTGCGTTCGTATGATACCACTGTATCTAAAGGGGAAGTTTTATAGAATGACAGTAAAACCTGCATTACTATATGGTACTGAATGTTGGGTCATTAAACAAAAATAAGAGTAAACAATGGCTATAACTGAAATGAAAATGTTAAAATGGATGTATGGTAAAATTAGAAAATATATAATTAGAAATGAAGAGATACATAATAAATTATAAGTGAAATCAATTGCAGATAAGATGCAAGAGTATCGTTTGAGGTGATTTGGATATGTGTAACGAAAATCCAAAAATATATCAGTTAGGAGAATCGAGAGTTTAAATATATGAAATTTAGTAAAATGACGAGATATACTATCAAAAATCTGGATACAATATATTCGTAAAGACATAACAGTTGAGTGGTTAATTGAATAGATGATTTCGGATAGTAACGAATGACGTAGGAGAATTAAACTAAATTAAAATTTTCATTTTTCGTGGTATAAATATATTTGAATAGCGTGTGTGTTTTTTTTTTTCATTTTATATTTATCTGTCAAACGGTCAATTTTAAATTTTAGAATAAAAATTCAGATTATTATTGTTGTAATAATAATTTTTTTAATGAATTTAATTTTCTTAAATTATAAATTTAAATTTAAATTAATATTTTTATATTTTTTTAATGAGAATATATTATCTGATATTTAGTAACGGAACTCAAACTTTACATCGTGCGTGTGTATGGTGTTCACCACCTAGTTATTGAAAACAGAGGTGCCAAGTTGCAAGCGGGCTTTCTTGTGTTTACCCGTTTGATTATACGACGATACGACGTCGCTTGGTAGGAGTAGGTTGGGGTAGCCCTCGTTCCTAAATCCAAGCACAGATAAGAAAAATGACCCGCGGGCAACCCACTCGTTTACGTCGCCGATTTCTCACACCGTGTCGTCCCAGAACGAAATTTGAGAGAGAGAGAGATAGAGAGAGAGAGAGAGAGAGAGAGAGGGTTTTAGGTTTTGCAGAGAAAGATCGGAATTGAAGGCTAAAGATGTTCTACAAAGGGTAAGTTGTTGGAGATCAACCCTAATTACCTATTCGGATTTTCCAGTCTTCGAATTAAATTGACTTCTTATTCGTTAAATTTTGGGGTTTCTGTTGCTTCTCTCTCTATCCATTTGATGTGCTGTGCTAGCTTTATAGTGACCATGAATTGGACACCATCTCTTCCATGCCCTAAATACTTGCACATTATCTGTTCATAGAGAAAGAGAATTTGTTTTCTTTTTCTGTTATTTCCATTTTCAAGTCTTAGATGAATGTGATGTGAGTTTCTCTACTTGGTACTGGGCATGCAATGCTTCCCAAGAAAATTTAAATTACGAATAAGGTCTCTCTCTCTCTCTCTCTCTCGGTATGTGCGTGGGTTGCTTGGGGAGGGGGTTCTCTCCTATTTATATGTTATATCAAAGGGGACGTTTTTTTAAATACTTAATTTTATGGATTCACTAACAACAATTTTATTTGGGTGTTTGTGGGTAGTTTACTGTTATTAACCTGTGGTTTTCTCTTTCTATTTGCTGTGATGAAGAAGGTATGGAGATGTTAGTGATGGGCGCGAAGTAGGTCCCAAGAGGCAGCGCTTAGCTGATCAGGGATCTTCTTACTATGGGAGTTCACCGGGGACTAGTTACTTGTATAATCCTTCTCCTTATGCATATGTGAGCCAACCTCAACCTCAGCTTCAACCTCCTCCATTCCCAGTTATTCGACTCCGAGGACTTCCTTTTGATTGTGCAGAAAATGATGTAGCTGAGTTCTTGCATGGTCTTGACATTGTTGACATTCTCTTTGTCCACAAGAATGGTAGGTTCACAGGGGAAGCTTTCTGTGTTTTGGGGTTTCCTTTACAAGTTGACTTTGCCCTTCAAAGGAATAGGCAGAACATGGGCAGGAGATATGTGGAGGTTTTCAGAAGCAAGCGGCAGGAGTATTATAAGGCTATAGCCAATGAAGTTGCGGATGGGCGGGGTGGTTCACCTCACCATAGTAACTCAAAGGGGAAAGCTTCTGATGAAGCGAAGGAGTCAGCTGAACATACAGGAGTCTTGCGATTGAGGGGACTTCCATTTTCAGCTGGCAAGGATGACATTATGTATTTCTTTAATGATTTTGATCTGTCAGAGGGCTCGATTCACATTACATTGAACTCAGATGGGAGGCCAACTGGTGAAGCCTATGTTGAGTTTGCAAGTGCAGAGGACTCTAAAGCTGCAATGATTAAAGATAGGATGTCACTTGGGAGTCGTTATATAGAATTGTTCCCGTCATCACTTGAAGAGCTGGAAGAGGCAGTTGCAAGGGGACAGTGATTACCTTTTACTGTTCCTTCTAGTTCGTTACCATGTACTTTCCATGACTTTTAGCTTTTCATTATGCTTAAAATTCTACTTTCAATTTTTTATTGATTTGGAAGTTATAAGCTTTTGCAATGTTGTGTTCTAGATAGTTTGTCCTTAGCATAGAACATTAAGAAACATTTCTAGGTGTTAATGACAATTTTGTCTGATAGTAAGTCTAGTTTGCCCCTCCTTGTTGTCTTTTTGCATTTTTTGTTATGTTTTTACCATCATTTTTTTGTCATCTTTAAATTGTTCAGTTCTGTTACTTTTTGATGAATTACATAAATTAGTTGCTTGAAATAAGTCCTTATTCTTAGCTCTAATTGATGCCTTGCTAAGTACAGTATCTGTGAATGACCACTTCCTTCTCTGTGACATGTTTGGTTAGTTTTACATGAAGTATTTCTAAACCCCTCCTTCCCCCTGTTTGAAACCTTTGTTTACCATAACATTTTTGTTCTATTGAGATATGTTCCCCCACCCAACAAAAAGAGTGAATGATGGCTTACATAGTATTGCATGTTATTATTGTTATAAATCTATTGAATCTACTTAACTTAGACCCACCTCCTTCCCTCTCTCATTGAAACCTTTCTTTGAAAAATTTTGGTAAGAGTAGTTACTTAAGGGTGCTATCCATGTACCTTAAACTAAGTGTATAATGGAAAATATACAAAATTCATTAAAATAACAGAAGTTTTCAGTTCAACTGATTAATAATTAAGATACTCATACAAATATTGGATCCAAAGCTGAATGGAGATCTTCTTACTCCAATTTTTCTTGTTTTAAACTTAAATTGCCAATAAACTTGAACTAATCCATATGCTTCCATTTTTAATACAACAGCAACAAAAAACTGAGTGCTAATATTAAATTTTGGGTCAGTTATTTGAGAGATCAATATTGGAGAGAGAAAAGAGAAATAATAACTAGCCATAGAAAATAAAACAAAAAATAAAACTAATGGAAAGAAAGAAGTAGAAACTTAAAAATAATGGAAAGTACATTAATTGAACTAGTTTGGGTTGTTCGACATCATTCATTCCTATCTAAAGTCATCTATTCAACTAAATTCTCGACACTTATATCTTTATAGATAATTGCAATCAAATTTTAATAATTTATTCTGATATTTCACTAAATTTCATACATTTAAGATTTTACTCATTTTAACCGATATATTTTTGGGTCTTCATTGCACATGTTCAAATCACCTTAGGCGATATTCTCTCATCTTATCTATAATTGAATTTTCTCCCAACTTAGTACATATTTCTTTATTTCTAATACTATCTTTTTTAGTTTTACAACACATTCATTTGAGTATTTTCATTTCAACTATATCTATTTTATGCTCTTATTGTGGTTTGATACTTCAGCACTCGATGGCATACCATGCATTTCTCCATTTCATCCAACCTACTTGGATCTTATGATTTATAACCCCATCTATGTTGTGTTCGTGTCACTCTTTAGTACGACTTATTCTTTTAAGTTAATCATTTATTCATGATTCTGATGACTTTTACTAAATGTATATTTCATATATTCAATTTTTGACCTATTCAGTCTAAATTCTCTGGATTATAGTGTGTCTTTTCATAATTCCAATTTAATATTAATACTCTTTCTAGTTTTATTAACGAGCATTATATCATTAACAAGAAACATAAACCGTAGTAATTCATTTTGAATACTCTTCGTTATTTCATCTATCATTATTGTAAAAAGGAGGAGGTTTAATGTTGAATTTTGGTGAAGTCCAATGTTAGTTGAGAAGCTATCACTTAAACCCTCTTAAGTTCTTATATTGGTAACAATTGTTTTATATATATCTTTGAGAAGATCAATCTATTTCAAAGAAATCCCATTCTTCATCAACACCTATCATAGAATGCCTTTGAGAATCTTATCATATATTTTTTCTAAATCAATGAATACCGTATACAAATCTCTTTTTTGTTCTCTGAACGTTTTCATCAAATGTCTGATCAAGTGATTGGTTTCGGTGGTTGATCATCGTGACATAATGCATGTTTTACAACGGTTCTATAAAACTTCTCCCTTCAACTGTAATGACATTATGTGATTGCAAAGAATTCCAAATGCACTTCTCCATTTCATCCAACCTACTTGGATCTTATGATTCATAATCCCATCTATGTTGTGTTCGCGTCACTCTTTGTTATGACTAATTCTTTTAAGTTAATCGTTTATTTATGATTCTGATGACTTTTACTAAATTTATATTTCATATATTCAGTTTTTGACCTATTCAGTCTAAATTTTCTGGATTATAGTGTCTTTTTATAATTCCAATTTAACACTAATACTCTCTCTAGTTTTATTAATGAGCATTATATCATCGACAAGAAACATAAGCCATAGTAATTCATTTTGGATACTTTTCGTTATTTCATCTATCATTATTGTAAAAAGGAGGAGGTTTAATGTCGAATTTTGGTGAAGTCCAATGTTAGTTGAGAAGCTATCATTTAAACCCTTTTAAGTTCTTATATTGGTAACAGTTGTTTTATATATATCTTTGAGAAGATCAATCTATTTTAAAGAAATCTCATTCTTCATTAACACCTATCATAGAATGCCTTTGAGAATCTTATCGTATAATTTTTCTAAATCAATGAATATCGTATACAAATCTCTCTTTTTTGTTCTCTAAACGTTTTCATCAAATGTCTGATCAAGTGATTGGTTTCGGTAGTTGATTATCGTGACATGAATCCAAATTGATTCTGAATAACATTTACTTCTAATCTCAATTTATGTTCCATCACTCTCTCACAATTTCATAGTATGATCAACAAGTTTAATTCCACTGTAATTGAAGCAATCTTGTGTGTCACATTTATTCTTATATAGTGGTACAACTGTTCTCTCTCTCTCTCTCTTTCTATTTAGGACATTTTCTTGATTTGCGAATTTTTTTTTTTAAAAGATTTATCAACATTCCTATCTCTATTTCATCCAAACACTTTCACAACTTAATAGGGATGCAATCGGATTCTATAACTTTATTATTTTTCATTTTTTTAAGTCCTTCCTTATTTTATGAGCATGAATTTTGCGTTTAAAATCTTTATTGATCTCCTCTACAAGTATCTCGATATCAGTAATATCTCTTGTGCCTTCAACGTTAAAAGAGGTTATAAAAATACTCCCTCCAATATTTTCTTATGCCCTCTTTCCTAACAAGGTCACTATTGGTCTTACTTTTAATACACGTAATGTCATTTAGATTTTTTCCCTTCCTATCCCTTAGTATAGTAGTTTTGTAAAACTTTTTTTCTCCGTATTTAGTTTTTAGTTTCTTATATAATTAATTATACACCTTATTTTTTGATTTGTGAATAATCTTTTTCATCTCTTTTTTTGCAAACTTGTACTTGTCAAATGCATCGCTACCTCTCTTACTTTTAAGATTCCTATAACACTAATGTTTGATTCATATAATAGATTAAATTTTCTTTTTCCATCACTATAACTCCATGTCTATTGGCGCTCGACCCCTAAATATGTCAACAAGCTCCTTACCTAAATTCTTAATATTTTTAGACATTTCTACCCACATGATTTCTGAATCATCATTAACAAACTAGATAGTTACTCGAATTAATTTATCTCTAAAGGGTGCCATCTTTTCCTCTTTTACCTTCCGTCACTTAAATTCTTGACTCTATAAATTAGCTATCATTCTTTTGTTTTTTAGGTACAAACACATTTAAAACTAAAAATTTATGTTGACTTGTTACACTCTCCCTTTGGTATAACCTTACAATTCCTAAAGGTCATTCTATCACCCTTTCTCGTGAGGAAGAAATTTATTTGGTTGGCAATGAACGCACTTCTGGCTAGCATAATGAGAGATTTGAAAGGTAAAGTTTTCATGTATGGTTTCAAATCCTTTATTATTTGCACCTACATGTCCATTTAGATTTCCTCAAATAGATAACTTCTCTCCACTAGATATGGTTTGTATAAATTCATTTGGATCTTCCCAAAACTATTGTTTACTAGTTGTATTTATACCTATTTGATTGCATAAACACCGATTATATTCACTATGTTTTCTCCACTAACTAGTTTGACAATTAAAATTCTATTTTCCTTTTGTCCTATATCTACTATATCTTCTTGTAAGTCCTTGTGGACAATTATTCATACCCTGTTCTTAGTTCTATTCTTACCTGTATAGCAAAATTCAAAATTTATGGTTATAAGACTCTACCCTCTGGTCTTCTCACCCACCCACATATTTTCTTGAAGATATATAATATTAATTTTCTGTGTAGTCATTATTTTTTCCCTCTTCTCTAATTTACCGGTTAAGGATTCTATGTTCCAAGTGGTTAGGCGAATCTTATTTTCATAGACTAACTTCTTTACCCACACATGTTCACATAGCTTCAGGAACTCTTACCTATTTGACACCATCTTTAGTGGCGATGTGGTGACGCCCCCAACGAATTTTCTATATTTATCTTTCGTTTTGGTTTTGGCAAAAATTTTATATTGACTGTCTACTTACCGCAATCATTTTTTACCGGGTTTGAGATTGGCAGTGCTAAAAAAAACATAGGTGGAGTTATGCTCCCATTTTTAATAAGATGTGGAAACTAAGATTGCCATCCCAGAAATGATAAAGGATAGTAAAATAATTAAAGCCTTCTATCTTTTATGCCTAATAAATATCCATAGGCAATGGGGCCTTGTTCCACCTTTTTTTCTTGAGATTGCTTGATTTTAATTCAAACCTGCAAAGGAAAAATTTGAATGCTATTGATCCATTTTTGTTGGTTGTTATCCTGCACATGAATGGAGAAAGCCTACAAGGATCGCCAACTTTGTAAATTGCCTTCCATGAAACCAACCCTTACCTCCCAAATCTGCTCCATCCAGAAATCTATAATGGGGTCTTAGTGTAAAGCTCCTGGAAGTGTTGTTGATCTTATCCATCATAACCTCAGGATAAGCAAATAATGAAATTTCTCCAGTTGTAGATCTAGTGCAATCTTTTGAAAGGGTATATATCCTTATGTCCAAAATTGAAGGAGGCTTGAATTTTGACCTCCCTATTAGTGAAAAGTAGGGGTGCAAGTTGGTTCCATGATATTTTGGCCACAACTGGAATCCTATCGATTCACAAATTTTAGACCTATCAAAGCAAGGATAGGTCATAAGCATACCAATCTAAACCACATTGGCTTGGGTAGGATTGATTCCCATTTCCCGGTATGACTATGAAACTAGATTTTGCATGTCTAGATTATGCAATCATAGGATCCGTGTTTGAAATTCTCAATTTTATTGAGGTTAAAGCCCATGGCAAAAACAATTTCATAGATCAAGATCAAGAAAGAGGGAAAAAAAAAGGTTAGGTCCTTCAGTGACATCAATAATCATAAAAAAAGAGATAGAGAAGAGGTTTGAAGCAATGAGTGGAACGAGATCACTAGAAGTTAGTCAAGGGAAGATGATTGTGAATGAGGTGGTGTCAAATGAGTCATGTTGTGGTAGAGCGAGACAGAGCGAGAGAGGTGGGTGGAAGAACAACAGTAGTGGAATGGAATCTTGGTTTGCATGGTTGGCTTGATGAGCAAAGGGGATGTATAGTGATGGTATGGTGGACTGTGCCAAGAATGGAACTGATGGGTTGGAGGTCATGTTGTGCTGGGGGCAGCACAGACTGTTCCCACTGTTGATGGATAAATGAGTAGTGTGATGGAGGAAGGACTCATGGCTTGAAAGCCAAGCATGAGTTGATTGGGTAGGGTTGTTTTGTAGAAAAAGATTTAGTCATAAGAAGGGAAGAGAATAAAAATGGGGGAGCTGGGAGCTTCACCTGCCTCACGATCCCTAGGACATAAACCCTGTTCATTAACTTGTCACTGTTTATGTCAAGCTCCTCTTTTGATCACCTAAAGTGGCTGCCAAACTCATTCACTCACCCATGACAGGAATCTCGTTTTGCTGAATTATGCAGTCCAGCCAGCATATATTTGGCGATCTCATGGTCTGCCAACTGCTTCAGTCACTCACCAATTATTAGTGTATTATGTTGATGGTCTTTGTCTCCACCTGATATACAGGATAGCGTCATTTGAGTAGCTGCCTTAATGGAACTCCTTGAGGAAGCTCCTCCTCTGATTAAAGGAGGCTACTCTTGCCTTTATGGCCCTTGGATGCCATGATCATGTTGAACTGGCTCACCTTCCAGCTGTGGCTCTCAATGAGATCTCTCTGATGACTCTTGGTCAACCTACCTCCATAGTCTCCTCTGGCCTTAGGTTGGTGCGCTTCCTCAAAGGGGAAACTTCATCTTTAGGCCACTTTCTTTCAATTCAACGCATTCCCCACATCAATAGCAACCACTTCACAAGTCCAAACT
Source organism: Dillenia turbinata (assembly GCA_037126225.1). NCBI lineage: Eukaryota > Viridiplantae > Streptophyta > Magnoliopsida > Dilleniales > Dilleniaceae > Dillenia > Dillenia turbinata. The sequence continues at coordinate 20,623,136 of JBAMMX010000007.1, forward strand.
TGATGAAAGAAAGTCCTCATGATGATGATGAGACTGCTTCACAGCTGCCTTTCTCAAGGCATCACACCTCAACTTGTGTCCCGGTTCGATGGTAGGAGCCAAGGAGTCCAGCACAATTTGGTGCGGAGTATAAGCTATTTAGGGGGTAGTTGCACCTAGTTCCCCCCCCTTTGGTGTAGAGTGATTCATGTTGCCCTCAAAATGTAACCTCTATCAAGGAACATCCTTGATTCTAACAAGCATCACCACTGCAGTTTGTGGATGTATCCAACTGAGATTGAATTAGGAGCATTGGTATGCTTAGAAAAAGTGGCACTTTTTATGCCCTTAAATCACACCAAATAGAAGGCCGGGATGTTGAAGCGATACGTAATGCAACATTGTCTGAGAAGTGAGGTAAGGACAATAATTGAGAGGGGTCACTTTGTTGGGACAATGTGAAATAAGCGTCAATGACCATGAGTAATCTAAATCTCTCCAAAGAGTAGCTGCATTACCGTAGGCATCTCCTGAAGCTTTTTTGACTCTTTCAGTATAGCCTTCTATAGCCTGAAATCTGTCTTATCCTATGGATGTTGTCTCTCCAAGTTGATTGGGTTCATATTTTCTTTTAGAACAGATATGACTAATATACATGTGTACATACATATGTTTTTGTAGCACACTCATCCATTAATTCAATTGAAGTTTAATCTCTTTCACTATGGTTACACATAATAATCCCCATATCTTATTCTTTTGACATAATTATTGGATGGTAAAATGACATTAAACTGGAAAAGTGAATACTTTTCCATCCAGCATGGAATTGTTTCTTTGAACTATTTTTTGAAAGCCACCTATAATTTCTTTCCACCAGGAAAAGGGTCCTCTGTCCACCTTTATTGGGTTCATGGATCTGCATTTCCTGTTTACTATTATTATTTATCTTCCATTTTTGTAGGTTTTTTTTTTTTTTTTTTGGTGGCCTCTCTCTCTCTCACACATCCTGGCTACCTTCGTTCCTAATCAGAACAACTTTCACTGGACTGTTGTGTTCTCAAAACAATGTGAAGATGTCAAAGTCTTTGCACCCAAAGTCAGTTTGTGGTGTAGCTGTTTAGGATTGCTCCTGCACTTTAGGTTGTCCAGAGAGTGGGTGAATTACAGAAGGGGCTATATAGGTTGTACTGCTCTAAAGCATAGATATGGAGAATGTCATAACATAATGTTATGATGGTATATAATTACGAAATAGAATTTTAACTTACCCCAAAGAGCTTTTAAGCCAGATCCTTTCACCTTGTGCTTGAGGCTGTTTGCAGGCAGAACATTTATCTTGTGGAGATTCGAGGTTGTGTCTCTGAAGGATTCCTCTTGTGGAAAATCATTCAATTGCTGGTGATTTTAAAGGCTCAGGAATGAGCCTCCTGGCACTGTATCAGCATATATAGCCTAGAGTGCAGGGTTGCATGTGTCTTTTATGTCTTCTATTTACTTATATATTTGTTTGCTATTCGTTTGTTGGTAGTTGTGTTGTTATAATTTCCAATTTGTATTTTGTGTCAATAGTTGGCAGGTCCACTGTGAACAGGTTAGACGTGTGAGCTTATAAGAAAACCAATTATTTTCCAAGTTGTTTTCATGATTTCCTCCGAACCCCATTCCCTTTTGCCAAGTTTAAATTGCATGATGTGTAAATGACATCTTTAGATACCTCCAGCTATATGGCATGCAGAACGGCGCTTGATCCCCTGATCAAAAGAACCTAGAACCTAGAACCTAGAACCTAGAACCTAGAACCTAGAACCAGGTTTGAGTAATCCTCTTGAGTGTGGAGTTGGGCAGATTTTTGCTGGGTTTATACTCTATTTGGCTCACATGTGAGAACGCCCTGTTTGTTGTAGACACTACTCTCTTTCATCAAACTCTTCCAGCATACCCGCAGAAAAATAAGTAAATAAATAATATCACATACATGTTTAGATATCTCTAGTTCTTTCCTGGCTTTCTGTTAAAGTGAGGATTCTGCATGTTGCTAAAGTTGCAAAAGTGATCACTATCTATGAGTATCAGAGCTCTATTAATGTCATTGATATGTTTGTCTATGTCATCTGTTTCCATAATAATCTTATTTCTAAGCTATAAGATTGTGCTTGGAATCGAATAGACTCCATAAGAATCGTGTAATTCAATTCTTGTTCCATTTTTTGTTGTTTGGAACTTATAAAAAATATCATTTTGGAATGAAGGGAATGAAAGACTTCAACAATTCAATGGAAACTACTATTTTTTCCATTTAGTTCCCAAGCACTGCCTTAAATTACTCTCTAAGTTTCTAAAATTCAGATGACCTTAGACTCTCGTTTTGATACCTGTGCCAGTCACTATGGTATTTGAGTGTCATTTTATTCACTCTTGTTTCCCAACCCCTAAATTTCTAGCTTCTGACTTCTATTTAAGAAGTAGAGCTTTTTGTAGTACTCATAGTTTGTCCAAATGCAGGAATTCTGCTCAGCCTCTTGGTTACGAGTATCATCTAACCTCTGAATAATTGTATATCATTTGCCATAGATCCGGTAACCTATCCTTTCTGTGTTTGAAAATTTTGAGACCGCGAGTATTCTTTTTTATTTCTCTGCTTTACTTCCGTGATGTGTGTGTGTGCGCACACGTATATATAATATATATAATGTATGTGTATGTGTGTGTGTGTGAGTGTTGGGGGCATATCATGTGAACCTATTGCTTGTGAGTGTTCTGCTTTGTAATTTTGTAACAGATAAAGTCACTCTCCCCTCCAGTTTGTAGGCCATGTTTCTGTCTTACAATCGTTCTGGTGATTGTCATTAGGTTAATTGTGTTCTGGGTAGGGCACAAGTAGTTTATGCAGTTGTCCTATTGAGAGTGGCGATGGCTAATATCTCCAGGACTCAGGTGAACTTCCATCATTTGACGACTAGAAAAGCTTGATGCAGTTAAAATATTATGAAAAATTCCTGACAAGGAATTGATAATTGGAGGTGAACGGTGACCTGATATTTTTACATTGATCAGCATCAGTTTTATATTGGCTTGTTGCATTTGGATTGGGATATGCCATTAGTATTTTTAAGATGTTTATGGTACTGCTTTTGCAGTTGTAATCAGCAGTACCTTTGCTATCAGGCTGGGGATTTGTTTGTAACTTTATAGGGGAAAAAAAAAAATAACAATTAATACTTCGTTTTGTGTTACAACCGCTTGATATTTACTTTGATGCAGTCCCAAGATCTTACTCCCCAAATCTCCCCAAATTGAGAAATTGAGAATTCTCAATCCAAAATAAAGAAAGAACAGAGAGGGGAAATTTTCCTCAATAAAAAAATGCCAGTTTGCCAAGATCCAAATTTATTTTATTTCACATAATTTACTATTTGAAGTAATATGGCATGTTAGTGCCATATTAAAATAATTTAGATACTGTTTACAATAATATTTATGATTCAATATAGAATTTTGAGATTGAGCTAAAAAAATATTTAAAATAGAATAAAATAATGTTTTGAAAAGAAATTTATTGGCATGGTAAAAGTTAGTATACTTGTTTGGAAAATTCCGGTGTGCCTTAATTTACTCAATTTTGTCATAAAATTAAACAGTTTGAGAGGGTTTTGAGAGAAAAGATAAAAGAAGACTACTCTTTCCTTATCATAGGTTTTCAATGAAACCCCTTGAGTTGCATCACATAAATAAGGGGAAATTAATATCTTTGGAGGTTTTTTCTTTTCTTTTTTCTTTTTGGTTTTCGTTATCAGTATTCAAATCATATTTCGATTAATTTAATTTAAATAAGGTTTCCCTCCCCCTTTACTTTTTTTTTTTTTTCAATTTTGAAACTCTTACCGCATAAGTACGAGAAAATGAATTCTATGACTTAGACAAATTCTTGGAGAGAGTGGAGATTTTCCATGATGAAGGAAAGGAAAAGGAGTACACATTACACTTTTGATGTTGCCTCATTAAAAACCTTGCCCAAACACACATCGGAACAAAACCATGATGAAGGAAAAAAAAAAAGGTATGGTTTGTACTTTACTTCCCTTCGCGAAAATATCATTAGTATCCACGAGACGACCCATTCCTATACTGTATCATAACTTCTCAAATTGTTAGTAACACCTTTGTGATAAAGTTTTTAGCACTCCAGCTTAAATATCAATATCACCATTTTTCGAAAATTATGAGTGAAGAAATATTTTGATGAAATATATTTTGTTTTGTCCCTTTTGATATAATTTCCTTTTAACTGAAAATATATATACTGCATTCTCTTTATATAGTATTGTTGAAATGATTTTGTTGGAAATGGGTACCGGGTCACCCATGTGGGGTTTGACCGGACCCAAATGAATTTTTAAAATTCAAATTTAAAGAATTGAAAATGGAAAGAGTGGAGGGAGGGGTTTTCTTTAAAAAAAAAAAAAAGCTAACTTCCAACTTCCTATTATTTTTTAATTTCAAAATAAGAAGAAAAAGTGGGTTTTCTAGACAACTGAGAAATTGAACGAAGAAAAAAAATATATAGAACCTTTTTTTTTTCTTCACTAACATCAATTGAGGGGTTTGAAAATCTTGACAATATACTAACAAAATTCAAAAGACACTTGAATTGTGAAAATTAAAGACAGATCCATACGCGATTGTTCTTTGACCTGTGCATCAAAAAGGGTTTGTGATTTAATCCTTGATCTTGGAATTACAATTATGATATTTTATTTAATTTTTTTTTTTTTTTGGGCTTGAAAATCCATGCTCTAATGTTTCAAAATTATAATCCTTGGTATCGAGCAATATTAGGTTGTTTCCCTTTTTTTTTGATGTGAAGAATGATCTGGATCATAATAACATGCAATTTTTTAGAGCAACCTGGTGTGTTTTTTTTTTTTTTTGGGTAAAAAAAATGTAAATGGTAACTTCCATTATAGTTGCCAAAATGCTATAAAATTTTACTAGTAGAATGTCCATAACATGAGTAATGATTTTGCAAAAAATCATGCTTGCATGTTTGGTATTTTTAGAGATATATAAAACCCTAATCGAAACTTAAGATGCTCATATCTCCTAAGACACTGTGTTTCATGATCTTCTATTTACATGATTAGATTTTTTGTGAAAAACCCTTTCCAACTATATAAAGAACGTGCAAAATGGTTTAGCTATGAGAGAGATATAGCCATGAGAATTAGGGTCGAAATGCAAAATTTCAGAATAGAGAAAGAAGTTGATGAATAGTAAAAACATGTCATTTCCACTCTTGGCTGCGCATGGGTGACACTCAAACTCTAGGCTCTCGATGTCTGAGCCAAAAGATAAGACCACTATGGGAATCAGAGACACTAAAAATGGTGGAGTAGCCAAAATCCGATGATCAAATTCAGTCGGCAAGGCGGCACATGGAGGTCATGCGCCGGCTTGGGCAAGTGGGCGCATGGTTAAGCTAGCCTGCCCCTCCCAGCGGCGCATGGGGGAGCGTGAGAAGCCTGTTTCAACCAAAAATTTCATAGAAACAATTTTAAACCTATGTGAATTTTTCTGTAATTTTTAATTTATTTTTTTGAGATAAAAAAATATTTTTATTGATTTTTAAATTAATAAAATGTTTAAAAATTATAGAAAAATTAATTTTCAATTTCTAAATTTCTAAAATTTTTTTATGAGTTAACAAAATTGTTTTCAAATTATTGGCTATCTAAATAAAATTTTTCTGCACCTATTTGTTTTTATGCTCATTTATTTATGTATGAAAAATTTGTTTTTCAATATAAAATTAATTGAATATTGAGCATAATGATTAGAGTTGGTATTTTATTTTATTTTTAATTTTTGTGGTTGGCCTCGTGACAAATCTAATGATAATATCCTATTTCTTTAGGACATGGTGATCTTCAAACATCACTCTTAACATTCTCTGCGAGAGAGCTAAAGATGATAGAACTGCAAAACGTTTGGCAAAACTGAATATAATGAGGAATTATAAAATGGATCTAATGCACATTTTGTCAACAAAATGTTTGGAGCTTTTGCATTTGGGTCACCAGTTTAGGGGTCCTCATGTTGATATTAACATAATAAGAATTTCTCTTCAATAAATTTTAGCGAGTATGGCTGATAAAGTAATAGAAGAGGATAATTAGATGATACTTAAGACTTTTAGAACCAGACTACTTAAAATATGGAGAGTTAAACAAATTGAAACTAAGATGAAGAAATCACTATCCTTAAGGATAAATAGCTCTGGTTCACGTGCTGTTAGGAGATTTGTTCCCACTAATACACATTCAGTAAAAATGTTTAACATGGTTACTTGCATACATATGGAAGAAAAGGAAGAATGATTGTATCTCTCTCTCTTTTTTTTTCCTTCCTTTATTTGAAACATAGTTATGTACTATGATCATGTCTAGTAGAATCTTGTATATATGTAATATAGACCTCTTCTTCTTTCATGTATGCATTTGGAATCTAAATGCTTTAAATATCTAAAAAAGATGCATATCTACGTGTTTATGTATGTATATGAAAAGATATCTTCTAGTTACACATGATCATTGAGTCAAACATTCAGGTGTTTTTCAATACTTGAAAGATCGAGGGCGTGAATATTTATCAGATAAATTCAAGAATTTATATAATGAAAACTTGTTGCTCATCACGTCTATTTGATTTCTCACAAGTCTGAGGCACTTGAGTGTTTTAGACATTATATGAATGAAGTGGAGAATTAAATAGATAGAACAATAAAAACTTTAAGAACAGATCGAGGGCGTGAATATTTATCAGATAAATTCAAGAATTTATGTAATGAAAAGTGAATAATTAATTAACTATTTTCCATACATCTCAACAGAATGATATTGCTAAGAGAAGTAATAGAACGTTGCCTGATACAACAAGGTCTATGATGGCATAAGCTAACTTGGGAAATGTTAACTTGCCATTTGAATATAGTGTTTTCAAAATTAGTAATAACTACACCGTATGAATTTTGAACTGGTAAAAAATCGAGTCTAAGTGGTCTCAGATTTTAGGGGGTCGGCAGCCTATATTGAAGACTCTTCCAACAAATTTGGAAAACTTGGTCCCTGTGGAAAGAAATATATTTTTATTAGATATTTTGATCAGTTCAAAGGTTATGTATTCATTGATGAACGCAATGATAGTATTCTAACAGAAATTGAATTATGAAATGCGACATTTTTGGAGAATGATTTTTCTAGCAGAGTTGACATAGCAAAAGGAGAACTTTTGTTTGAATTAAATAATTCAGACAATGGATCTATGCCAAATAGATCATTGGAACCATGAGAAGTTGAATTCTTAGATGATCCTAGTGGGAGGGATTCAATTTCTAACAATCTAACCGAATTATCAATTCAAAAAAGTGTTAAGAAAGGAGTGCCCAAATGTTATTACAAAATTGAGGGGCACGCTTTTATCATTTCTCCACAAGATGAGGATGAGCTTAAAAATGTGAATGAGGATTCGTCTTGTCCTGCCAAGTATGAGTGAATAAAGGCAATGAAAAAAGAAATGGACTCGATGAAATCAAACCATATTTCGAAACTCGTTGATCTTCCATCTGGACGCAAAGCCATTGAGAACAAGTGGGTTCTTAAAATAAAGTGTGGGGCTGATGAAACAATTGAAAGGTACAAAACTCGATTGATGGAAAAAGGTTATATCCAACAAGAGGATATTGATTATGGAGAAACCTTTTCACCAGTAGTGAGTTTTGTCTCTTTTCGCTTATTGTTGTCTATTGTAACCAATTTAAATTTAGAATTATATCAAATGGATATGAAGACTGCTTTTCTTAATGGAGAGTTTGAAAAAGAAATAAATATGGAACAATCAGTATGTCTCATAATTAAAGGTGAAGAAAACAAAATTTGTAAATTGAATAGCTCAATTTATGATTTTAAATAGTTTTCGAAACAATAATATTTGAGATTTTACAAAACTGTAATTTTTTATAACTTCGTGATGATAGACGAAAACCATTGTGTTTATATAAAGAAATTCAATAACAAGTTCGTAATTCTATATCTATATGTTGATGACATATTTTTAGTCGGAAATGATATGAAGTATGTCCTGAGTATCAAGAAATGGTTGTCATCAAATTCACTATGAAAGATATGGGTGAGGCAGCATACATACTAGGTACTAAGATCCATAGAGATCGTTCCAAGAGATTGTTGGTGTTGTTTCAAGAATCTTATATTAAGAAGATTCTGGAACGATTTATGATGAACCTATTGATAGTTTTGTGATTAAAAGCGAAAGTTTAAGTTAAACAATGTACCCAAAAACTGCCGAAGAAAAATAAGAGATGTCAAAAATATCTTATTCCAGTGCTATTGGGAGTTTGATGTACGCTATAATGTGTACTCATCCTGATATCTGTTATGTCGTGGGTTTGATCAACTGGTATCAATCCAATTCAGGTAAAAGTCACTGGACTGTCATAAAGAGGATTTTGCGATATCTGAAAGGAACTACAGAATATTCTCTTTGTTATCAAGAAAAAGATTTGTCATTGAGTAGGTACATAGATACTAATTAGGGTGATGATTTAGATAAATGAAAGTCCACCTCAAATTATATTTTCTTGCTGAATAATGGCGCAATCTCTTGAAGAATCAAGAAACAAATGTATGTATCACTATCCATAATGGAAATAGAGTTTGTGGTTTGTGTTTCTGCAATTCAAAAATGTGTTTGGTTAAAAAGGTTTCTACAACATTTGGGGATCACAAGTGATTCAGTGGGAATTGTGATAATTTATTATGATAGTCAATTGGCTATTACTTACAGGAAAGATCCCAAATATCATGGCAGAGCCAAATATATAGATACAAAGTTCAACTTTATTCGAGACATTGTTGAAAAGAGGGAGGTGACGTTGAAGCATATACCTACACATTTGATGGTGCTGATCCATTCACAAAACCTATAACTAGAGATGTATTTTTGAATTATGTAAAATCTCTTGAATTACGTAAAATATAATTGTATTTGAATATACAATAAATATGATGTAATGCTAATAATTTTATGACATTTGAATTTGTTTTATATTTACGAATTCTTATGTCTTGATTTAAGACTATGTTGGATAACTTTTGAGATTGACTCTCTCACAATATCAATCTTCTCTAATGTTGAGTAACATGTAGAGATGAGGTAGTATTGGTTTTTTAAGAATAATCAATATATATGCCTCCTTAGTAAACTATAAAGATGAGATTACCATTTATGTATTTTCTTAGTAATTGAAATGGATTTCTCACAATCCATTACACTTGTCTTTGAGTCAGATGTGAGTTTCTCTTGAAATTGTGATGTTTTTTAAGAACTTATAAGAGTAGAAACTCAAGTCAAGTGTTATGGGATACTTGAACTTAGATCTATACGATATATCATTTTTGAAATGAGACATACACTTCTAATTGACTAGAAAAGTATCGTAACACGTGTTTCATAATATGCGTGCTTTTGTAACCATATGGGTAATGAGTTGATGAATCTCTCTATATTTCATTGTGTGCGACCCAAAGGTTTATATCAGACCTCATATAATACCTTTTGGACTTTTATCTATTTTTTGAAACTTTATTTTAGTATTATTATTTTAGCATATCACCAAGAAAGCATGTTTAATTTGGTTTTGCGGTCCATATCGAGGAAAGGAACTAAATTGGAGTAGATAAATAGTAGTTTGAAAGAAAAACTATCTTTTACTGACACATGATTTTGTATTCACAGGCTGACTAATTATATTTTGACTTAGTGTTTTAAAACATAATTATAAATACATAATTTGAAATGAGTCAAGTATGTTCTCATTTACATTGTTTGAGAGATAAGAGATATGTTGACTGTGTGTAGTAAAAAAAGTTTGTGGTATAACAAAATACAATATCCTCATTGTATTAAATGATAAACTACTATATATCCTTAACTGATATATAACTCTAAACTCTTGATATATTTGCTAGTCACATGATCCATTTGCTTGTATGAAATTGATAGTATATGAAAGTGATTAAATTAAACGCAAGTCTACCTTCATATGCGAGTGAGAGATGTTGTAAATGGGGACCGGGTTGCCTATGTGGGTTTGACCTGACCCAAATGAATTTTTGAAATTCAAATTTAAAGAATTAAAAATGGAGAGAGTGGAGGGAGTGGTTTTCTGGAAAAAAAAAATAATAAGAAAAACTCCCAACTTCTCATTATTTCTGAATTTCAAAATGAGAAGAAAATGTGGACTTTTTAGATTATTGAGAAATTGAATGAAGAAAAAAAATATAGAGAACCTTTTTTTCTTCACTGATATCAATTGAGGGTTTGAAAATCTTGATAATATACTAACAAATATCAAAAAGCACTTGGATTGTGAAAATTAAAGGTAGATCCATACATGAATTTTTTTGACCTGTACATAAAAAATGATTAGTGATTTAATCCTAAATCTTGAAATTACAATTATGATATTTGATTTTTTTGGGCTTGAAAGTCCATACAAGGGTGTTTTAAAATTATAATAAGTTTTCTTCTAATATTAAACGACACATCTTCTTAATATGTTGGATCGATGATCTATTCTGAATTTGCCTTTTGTTTTACAATTATTCTTGTGTGATTAGTGTCAACTAGAGTTTGTTTCATTGACGTCATGATATAGTTGTATCTCCACATGTGAATAAATAACTCTTGTGAGATCAAGCTTTTAAGTGGATCAAATTGTATAGCCAATTAACTAGGGTTGGGTTTATTTGAATGAAGTAGCCACATATCATGTCTCTTGGAGATATCTAAACATATGTTTCACACCATTCTAATGTCTTTTTGTGTTGGAGAATTGTTAACGAACTTACAACAAATGCTAAGACATAGTATTTTAGAACTAAAAAGTTTTTTATCATTCCTTCAAGGACAAAAAGTGTATTTCTTCACATCAATCAATCTTAAGACCATTGGGATACTCAATAGATATGCTCTGTCCATATTGAATCACTTTAATACCTTTTTAGTATAAGTTAATTGATGAGCAAAAATCTTATTTGTTAAGTGTTAGATATGCAGGTCGAGACAAAACTTGTTTGTTTCTAAATCTTTTATCTCAAACTCTTTTTTACGTGATTTATTTCTTTTTGAAACTCTTTAAAAGTTCATATAACATTAAGATCATCAATGTATTCAAAAATTATAACAAACTTTGATCCAGATTTTTTGATAGAAATATATGGAAAAATTGATCATTGTTACAAACTTTATTCAAAAGATATTCACGTAAATAATTATGTTACATATGTTCATATTACGTTAATCCATATAAGAATTTATTTAATTTTATTGAGCAATTTTCTTGAAAAATTTTACATGCTCAAAGCATTTTAAACCCTTCAGAATTTTAATTTAGATTTCTGTATCAAATGAGTTATATAAATAGGATATAACAAAATCCAGTATATGAATATCAAGTTTTTGATGAATTGCCAAAAAATATTTAAAGGTGATTACATTCATAGCACACGAGAATATGTCTCTTTATAATCAATATTGAACCCCCTTGTGCAACAAGGTGGACTTTATATCTTACAACTTCATTTTCTTTTTCATTTTGTTCTTGCATAAATACTCATTTATATTCTATTGACCTTGCATTTTACCTTACAATTTAGGTGTTTGGACAAGTCTAAAATTTCACATTTTGAAAGTGATTTTAATCCTGCATGATTCGAATCTTTGAATTTTGGCCAATCATCTCTTTTCTTTCCCCTCTTTCTCATTTTTTATTATTGTTTCATGATGTTTGATTAATAGTTTATTATTTAACTCAACGATGAAAACACATAAAATGTAATATTGAGAAACAATTTTAATTGAGAAGGAATTTTAAGTATTGTTGAGCTATAATCACTTATAGCTTTAAACTAATATAGAATAATAATCGGAATAAATCATATGTGGAGGAATAAATTCAAACTAATAAAAAAAATCAAAAAAATCTAATAAAGCATCACATTGTTGCTATTTCAAAGGGTATGTATTTCAATATTCAGGTATAAAACTTTAAACAATTCATGCACTTCATTATTTAATTAAAAAACTATATATATATATATACACACACTTACCATAATAACATGTGATATTAACTCATATATATAAAGATATGAATCATCATCAAAGTATGCAAAGTTTTAGATTAAAGGTCATAATGAAAACTTTCATAAATCTCCATTTATGAGATTCAAAATCCCAAAAATTTAATATGTGAATATGGATATACAAAAACATCTGGAGTTGAAAATCATATTTTAAATGAATAATTACATAATTTAAATATATGTACATTATATTTCATATCCATCCAATCAAAGATCTCAATGTTAGCAATATACACATTTATATTGATCCAAATAATGTAAACACAGTGAAACTATCATTGTACCTTAGTAGTAAAAACATTCACAAGTTGAATCGCCAATAATATGACAACAATAATCTGAGTGTTAAAATTTTCCTTTCCATTATAATGATATCGTACGATTACAAATAATTCTAGATACGTTTCTCTATTTCAACCAATCTACTTGAATCTTATGATTCACATTTCTATCTATGTTGTCATCGTTTTAAATGATGAACTCAAAATATCTACAACATTATAATTGTTTCTTAATCATTCTGATAGTTGCCACTAAACATGTATCGCATATATTCAGTTTTTGATCGACTCAATTTAAATTCTCTACATTCTAGTTTGTCTCTCTATAATTCCAATTTAACACTAACACCCTCTCTAATTTTATCGACCAACACTATATCATCTGCAAAAAGTATACAATATAGTATTTTATTTTAGATACTTTTTGTGATTTCATTTATCACTATTGTAAAAAAGAAGGGAACTTAATACCGAATCTTGGAAAAGCCTAATGTTAATTGGGAAATTATCTCTTAAACCTCCTGTAGGTTCTTACATTGATAACAGCCCCCTCACACATATCTTTGATGAGATTAATGTATTTCAAGGAAATTCCTTTTTTTCATCAACACCAACCACAATGTCTCTAGATACCTTATCATATGTTTTTTTCTAAATCAATGAATACCATACATAAATCTCTTTTTCTGCATTTTAAATGTCTTCATCAATTGTTTTACTAAGTAAATGGTTTTGGTGGTAGATCGTCCTATCATAAATTCAAATTGATTTTGAAACATACTTATCTCTAATCTCAACTTATACTTCATTACTCTCTTCCACAACTTTATAGTATAATTCATAAATTTAATTTCTCTATAATTAGAATAATTTTGTATATCTCTTTTATTCTTATATAGTGGTATAAGTGTGCTCTTTCTCTATATTTAAGGCATTTTCTTGATTTACCAGATTTTGTTAAAAAGATGCATTAATATTTTTATCCTTACTTTACCCAAATACTTCCACAACTCAATAAGGATGCAATCAGATCTTATGATTTTATTATTTTTTATTTTCTTTAAGGTCTCCTTATTTTATGAGAACTAATCTCGTGTTTATAATTTCTATTGATCTCCTTTATAGGTATCGTGATATCGCTGATATTTTTTATACACTCATCATTAAAGAAATTATCAAAATAATTCTTTCAATGTTTTCTTATATTTTTAATCCTTACAAAAATACTATTGATCTTACTCTTAATATACCTAACATCATTTAAATCTTTCACTTCTTCTCCCTTAGTTTGGCTATTTTTTAAATTTCTTTTTCTTCATCCTTAACTTTTAGTTTTTTTTTTTAAATTCGTTATGCACTTTACTTTTTGATTCATAAATAACCATTTTTACCTCTTTTTTTATAATCTTATACCTTTTAAATGTATCGTTACTTCTCTTACTTTTAAAATTCCTATAACACATTTGTTTGATTTGTATAATAGTTTGAATTTTCTTATTCTACCACCATGACTCCTTGCCTATTGGAGTCCAACTCCTAGATATGCTAAAAATCTCTTTACTTATATTCTTAATATTATTAGATATTTTACCCATATAGTTTCTGAATCATCACTAGCGGACCAGGTTGCTACTTACTTTATTTTATTTTTAAAAGTCGCTACTTTTTTTTTTCTTTCAAATTCCACATCTTGTTTTAACTCCATAAATTGGTGATATCTTTTTTTTTTTTTTTGTCTTTTAAGTACACACACATTTAAAACTAAAAGTTTATATTGAGTTGCTATATTTTTTCTTAGTGTAACCTTACAATCCCTACAAATTATTCTATCGCCCCTCCTAATGAAGAAAAAATCTATTTGACTGACATTCAACTCACTTCTATATGTAATTATGTGTGATTCTCTTTTTCTTTTTGAAGAAAATGTTTACAAGAATCAAATCGAATATTGTGACAAACTCTAAAATAGTGTCTTTCACCTCATTCTTACTACCAAAGCCGAAGTTTTATGTATAACTTTAAATTTCTCATTATTCTCACCTACATATCCATTTAGATTACCTCTAATAAATAACTTCTCCCTATTAGGTATGATTTGTATAAATTTATCTAATTTTTTTTTAAATTGTTGTTTACTAATTGTATCTATACCTATTTAAGATATATAAACACTGACTATATTATTTACATTTTCTCCACTAACTAGTTTGATAAACAAAATTTTATCTCCGTTCCTTCTTATCTCTACTACATTATGTTGTAAATTCTTATATACAATTATTTCTACCATATTTTTAATTCTATCCCTACCTGTGTACTAAATTTATGGCCATAAGACTCTACTATTCTATTTTTCTCCCATACTCACTCAGTTTTTTGGAGACACATAATATTAATTTTTCGTTTAGTTATTATTTTTCTTATCTCTTCTAACCTACTGGTTAAAAATCTTATGTTTCAAGTGGTTAGATGAATTCACTACTAGACAAACGGGTATCAGCGATGGAAATATCCGTTACTGATAGTTAAATTTTCGTTGCAAAAATGGATTAGCGACGGAAATTCCATCCCTGAAAGTCACCTCGCTAAATTTAGTGACAGAAATATTTCCATCGAAAAATTTAGTGACAGATTAGCGACGGAAATTTTCCGTCGCTAATCCGTAATAATTTAAAAAATGTGAAATAATTTTAGTGAGTATTAGCGATATAAATATTTCCGTCGTTAATCCGTCGGTAATTTAATTTTACATTTTTCAAATTATTCCACTTTCATCGACGGATTAGCGACGGAAATATTTCCGTCGCTAATTCGTCGATGAAAGTCGTGCACCCAATATGCACGGGGCTGCATGCCCCTGCCTACGTCCGCCCATGCTTGCTCGCCCGTCCGCACCCTATTTTTTTTTGTTGAAAAAATACTCTTATTCAGATTCGAACCCGGGTTCTAAAACATATTTTGAATTATCTCAACCACTATACTACAATGACTTTTGTGTGTTTTTTTTTTTTTTACTTCGTTCATTTCTATCTCACTTTCACCATTTAAAACAAAATACAAAATTATATTTAATAAAAATATAAAATTATTTTTAATAAAACAATACCCCAATTTAATTAAAATAAAAACACAAAATTATATTTAATAAAAAATAATACCCTAATTTAATAAAAATACAAAATATAAAATTATATTTAATAAAAATACAAAATTATATTTAATAAAAACAAAAAATTATATTTAATAAAAAAATACCCTTATTTAATGAAAAAACAAAATACAAAATTATATTTAATAAAAATACAAAATTATATTTAATAAAAACATAAAATTATATTTAATAAAACTACAAAATTATATTTAATAAAACAATACCCTAATTTAATAAAAGTACAAAATAAAAAATTACATTTAATAAAAATATAAAATTATATTTAATAAAAACACAAAATTATATTTAATAAACGCACAAAATTATATTTAATAAAAATACAAAATTATATTTAATAAAAACACAAAATTATATTTAATAAACGCACAAAATTATATTTAATAAAAATAAGAAATTATATTCAATAAAAAAACAATATCCTAATTTAATAAAAATACAAAATACAAAAATACATTTAATAAAAATACAAAATTATATTTAATAAAAATACAAAATTATATTTTATAAAAATACAAAATTATATTTAATAAAAAAACAATACCCTAATTTAATAAAAATACAAGATACAAGATTATATTTAATAAAAATATAAAATTATATTTAATAAAAAACAATACCATAATTTAATATTTAATAAAAATATAAAATTATATTTAATAAAATCACAAAATTATATTTAATAAATATACAATTTTTTTTTCAAATTTTAGTGATGGATTACCGACGGAATTTTTTCCGATAGATTTTTCCGTCACTAATTCCGTCGCTAATTTGTCCAAAAAATTTTATTCAACTTTTAGCACGGATTACCGACGGAATTAATTCCGTCGCTAATTTTAGCGACGGATTACCAACGAAATTTTTTTCTATGAATTTTTCTGTCGCTAATTTGTCTAAAAAATTTTATTCAACTTTTAGCGACGGATTACCGACAGAATTAATTCTGTCGCTAATTTTAGCGACGGAATTTTTTCCAATGGATTTTTCCGTCGCTAATTCTGTCGCTAATTTTTCAGTCGCTATTCCGTCACAATTCTATTACTAATTAGCGATGGATAGTTATCCGTCGCTAATTTCCATCGCTGAAAGTTGTAGTGATTCTATCTTCATGTACTAATTTATTTATCCGCACCCGTCCACATAATGTGTGAACCCTTATATATTTGACACCACATCCAAACGGCGATGTGCACGTCACTTTTGGACAACAACCTAAAAACCCTTGCTAACTTCTCACTGTACCTAAGATTTGATGCAATGTGTCGTTGAGAAGTGAACACCCTAACAAATTTTCTATATTTGTCTCTCATTTTTGTTTTGATAAGGGTTTTATGTTGACTGTCAATTTACCGCAATTCTCCTCCCTTACTCAGGTTTGGATCCAGCCATGGCAGAATTACAATTTATTTATAGTTTCTAAACAAAGATTTTTGAATTACATAATACAAATAAAGGAAGATTAATTCCTTGGAATTACGTGATATAAATAAGAAAAAATAAATTCCATGACTTAGCAAATTCTTGGAGAGTTTTGACATCCACCAAACCTTTACATCTTCTAACATTTTTTATTCTATTTTAAATATTACTTGAATAAGAGTAATTTTTTCATAAATCAAAATTTTCATAAAAATTAAAATATTAATATATATATTTTTTATATTCTAAACTTTAAAGAAACTTAGCTAAGACTAACTTCAACTTTCTTAATTAGAGTCAAAACCATGACATCGTAACAGTAACTCTTAAACAAAATTTCATGATCGAGTATTATTAATTATGTATTGAGAAAACACACGTTAGGAGATTTTTACCCCTTAAGAGATTAACTCGACTTAAATCAAAATTAATTAGATTCAATATAATTATCAAATACCAATAATTGAAAAAAAAGAACACTTTTGCCTAAGTTAAAAAAAAAAAAATCCCTTTTGAAATTGGAAACGGCTAATTATTAGGGCAAGTATTGGGTAATAAAGGATTTTAACTTGGTCGCATCCATCCAACATTTCACTTCACAACAACCGACATCCCCCAAAAATTCTTGTCTTGAACATTATTGTATGGATCTTGCCGTTCAGAAGATCCTAAATCCGGGTGAAGCAAGCAAGGGATGAAGGATAACTCTGTTGTTAAAATTTTCAAAAGTATTTTTAAAATTTTTTAGAATATTATTGATTTCTCAAACTTTACAATATATATATTTTTTAATTTTTACCGTTTGGATATTATATTTTAACTTGTTACCTTGGTATAACCCATGGCACATTAACCTCATCTCGTGCCATGGTGAAGATTTGGCACCTTTAAAAGTAAAAATCTAGGGTCATAAAATCTAGGGCCCATTTGAATGCCTTCGTTAGATACAATATTTTGTCAGCAGTTGATAAAATATTTTGGGAGAAAATGAGAAATTGATAAAAGAAAAATGGAAAAATGAGAATATTTTGTGAATACGATGAAATTTGAGACACACATAAAAAGCAGAGAACCGACCATGAAATAAATAATGTCTGAGCAGAGGCGAAGCAAAGAAATGGGCTCAAATGGTGCCGACACACTCAGATTTGACACAAATTGCCCTTCCCAAAACCATTTTGTTGCTCTTGGTCTCTCATTTTTCAAATATTGTTATTCCTCAGTTTCCTTTCAGTACCCCTGTTGTGTCGTCTGTCGTTATTAACTCCCACCCTCTTCCCAAAATCCAAAATTTTCTCTGCACCTCCACACGTGAGCTTCATTCACTGCCTCATTTTTTATTTTTATTTTTATTTTTATTTTTTTTATATCTTATCTTTGATATCATCTCATATTTAAGATTTTATCCTAATTAATCCAGATTAATCATTATAATAGGTGCTTTCGAAGGACGAATCTCCTAATAAAAAATATTTCATACACATAAGGGTTTAATACTTTCAACGAAAATCAAATCTTAATCTTATTTAAGAATACTCAATCTCATATCTAGTTAAACCAACGAACGTTGATCTTTATTTACTGCTCTACCTGGGCTTCAACAGCTCTCCCTCTCTCCCCTTCCCCCCCCCCAAACAATGTTAAGGGATATTCATGATTTAATTAATCCATTTTAAACACATTAGTTTTTTTTATTCGTATATTTCGAATTCAAAACTTTGAGTTTCTCTCACTTCCCCTCCCTCTATTTTCCAAATAAAATATTTAGCACTGAGCAAGCCTCATATCATAGAACATTATACCTTAAAAATCTTAGTCATGAAAACATTGTGAGCAATTTTTATTTTTATTTTTATTTTTATTTTAAGGTGAAGCTCAATTTTAGTTATTTAAAGCTTCAAGCTCGTAAAGCTCAATTGATCTATACTGATAATAAGAGAACCAGCGTCAACACAGTCTCCAAACCTCGCAAGCATTTTATTTGACAAATATCACACATTATAATATAGTTTTGGCATAAATCAATTAAAGGGGTAGCTACCATTATATCACAAGTATAAAACATAATATTCATAATGATCCACTATTTTACTTATTATTTTTTCTTTTTGTTACTGAGATTTGAATATCAGATCATGAGGTTAGCAGAGGAGTTGTGATTATTAGGCAGTACGACACTATTTTACTTACTTTAAAGTTGTTTATAAGGTGGACTTTAAATTGAGATGGAATATATTTTAAAAATGAAAAATTTTGGAAGAAAACTCTTCTTGCTCAACTTATTATTATTTTTTTTTAAAAAATTAGTATTAAACATATATCACTTAGGTAAAATTGAATATCATAGTTATTTTACCGTCATATATTTATTCAATTAATAAAAATTTGGAATACCTAATTACAATACAATGAATTCATGGCCATTTTTAACTACACAAATTAATATTTGCCCCTTTCTTTTTACCTATTTCCCCGTCCGTGGGGAGGAAGGAAGGAGGAAGTGAAAAAAGATAATAAATGTCATTTAGGGATAATTCAAACGGTAGATTCTCTCTATTTTCATATTCTCTTCCTCAATTCGATTCTGTTTTATTATATCTGTTTATACCAAAAAAAAAGAAGAAGAAAGATAATAAATGAATAAAAAAATCATGATCAGTAAAAATTAAAATAATATCGAGAAATTTTAATTAAATCTTAGTAGCTATATAGTTTAGTTTATCGGTAGAAGGGTATTGCCCTATTTTGTAATTCAATATTGTTTTTATTTTATAAAAAGATTGAAAAAATAATTGACGATAATAATTAGTACCAAATTTTGAACAATTGAATTTTTCTCATCATAATGCGTAAGGAAAAAGGAATTTTGAAAATTTTGAATTACATCTATTTATACAAATATTAATAAATCGTGTCGGTGTCAATCAAGTGGAAATATGTTTTATCATTATAGTCCTTCTAAGCAACATGAGTTGGGTGTAATGGAAGGGGTTTTGTATTTTATTTTTATGAATTCGAGTTTGACTTTTTGTGATTGCGTAAAATAATTGTATTAGGAGATCATCTCCTTGGACTCGATAATAAATTAATTTGATTTAATCAAGATAAAAATTTAAATATTAAATGGTGACCAAATCAGGGACCGGAAAAAAAAAATCATTATAGTCTTTATAAGAGTTAAACAAAATAAAATAAGGAATTACCTTTAGTGAAAATAAAATATACTCCGTTATAGTTTGACAATTTTACCCATGCTCCCGTGTTGACCAAAAAAAAAAAAAAAAAAAAAACAATTGACGAATTAATGGGGCAACGGGCAGATTGCCCGAATCATTTCTTAGTTCAATATAAACCCCTCGTCGCTCTCTCTCTCTAGGGTTTTGATTTGATCAAACATCAAAGGCTTTTAAGCTAAAAGTGGGTTTCTTTCTAAAACAGTTTCTGTTATAGATCCTTAGTGGGAAAGTTTATTTATGGATGTTTTTCTATGATTTTGCCATACCACAGTTCAAAATTGAAGTGGTAATCTGGTTGTGGGTGAAGTGATTTTTATTAGGGTTTCTTTTTTCTTGCAGATAATTCAGTCAAAACTAGTCATGATCTCACATGGGGCATCCTCAAATGTATGAGATCTCAATTGGGTTTTGAAGATTCTACACTATAAGTGAAGTGGTTTAATTGCTGGAGTTTCTAAAGTTGTGTACTTGCTTTAAGTTTGAAGAAGAGAGGGAATACCGTACCACCATCACTTTTTTTATCAACAAATTGGTAAAGTTTTCAAACCACAGAACTTTACTCTCTCTCTCTCTCTTACGTATCAAATGGGTAAGACAAGAAGAGGACAAAAAACAAGAAGAAGCAGTTTGAAATCAAAAGGAGATCATCTACAGAAGAAGAAAAAGGAGGCAACAATGGATATTCATTCTTCTAACTCCTCAACAACAACAAGCTTTGATGGTTCGCCAAAGAGCGAACGCATAGATTTCGAGTGCATAGATGTCTCGAGCCATGGCTGCTCAACGCCCAAGGGGGAAAGGTTTCGGATACCAGAGATTCGCACATGTCCACCAGCTCCAAAGAAGAGAAGACTCGTCTTGAATTGCTCTTCAGAGAGGTCTCCTATAGCATTCTTTGCTCCACCGGATATAGAGCTCTTCTTCTTCTGTGCTCTTCGCGGTATTTCTGTTTGAAGTGTTTGTGTGTAATCTTCCTAGGGTAATACTAGTTTGAAGTTAATTTTCATCTTTTGGGCCTCTTTTTTAGGTCACTTTCTGAAAAGAAGGGTATAGTATTGATGAGGGTTTTATGTGGTTTGAGTAAGTGATCGAGTGATATGGATCTTTAGTAGCAATATTTTGATAGATAGGCTTTAATGAGTTATTTGTAGTTTTTTTTTTTTTTTGGTTGGTTTTTATTAATGTTTTTAGAGTACAATGGTTGGATTTGAATGACAAGTTAAAGTGTTGGTGATGAGGTTTGTTCAACTAATGTTTTTAGCCTTTCTTGCTTTTGCATTATCCTCTTTTTTGTTGTGTTTTGTAGTTTGTTTCTTGACCCTTTGGAAAGCTTTGAAAGTGTTTTTGATAGATTTGCAATTGAGGTGCGGAGTGAGCTTCAAATGTTTAATTATGGACTTCTCTTTTGATTTTATGCACATGGTTGCTTAGGTGAAACATGTTTAATATGAAAACAAAATAAGGTTCCATTGGATTTTGGGAGGAACTTTAAGTATACTACGAACACAATTTACTGACCAAACAATCAAATAAATGAGTGATTTGTGCGGTTTATTTAAATTCAAAACAATTATCAAGAATTTGATGAAAATTCAAAAACTTTAGTCATGATGTGGTTTTTCTCTCTTAATACAAAGTCGATTTAATGAATAAGAGTATTAAATTATTTAATTAAATTTTAACTTGAGAATAGAAAATATTAGGTTGAAAGAGGCCTCATTAGATCAAGTCCAACATAATCGAAATATGATTCTAGATAACGATTAATTGTAAAATAAAAAAAAAGTAACTATATATTGACATTTTTATATTGGGTTAGGTGTTTAATGTATATAGTCTAAAAATATTATATATTTATTAAAGATAATGAGAAGCACCATCATTGAGACCACCATGCGTTAAATCCAAAACGTTTGAATTCAATCAAGTGGCAGACGCTATTCAATTGTGGGCTACAATAATTATAAACTCACCCAAAATTGGGATGATCATCATCATGCTTGTGATTACTTTTAAATAAAATAATAATAAGAACATAATATTCGACATCAATGGCTACATAATGTAGGACCAAAAGGGGTCCCTCGTATCAGAACAATAGATTTGAGATGTTTGAATCAATGATATCTCATTTTGCACTCTCCACATAACACCTCACAAGAGACTTCTAAATTCAGCTTTTACATATTCTCTACTTGTACACACGTACACACCTTTTGTTTTGTTATATATGAGTATGAAAATTTAAAAAATATATACGTTAATAAAAAAAATATTTGAACGAATTTTTTTACTATTTAAATGTCTTTATAAGAATCACTCATCCACACTTTATAAACACAAGGAAGAACCAAAAGTGTGAATTTTGGGTTTTATTTTTTAAATTAAAAAATATGAAAAATATTAAATGATATTTTGAGAAATTATTTTATAAAGTTATCGCAAGAGCATCTCTTCAGTAATAAATTATTATTTAAATTCATTGTAAATATTATAAAATATTCTCTCGCTATTTTTGTCACAGATGCGTTTGCTACGTGCAGTTCAAAAGTTCATTGTCTTGTTGTGAGTAGGAGACACTATTTTTGAACGGGAAAAAGTTAAAAACAAATGAATGAGGCAAATAAAGTTTTGAAGGGGTTTTATTATTATTATTTTTACTTTTAAATGTTACAGTACTTTTGTAAGAGGGGGCAAAAAAAAATTAATGGAGAGGCCAGGTATGGGGTGTAAGATTGTGGTGTCAGATACTGTGGGGGGAGTCTGGTGTGTCTGGGCAGATGCCGACATCATAAGGAATCCTATGGAGAAGGCCCTCGTGCGGGTTGTGATCATTCTAAGTTCTCACCCACCCCCTCATTTTACAGAATCTCAAGAAAATTTACTCCTTCCCCTCTCTCTCTCTCTCTCTCTCTCTCTCTCTCACATCATTCTAAGTTCTCACCCCCACCACCTTATTTTACAGAATCTCAAGAAAATTTACTCTCCTCTCTCTCTCTCTCTCTCCTCTCTTCCCTTCTTGCTTCTGTTACGTACTTAGTTCTCTGTTGATAATTTGAGGTACTGATGATAATCTTTTTGACTTTTTCCTTTTGGCCAACTCTAAACAAACACTTTTGACGGATGCACTGCATTTCATACAAGAAAGGCTTGTTTGGATGCCTCCTGTCAAGTCGGGTATGGATGCGCTGAAATCCATCCCTGTCCATTGGGCGGTCTAAATGGAGCGCCACATTCACGGGTCATACACACCCGATGAGAAAATAATTTTTGTCTATTTTTTTTTTATTAGGAAAAGATGTGGGCTTAATAATACCACTGCATGTTCCAATAATTTTTTTCATATAATTATTAAATAAAATAGAATGATTAAAACTTAATACCTTCAATGTTTTAATAAATCACTGATATCTAATAATTATATTAACCTTAATTAAATTTGATTTGAGTCAGATTGAATCTTTAAGAGAAAAAATTCTCTCAACACTTATTTTATTATACATAAAATTCAAATCCAACACCTTATTTCAACTAATAATATATAAGACGATAAATATTTTGTTTTCGACCCTACCTTAGGTGTATGAGTATTGGATCTTGAACCATTAATTTTTTTTTTATTTGTCATTTTGGACCCACCCAACTCAAATAATCATCTAAAAAATTTCTTAACATTTTTGACTCAACACATTTTCTCTAACTATTCAATGCAATACCATTCCATCAATTAATATTTTAAAAATAATAATACCCAAATGTGAAATTATTGTATTTTTCTATTCAAACTTTTTGAAAATGTTTGACATAATTTTTTAGCCTATTCAAGAGAATTTCACTTAATCTATTTATTCAATTTAGATTATGAATTTCTTGTATATCTTAATATCTACAATATAATTATTATTTGTTGATAGATGTTCACGATGTTACTGGTTAAATTAAAATTTTAGTTAAATTCTATGTTTTATTCAAAGTTGATACCTGATTTATGTAAACTCAGGTGTTCTTTCCATCATACAAGAAAGTAGTTTGCCATTCAAGCTACAAGCTTGTCATGAGCACTGCACATATCCACAAAATGCCCTTTATCACCATAATTATAAATTAGTTGTGTTGTTAAATAATATGATCAGCCATATAATGGAAATTACTGTTCTGTCCTTTTAGAGACACCCGAGTGGTAAGAAACTCTTATTTAACTGTTTTTCCGAGATCTAGTATTCGAAAATTCGTAAACAAATATATACTTTCATAATTTTTGCGATCTTGCGTAATAAAAAAAGGAAATTACTATTCTTTTACTTATAGTTTTTTTTTTATTAATTCCAGATGGGAGATGCGAGATTAATATTAAAACTTCCCTAAGTCCACTTCAGTAATCTTAATCAACGGAATTAATTAATCTTTTTTGTGTTACCACACGTAATAGATTAACATATCTTTTTTTTTTATCCCAATTTAGTCATCACTTGGTATCTGGAACTGTATCCCGATTAAACTGGATCGACCTTCTATCGGATCCAAAATGAGGTGGTCTCCCACCATGATTATTTTACGTTGTCAAGGGGACAAGATTAATCTCGAGTTATTTGATGATGACCTTAATTAATGGCACAATCAAATTAGGCCATTACGTGGGGAGGGGACCCCATGTAACAAAGAGGTGGGGTTCATCAGAGCGAATCACTGCATCGAATACATGATGAGAGAGTACCTTCAACAAAAAAGAAAGCATTAGTGGGATGGAAGCATTAGGGTTCTTGAATATCTCAATTCTTATATGGAATGGAAACTTTTATGATTATGCTAAGGAGCAGAAAGAATATGCAAAGGACGGTTTGCATTCATTAGACTTCTCCCTCTCTTTGTAAATGGTGTTTTTTCCACTTTGCAACCCTTAACGTCACCTTTTTCCCTCACTTTGCTGTGGACCCCTTTTTTGTTGGGAGTATGAATTTACAATCAATTAATTCGGTCGACCCATAAATTGCACATCCATTTTATGATTACGTTGACCCATATAAATATTAATATAAAAATAAATATAAATAAACAAATAACAATCGATTTAATAAATAAAAATGTTAAATTTTTTAATCAAATCTTGAATTCGAAATTTAAAAATGAAAAAAACTATATTAAGAGAGAGCTCTTCCTAAATTAGACCCAATAATACTCGAACTGAATTAATCAGAATATAATTTCAAATGTTGATTGATCGTACAAAAAATTATATATATATAAATATATGTAAGTATATATGTATGTATTATATCAATCATAATTGTGCTAGCCATTTTAAATGATTTAATTGGTCCTCCTTTCTTTTTGGGAGTATGAATTTACAATCAACTAATTAGAGGTCGACCCATAAATTGTACATCCATTTTACGATTATGTTGACCCATATAAATATTAATATATAAATAAATATATATATATAAGTGTGTACGTATGTCAATCATACTTGTGCTAGCAATTTTAAATGATTTAATTGGTCCTCCTTTTCAAATGTGATTCAAATTTAAATCTTGATAACTATTCTAGGGTAATTTTAAACCTATATATAATTATTCAATTTGGGCGATTTATCCGCTATTGTAAAATGCTAATAATATTATCATTTCAAGTGAAAAGGGTGATTTCACTACACAAAAGAATACTACAAGTATTACATATCTCTAATATATAAATATTTTGGTGCCCTTGGACTTGGTTCATCCCCAATGTTCGGAGTTTCACTCTGATTAATCCAAATCGATCCGATTAAAGTTTTTTTTAAAAGGGTTAGGGGATAAGGTTCTCCCAATTTAATCGATTTCATGCCTAAATTGGGAATCGAATTCATGCTCTTAGTTAAGAGACAAAACAATCTATCCATTGTACTAACTGTCCTTGAACTCATAATCTATATATTTATTTCTATAATCAATCTATAATATATCTAGATTACTTGTTTCTTCCTTACAACACTCTTTTATATATCTTTATATTTACTTATTCGAACTTTATATGTGTGCAATAACTTTTACCCTGGTTTATAAGCTATTTACCTATTGATTGACAGATATAATCATTTACATTTAAAAAAATAATATTTGAAATTTCTTATATTATTGAAAAAGGGGGGAAAAGAACACAACAACAACATTATATATGAAATAGCAATTTATTTTAAGTAATGTCATATAGTTTAAATGAACAAAATTTTATATGGCCTTTCATGTCAATAAAAAAATTAAAAAGTTTTGAAATTGAGTAATTTTAAAATTGTTAAAGAAATCTTTTATATTAAATAAAATATATTAAACTGAACTGCCACGTAATGATAAAGAAGATGTGATGTGATCCAAGTCTCACTCAAAATGACTCCACCATGAGTCATCAAATATTTCTTTTGGCAATTAGTCTCGTAATGGTCGCGGCCGAGAGATGCTTATGGGGAATTGCATATCCTATGCTTCATATTCATTGGATTCCCTACAAGTACACCCATGTCAAGATGCAAGACAAAAAGATAAATAAGGAGGAAGCTTTGTTTTTAAAGTTGTCATTGTGATTAAATATTTTTTGAAAAAAAATAAAGAATGAAAATTTATCTTAATTAAAACAAAATTATAAACCCAGATAAATTTTGATGTTTAATGGTAAAAAAGTAGATAATTAATTTATTTCCTTGCTGATTTGTTATTGGTATGCAGAGAGAGATTTGAGAGTTCTTTGGGCGTCAAAAAAGATTCAGATCTAATATTGTGAACTATTGGCCGAAAGCCTTTTCTTTTTTGCCATCCTCTTAGATTTTGGTAATTTATCAAGAGAATGTAAGTATTTTGTTGATTCTCATATTCTTGTATAGGTTGTATAGGGAAATTTCACGAATATCAAAGCTCACTTGGCTCTAAAATTCCCACATGAGAGCTGTTAACTGAGTTTACTGTCTTTGGCTATAACTTCCAAGTTTGTTTGGCTCTAAACTCCATGAACTATAATTTCAGCGACATTTATCAGAAACTAAACTCGTGAAAGATTTTTTAACTATTCAACCATGACTATGCATGTGAGGGGTGAGAGAGACATCGAGAGAGAGAGAGAGAGAGAGAGAATATAGACACATTGGAATGAGGGTTATTCTAGTTCTAGTTTTAAAGTGAGTCTTTAATTTTTATAAAGAAACTGCATTTGGATTGATGCCAACGTGGGAGATTTTTCAATTCCAAATAATGTTCCATATGTAGGCAAAGTCTTGGGATGAAGTTTTACTGTGCCAACATTTGTAACTTTTCTAGAATCCTAGGTTGCTTCTTTCAAAATGAAAAAAGAAAAAAAAAATCAATTTCTTCCACTTGGGTCAAAATCCCGTGGCCCTACTTTGATCAATTTGTTGTAATAATCCCATTAGTTATATTGCTTTTGTGCACCCCATGAAGCATACAATTGGGGGGGGAAAAAAACAGAAAAGAAAGAAAGAAAGAGCATTGAAAATCATTCTTATATATGTGAACACATATTTCAGAGGTCAAGAGCCATTAATGGCGGACCGTTTAATTTTCCAAGGTTTAGAAAATGGTAACGTGCTATTGATTGCGGGGCTAGACACTTGGAAAAAGGATTAGGATCATGTCTAATCAAGGTTACTACGGACTACACGGCGGAATTCCAACATTTAACAAAATGAAAACCCTATCACTAGTGAGAATAAGGGTAAATGAGATTGTGATTTTCATAAATGTAGATATGATGTAAATGCTGGCCATTAGGGACCATCAAATGCCTATCACCGTGAAGAAGCATTATTTGGTTAAAACCGAAAAAATTGTTTTCTCCAAACCGGTTTTTATATTTTGGATAGTTTATTTATTTTTTGGTTTTGATTTTGAGTAAAATCAAAATTTAATTTGGTTATTTGAATGGTTATCGATTTCAATAATTTTTTTCGATCAAATCAAATTAATTGAGATAGTTAAAAGTATATATATTTTTTAAATAATTTTTATTCATGTAAATATTAATGCAATATTATAACTAAAAGTTAAAACGGAAAAATCGATGATATAATATTATAACTAAAAGTTCAAAAAATATTTTAAAAATTATTTTACTGAATGATGATATAATTTTAGTTATTCTTTTTTTGTTTTATAAACTATTAGTAAATTGGTAGAGTTAGTTTAAAAGTTTTGTATTTTGTTATTTTATTTGAAAAGTTTTGTACTTTGTTATTTTATTTGAATTTTGAATTTTCAAATTTTCAAATTGATGTTTAATGAACTATAATTATTAGCGAATTTTAAGTTTTAAAATTATAATTTGAAGTCACATGTTTATATGAATGATATATTTTATATTTACATAGATGTGAATAGAAAGTGTCGTTATTTAAACACGTTATAAAAATTTTAATAATTCGATCAATTTGGATAATTGAAATGAATTAATCGTCAAATTCAGTCAAACCAAATTGTCGGTTTTTATTTTATTAGATTGGTTATAGTTATAAGAATTATATAATTGAATTAAAAAAATTATTTTAATTTTAATTATTTCATTTACGATTTCATTAAATACCCATCCCTACCGATCACTTGTGGAATGATGGATCGAGTTTATTCTTACTCTGAAAGTTAGTTCACAGGTGAAGGCTCCGAAAGCTATGAAAAGACACTTTGCTCTAGTTTGACGTATAGGAGGTTTTAGAAGTGATTTGAAGAATCAGAAGAGCGGGTAATCCAAGTGCAAGGAATTCAAAATGAAGCAAGTGCAGTGGCCAAATGCAAAGATGAACTCCACCTCGAGCTTTTCTCAAATGGGGAGACTAATATAGAACAAAGACCCATAAGTTTAATAAATTGAGTTAACAGCACAAAAGAAGGATTTAGGGATCAAGTTTATGATCCAAAGAGGTTAATTAAAACATGTAGTCAGAACAAGGAAAAAACAGCCGAACTTGACTGTCAAAAGTGTTGAAGCGCCCTCGAGGTTCCACCGCAATGCAACTCTTAGATCAGACAGCATTGCATCAACCAACAAACAGTCGATCTAGTGGAATAGAGTGTTAGATTCCTAAATCTCGGGTTCAAAATTTGGAATGAAATAAACTATATTAGGAGAAACATTCCTAAATAGGGCCATCGCAAATAGTGTATTAGATTAATTAAAATATGATTTCAAATACCAATAGTAAAAATCCAAAAAAAGAACACCATAACACCGGTTCCGAGTGATGAGCCAAATCTTCCCATTTTTTTTTCCTGTTTCTATTTAAGTTTCTTACTTACTGGTAGTCTAGGGTTTTTATAACTCTAGAATAAGAGTCTTAGGGTCTTAATTGTTTGTTAATTTGGTTTGGAGTTTTAGACAATTTAATCACTCATTCTCTCATTGTTTCCTATTTATTTATTTATTTATTTTGTATATTCTCTTAATAAAGAACTAATTTCTCTACATTCAGATTGGAATCCCAACGGAGTTTCAGGCTTTCAACTCTAACAAATCCAATACCTTCATCAAAATTTCTTTCTCAATAGGGTTGTGAACATAAGGACTACACCCCACCATTGAGCTATAACTCAATTAGCATCGCTCCCTCTCCCTCTTGTAAAACATTTCAAGCTCGAGCCATTTCAAGTTCGAGCCTCCCTCTAAGGGGTAAAAAAAAGTTAGTGACTTTCCCCTGTTATAGCTTTCTCAGGATGGGAGTCAAGTTCAACTAGCGTGTTAAATGAGTCAAAGTTCAACTTGGTTACACTTGCAAACAATTTCATTTAAAAACTTGATTCAAATAGTGTATTTATTATTTATAAATAATAATAAAATTTTCATTTATTAATTATCTCAATTGCAAGAAATGTTTACCTGGAAGTTTCAAGATCATAATGCGAAGGGAATCCCAATTAATAGAAAATATTAAGTAAGGAGAATCAACTCCTAAATAAGACCCTTATAAATAATCAAATCAAATTAATCAAAATATAACTTGAATACCAGCGATGAAAAAAAGAAATCATAATGCAAGAAAATGTTTACCTAGAAGTTTCAAGATCATAATGCAAAGGGAATCCCAATTAATAGAAAATATTAAGTCGGAAGAATCAACTCCTAAATAAGACCCTTACAAATAAACAAATCAAATTAATTAAAATATAATTTTGAATAAAAAAAAAATCCAAATGTTCTGTCGGTTTGTGCAATTATCGTGGTCCCAAATCAAACTCAAATACGCTTTATGACTTTATAAATTTAGCCTTTTAACAAATGGGCTTGATGGGCATCAGTCATGGGCATCAGTCCACTCCCACATATATAAATGGGGCTGGTATGGTATGGATCGCTTGCGTAGTTCATTTCTAAATTGGAGTTTATAATATTTGATTTGTTTTACTTTTGTTAATTTGAATATTAGTGGTTAAGTACTAAAAAAAAAAAAAAAGCCGTGGGATAACTTTTTAAATTTTTTTTAAACAATTCTGATGGGACATGGCCTAAGGACCAAACCAAAAGAAAAAATTCTCAAGAAGCCTACGAAGAACACTTACAAACCAGCATTTGACGATTTTCATGAGAATCTATCGAAGGGTCTTAGTTGTCCAAATCGACCAGCCAAATGATAGGGTCTCAGTCGCCCTACCAATCGAACGTAATTCACCGAACAAAGATACTCACAATGATCAGGCAAGCAGACATTAACTCTTCAATCGGACGGGTAAAAAAGATCCCTTAAATCGATCGAGTGACCGAATGTTGTGCAACACCCCTAGCAATTTTAAAGGAAGATTATAAATCCCTTAACTTCAGTCTCCTATTTTATAACGGCAAATCCCAAATCTTTCGAGTAAGGAAAGTACCTCTCCCGAAAATGATAGTTCTACCGATAAATGAGGATCGTAATCAACTCATGATATTAACCTCCGAGATTCTCGGATCAGTTTGATAAAGAAGGTAGGGTTGAAATCCCCCAACGACGTACGTCTCTCAGAGATATAAATTATTCCAAAAATTCTCATAATAAGGTACGCTCTCTAGGCCTAACACTCTGGGTACACTGATCATAGGGAATAGCTTCTCTCAATTCTAAGTCTGTTTCTTTTAATCGAAAACTACTCTTGACTAACTTGAGCGTCGGAGTCTCTCTGCCGGAACACTTTCTGACGGTTTTTGCAGGTGCATCCACTCATTGACGGCTACTATTTGAGTCAAGAAAGAGTTGGTATCTATGAAACCATAACCCACCTCAAATAAATTCATATCTATACAATTTTAATTATTGGTTGCAAATGGCTAATTTAGTAGAACAAGAAGATACTTAAGACACATGTTTAATTTTTATTTTTTTTAAAAAAGAAGAAAGTCTTTTGACATATAACAAAGATTAACCTACCCATGAGTAGTCGGTCGAGTGGATAGGTCATTCGGTCTCCGAATCAAGGACACGAATTCGACTCATAATTTGGATATAGAGCAGACTATGTTAGGGAGACCTCTATCCTCCGAAGGGAGATCTCAGACGGGTTAATTCAGATTAGTCAAAACGAAATCTCAGATACCAAATGACTAGAGAAGTTTCCCATCTAAACCAAAAAAAAAAAAAGGTTAACCTTAAATAATGGCTCAAAAAAAGGTGCATGATTGGGACCAAATGAACCATTTTTTTTTTTCATTTTCGGCCCGGACCCAAAACTGACATGACTTGGTTCAAAACAAATCTCAATATTTTTTTTAATTAAAAAAAAGAGTTACAAATTTTGGACAAAAGATTCTGGTTGTAGGAAAAATAAAATTTGTTTTATTCTAAAACTAGGAGCACTACACATTAAAATTTGTTTTATACTAAAATTCGGGTCACATAATTCAAGACTACCCATTAAAAATATGCAGTAATATATCATTTTATTTATAGGTTAAGCCAGTAAATTTTGTTAACATATGATTTAGTGAACATTGGACCGTTGTGATGGTCGTCGGTGATGGCTTTGCGGGAAGGTGAGAGAATGGATTTATCTGATTTAAATCGGAATCGGGATATTTTAGGTATTTAAAAAAAAAAACTATGATAATAAGTTAATAATCATAAATA
Source organism: Dillenia turbinata (assembly GCA_037126225.1). Taxonomy (NCBI): domain Eukaryota; kingdom Viridiplantae; phylum Streptophyta; class Magnoliopsida; order Dilleniales; family Dilleniaceae; genus Dillenia; species Dillenia turbinata. Next base: position 20,655,514 of record JBAMMX010000007.1, read on the forward strand.
ACGAAACTTTGGACTTTTATGCTTATAATCCAAGTGAAACACTGCTTCCCTTTTTTTATTTTTTTTTAAAAAAACTTAAAATTAGAATTTCCCAATTTATAAGCCAAACTATTAATAAATAATAAATTAAGTTGCTTTGTAAAGTTCAAATTTTATTTCTAGAAAAATTGTAATCGTACATATAATTTGTTGGTTCAATATATTTGATGCATATAATTTATAAATTATTATTTTACCATCATAAAAAATTGTCGGTACGTATATTTAATGCATATAATTTGCTTGATTATATATAAGTAAACTAATAATAATTTAAATTATTATTAATTTACTTATAATCGGACATATAATTTGTTGCGTTTAAATTTTTTATTTTTCTTAAAAAATAATAATAAATTTTTACCATAATAAAAACTGTGGGCATGATAAAACCACATGAACAAATATGAAAAAACATAGGTGCAGAACATAAAAATTAGAGGGTATTTTGGAGATACAAAAATGGCTGCCCTCTCTCTCATCCGACAAAATATACAGACAGAACGCATAATATTAGAAGGGATTTTGGACATACAAAAATGGTAGCTCTCTCTCTCTCTCTCTCTCCCTCCCTCTTCCATTTTCTTTGGTAGATTATAGAGAATAGATATGGTGTCCATACAGAGAGAGATGCTCCCACGTTAGAGGTAGTGTTCTAAAGATCTGCCAAAGATTTTATCGTACAATTTTTAATTTACAGTCGACAGTCAAAATTCAAAATCTTGATACAAAGGATCTAACGTTTGCTGATTATACCCATATGATTCGTGGATTATTCGGTATATGTTCTAATTGTTTTTGTCTCAAACACATGGGCATGAGAGGTAGATGTGGGTCATCTTCTCTTGGGCGATTCCATGTGTCCAATGAGAAGATTGTCATTGTTCCATTCCCATGTTTCATGTCATTGGAGTTGAGATTGGTCCAGTTTGGACTGATTTTAAATGGACCTGAGAATTGCGGACCGATTCGGCCATGGTTTCAAGTCATGTCCGGACTGTGTTGGGTCAATTCTAAAAAAAAATTGCTTGAAACTAACTTGACTTACTAAACTAAGCCCACCCAATCGGGTTGTACCCGGTTAATTCAATAGTTTTCTTCTTGAAATCAATAAATAAATAGATAAAAAATAAGAGATACAAGAAAATTTTAAAATAGATCCACCGAATTTGATATGTATCCACTATCAAACTTTTCACTTGAATTTTCAAATTCACTGATTTAATATGATTGCACTCTTTCGATTTTTATAAGAATTATTTTTCTTGATTACATATTTACATAATTTTTCTATACACTAAAATTTATTATTCTTCTTCATTTTCTGTCTCCAAGATATTTTCTATGTCTTGTTTCTTTTTTTTTTTCGCATTTTTCTAATCTTTAAAGTAATTCAATGCTTTTAAAGTGTTATCCGTCAATTTGTATGTTTTTCCGTTAAAACTTGATCGTTTGCACTAAAAACACTTTCTGATAATACTATGGACACCGGAGGGGTTAGTATATCGTTGACCATTTTGATCAAAATTGGATAGTAAGTTATATTATTTTTCTACTAGTTTAAGATATAGAAATGATCGTCATCATCACAATCTTCTAATTTTTGTGTTTATTGGTATAAAATCAATTCATTTAATGACGAAGATGAGGAAATTGTTCTTTTTTTTGCTAATATATGTAAAAAATTAAATGAAATTGAAGATGAACAAATTGTTAAACTACTACTACCACCACTACTACTACTTACATCATGATCATCTACATTATTGTTATGTTCCTTTTAATATAATATAAATATATTTTGTAAAGTACGCGATGTTTTTTATATTACATGTGAGGTACCAATATATATTTCCATTAAAAAACTATCAACTAAATAATCAATCAGAGTTTCAATACCTTCAAATTTTACACGAGAATCTAAATCACTAGCTATTAAATACAAAATAGAAATTTATTCATAATATTTTAAAATTTTTATTTTTATTAATTGAATAATTTCACTAAAACTCTTTTCATTTTCAAATTGATTAAATACAAAACAAATTTTACAGAAATTAGGTAATATCAAATGAATTGTTAGATAGTAAATCTTGAAAAATAAATTTGTCCATGTATAAAAAAATTTTCAATAATTGAATTAGTGTATTTAAAAAATCGAAAAAGATATTATCCAAAAAACCATATTCATAATTAGGAATATCAAATTCAATTAAAATATTTCTAAAAAAAATTACATATTATAACAATTCATACGTTGAGTTCCACCTAACGTCATATTCTTGTTTAAATCGTTTAAATTTCATATTATCTAGTAAACATAAATATCTCATTAGCAGATGCATTATTTAAAAACAAACAAAATTCTATCACTAATACCATATTTATGACAAATATTTATAATTATTCTAGCTATATTAGAATCGGAATGTGAGTGTTCCTAGCATTGAAAAACTAAAATTCATTTTCCTAGAGTCCATAAATCATTAATCTGATGACATATTATAGCAATAAAATATTTATTTTTACGTGCCTTCTAACTATCCGAAATTATTAAAAATTTACAAAAAGTGGTTATAAAATTTGCAATTAAAATATCTTTTATTATTTGAAATTGTTCTAGTGACATTCTCCTACACGCTTTTCTACTACTTTTATAATTCAATTGTAAATATTATTGTACATATTTCTCAAATGCTTTACATTTCACTATATTAAGTGATAACTCTTTACGTGCTATCCATTCTATTTGTCATATTTTTTTGGTCTCCATTTTATATCTAAATGTATCCATGACATTCCCCTGGTAATAATTTGTGTTTGTCTAGTTTGAGATAATTTATAAAGATGATCTTTCATTATGTGTCTCATAAGTGTTCACACTCTCTTATCTTTCATAAATTTATATTTTTGTTCACAAATTTTACATGTTGCCCCCTGTTCCTTATAATTTCTAACAAAATAATCTCACGCATTGAAATCGTCCTTTTTTAGGTGCTTGGTGGTAGATTATGTAGCAGTAGATTCATTTTCTTCAAAACTAATATCAATATTTATGTATTGGGAAATGCCCTCTTGGAAAAATAAAAATGGAGGGAGAGAAAATTGTTGGGAAGATTGTAAAAATGTATTCCGACTTTTTTTTTTTTTAAAAAAATTAAGTTTGAAATTTAATGGGAATGAATTAAATATATATAAAAAATAAAATAAAAAAATAAAATGTTACCAATTTGAAGAAAATTACGTTTGTTTATTTCTAAATTTTGAATAATTTGAGTTTTCAATTTTGAAATTTTGTTAAATTTTGAACGATGTAAGAAGTCAGGTGAAGAGAGTGGTAAGAGATTATAAGATTATAAGATTGCGAGAGGGAAAAAATATTATAGGTAGAGAGAGTAAGAGATTATATTACGTGAGATTTACAAATGAGTTATTAGCTATTTATGGGCAATATTTTTAACTTTATGAATCAAAATATTTCTCAAATTAGTTGTTTTAAAAATATTAAAAGGGGTAAAATTGAAAACAATTCAAAAAATGAACTAGCTATTGGAACCGATTGGGTTGGATCAGTTCTAATCAGTGTTTTTAAAATCGAACCGGACTGACCGGTTCGATCGGTTTGACCGCGAACCGTTCTATAGTCTGGTTCGATTTTCACTATTAAATCGGATGAAGTCAAACTCGGTCAAAACCATTTAAAAACGATCAAAACCGTTAAAATCGGTGAACCGTTCAAACCGATCGAACCACAAATTAATGTAATTCAACCACAAATCATTACATTTTATTGGAAAAGTTTGTTTCTCATTTCCCTTTACTCTTTATTTATATATCTCTCTTTTCTTATTCTTTCTAATATCCATTCGATGTGAGATAAAAATACAACCTCTCTTTTATTTCTCTCTATATTCTATATCCATCCGATATGAGATAAAAATATTTTGATAATTTATTCAACAATTAGGCCAAATAATATTAGGATTCAATTTTTTTAAAAAAAATTATATCATTCAACTTATATTATACTAAAAATATAACACATGTACTATTTCATGAAAAAAATTTCCCTTTGTTTTTGCAAGCAATAATTTGATTTTTTTATTTTTAATTTATCATTTATTAAGTAAATTAATACAAGTGCACTTAGTCTGTACATAATTTTTCTATATTTTAAAAATATTATTCTATTTTTTCAATTACAGATATGATTTAATTACTTTATTTTTATTTTTTTAATATTAATTTTATGAATAGTTATTACAATTAATAAAGATAACATTATTTTGTTTACTTGAATATATTTTTTTTTATAAAAATATATAATTTTTTTTTATTTTAAAATATATAACATACAAATTATATATATGACATCATGGTGATGTTATTCGATTCGTAAAACGATCCGATCGATCCGACCAATGAATCAATAAACCACTAGATTCATCGAGTTACTTACCGGTTCAATTTTAAAAATATTGATTCTAATAGCCATTGGAACTGGTCAACCAATTCCAGTCCCAAACCGGTTCCCGATTCCAAAAGAGAGGAATCGGACCGATCTAGCTATTATAACTAGGCCGGAACCGGCCCATGCGTAACTCTGCATTTCATGGGAAAGAAGTAAGATAAGCATTAGAAATTCCAATTGTTTAGAGGGGAAGGTTGGATTTTTTTTTTTTTTTTTTTTTGGGTCCCTTTTTTCTATTGATCATACCCTGGATTAAGACAGACTACTTTCTACAAAGGTCGCATGATTTTTATTTTGCATCATGATATTTGATCCGATTTTTAAATTATTTTTATTAAAATGAATAAGGCCAATTATAAATAACCACATATAGCACCGACATGATACTTGCAAAAGACCAACTAGGAACAAGACAAATGATCGATTTGAAACAAAGTACAATAATTATGTCTTAAATGATGTAATACAAATTTAATGTAGGTAAAATTACAATTTTTATCATTAAAAGTTGGCGAAAGGTATTTTAGAGCCAAATCTCATCTTTCTTGGTTCTTAAATCATTTGTCCCAAGATTTTAATATATCAAGAAAACTTTATCTCAAAATCAAATTTAGTAGTATGAATGGCTAACAACTTCATATTAGGTGGGGTCGAATCTAACTATAGTCCGCATGCTTTTAGAGTTAAAAACATGAAAATGAAAAAAATTATATAGAGAGAGTTTTCTTAAATTAGACCCGATAATATTAGAAACAGGTCAGTTAAAATATAATTTTGAATACCGATTAGTCCAGCAAAAAAAATAAATAATAGTAATGTTGGCTTTCCTGTGGCTTTGTGTTTTTGCTTTTAGATACAAATTTATTTTCAAGGATGTCCAGTTTTAAAGTTCATGTCTCGCATGCAATAGCTCCTTCAAAATTAGAACACTTTGCTTGGTTTGCCGTTCAAAACTACTTATATGAATTAGATATTTTCTGTTCAGGAGAGGCCAGTAGTCCACCGAAGAGAATTTCTGTCCATTATGCCGAATGAAACTCAAAACAACTAGCGTTTTTATTGGATATTGCAATTGTGACAATAATATAAATAGATTAACAGGTCTTTGTTCTGTATAAGGAGATGCAATTGAACATGATCGAATCGGGAAAGAAAGGATGGAAGTGGGGAGACTCTACCGTTTGAGTTAACCTTGAAGGACTTATAGGTCTTATACACGACTATATATTTCCTCAACGTCTAGTTGTCTTTAAGGATATAGATGTTACTCGTAGACTTTTTGCTCTCAAGCTTCGCAAGATCCGGAGGAAGAAGGAAAAAGAAAATGTTAACTCGAGAAAATTAAATAAGGGATAAAAACTATTGTGCGTTATATAAAAATGAGATAATATATTGAAAATCATTTTAATACAATCATACAAATTATAAATATAATACAAAGCTATTTTTCATAGTCAACCCAATAACTCAATACTCATCAGTTGGTTCTCGTGACATGTCAAATAACAGAATCAAAATTGCATATTCCTCTGGACCTACTAGGCTGAAAGTTACTCTAAACCCAGCCAAAGAGCTCTGAGGATAGAATATAAATTTTTTTTTTTTTTGTTAAAAAAAAAAAAAATTTTTGTTAACAAAAAAATACCAAACAAAAAAGTTTTAAAAAAAATTATAGTGTGATATTAAAATATCGATTGGAGAGAGAAGAGTGAAAATCAAATCGCATGTAGGTCAAAATAGATCACATGCAATGTCCCTCCCAAGCACAACCACAACAATCCGCAAACAGCCATGTAGGTTTCACATAGTATACACAAATCAATAAGATGCAAACCAACCAAAGAAAGTAGGACTCGGTTTAAAGTGGACCTCATGGCCTAGTTAAGCTAAACGAGGCTGAACCAAGTCAATCAGGTAAGCCAGATCGAGCTAGGTCAAACTAGGCCTAACTCGTCCACTTTTGTTAAGACAGGTCAATCAATTTAGACCAAACCACCTAGACATCAAAGTGATGTTTACTTTGATGGCCCATCATGGTCACGATAAGATAAATAAACCCCTAAGAACTTATCATGACTGTGATGGGCCATCATATTCATAATAAGGGGTTAAAATGTACAACCTCTTTCATCATTGCTATGAAGTCATTGTAGTTATGATTGAGAGAAATGTGATTTAGAATGAATCTTTTCACAAAAACAATTAAACTTATAAAGAGAATTACATTCCTATAATCAAGCAACTAATTTTCCTATAATCAAGCAAAATCACAACCTCTTAAACTTCTAAAGATATGCACAGAATATTTACTTGCTATAGAGAATATTTTCTTGCCGTTATTTGTTGAACTATACAACTAATATTACTAATATTATAGTTAAGATTCCAATACCCCCCAAGTTGGAGCATGTAGGTCCTGAATGCCCAACTTATGAAGGAAGTACTCAAACTATCATCTACCCAATGCCTTTGTAAATATATCAACCAGTTATGCATAGGTCGGAACATAAGCTGGTCGAATGGAACCCTTATGAACCTCATCACGAACAAAATGGCATTCTACCTTAATATGTTTTGTCCACTCATGAAACACCAGATTTGATGTGATGTGCAAGGCAACCTGATTGTCACGATATAATTTAATTGGGTTCGGATCGAGCCCCAATAATAGCCCCAACCTGATTGTCACAAGTAGTCGTAGCCATAGACTGATACTCCGCCTTAGTCGATGAGCGCAATACTATATGTTGCTTCTTTGTCTTCCAAGATATTGGTGAATTCCCTAGTAGGATGAACCATCCAGTTAGAGAATGACGAGTTAGTGAACAACTTGCCCAATCTGAATCACACCAAGCAAATAGTTGCAAATCACAGTTTGACCGTAGCATAATTCCTTGGCCAGGATTCCCTTTCAAGTAACGCACGATGCATAGAGCAGACACCCAATGTTCTTCCTGTGGCTGCATGAATTGAGTCAGCACATGCACACAGTTGGATAACTCAAGTCATGTGGCTGAGTGATAGATAAGTTGGCCCACCAAACATCTGTAACTCTCAGAATTAGATAAAAGAGCTCCATATGCCAAAGCCAAATTATGATTTTGCTCTAGAGGGAGAGATACTGGTTTAGCTCCAAGCTGACCAACCTTTGAGATAATATCCGATGCATATTCGCGTTGGCACAAGAAAATACCTTCAGGACTACAGACTACTTCAATGTCTAGGAAATACTTCAACACTCTTAAATCCTTCATATGGAAGCAATTGCTCAAATATTCCTTGAAGTTCCAAATGGCTACATTGTCATCACCTGACACAATAATGTCATCAATATATATAAGGACATTGATTTGTACCTTCCTGTGGTATAAAGTGAAAAGGGAATACTCCGAATATGATTGCTTGAAACCATATCTTTTCAAGGTAGTTACCAATTTCGAAAACCAGCACTGGAGAGCTTGTCCATACAAAGACTTCTTTGGATGACATACCATCCCTGGTTTCTCTAAATATATACCAGGAGGCATACATATGTATACCTCATCCTCCAAATCTCCGTGTAAGAATGCATTATGTACATCCATCTGATGAAGTTCCCAATTCTTAGCTGCTACCACTGCTAAGAAGGTGCGAACTATAACCATCTTCGCTACTGGCGTGAAGGTTTCATTATTGTCAATCCCTTCAACTTGTCTGTTGTCGAGAATTACCAATTGAGCCTTGTAGCACTCAATCATTCCATCAGCATTATATTTGATCTTATATACCCATTTACAACCTATGGTTCGTTTTCCCGGTGGTAAGGTCTCTATAGTCCATTCCTCATTATCTTATAGTGCTTGTATTTCTTTTTTCATTGCATCTCTCCATTTCTCATCTTTCATTGCTTCAACAAAAGAATTGGGTTCAACACCTACAGTAATAGCTTCCAAGAAAGCATGATGTTGCATAGAAAATTTATCATAGTTTATATAATGTGCTATGGAATAAGGATTACCTGAAGAATGTGTATGGCCAAGTGAGCTTCAAGAGGGGCTCAACCGTTGTGCAGTGTGTATTGTTAAGTAACTAGAGAGGGTGAATAGTTATTTAAGTATGTTTGTGCTAGATTTTTGGCTATTTGGATTTTTGAAATGGGTTAGCGTAAGAGTGCGTTTGCAATAAGAAAAGTAAAATGACAAAGGACACCAAAAGTTTTTATAATTGTTCCACCCAACCCATGTACATCCACTCCCAGGCTCCCCCTGGATTTTTCATTAATATCTTAAGATTACAAACTCGATTCACAGGTTCAAGTTAGACCTTGTTAAACTTGATTCACAAGTTCAAGTTTAAACTTTTCCAAACTTGATTCATGGGTTCAAGTTTAAACCTCTGCCAAACTTGATTCATGAATTCAAGTCAAACCTTTTCAAACTTGATTCACGGATTCAAGTTAGATCTTACACAGTGTTTATCCCAAAATACTAACCCAACCTGTCACATGTTGTTTCTCTCTCTAAACCCAAAACCATGATTCTCTCACTAAGCTTGTAATTCCATAGTATTACAACACAAGGGGTGTCTATGAAATGAGACTAGACTCCTCAGAATAGACAAATTAAGCTTACAGAAGATTTATACTCAATGGAAGTGAAACAATAAAAGAGCATAGTACAATGGTTTAAGAACAGAGTATGAAGAGTTTTTTACAATTAGTTCTAAACTTTGATAGCACTCTCAGCACTACCAACAACTTCTTTATTTCTCAAGTACTGGGCATTTATAGGCTCATTGAAGAGAGTCGTTGAGTGGTTGGTGAGCTTCCGAAGGTTAAGCATTAACTTCCTTCACTAACTTCATTTAATGCATTTGCTCGTTACTCTGTTCCTTGTTTCCTGCTGAGACTTTGCATTCCCCACTAATTGCACTTTTCATTTCACCAGTTGGGATGTAGTTTGCTACATTCAAACATTAGTTTTACATCTAAAAGTTAATGTAGAAATCAAGTCCCAAAAAAGACATGACCGTTGCTGTCTCAAAGTGTTCGAATTTTGATTTCTGATAGCCTGAGGTCGACAACACAAAAGAATACATCGACCTGATTTCAAAAGATTTGCATTGTAATTCCCTATGACTAGGTTGACAAGATAGTCTTGCAGGTTGACTAACAAGCTTTGTTCGACCTGATTTCAAAAGATTTGCATTGTAATTCCCTATGACTAGGTCGACAAGATAGTCTTGCAGGTCGACTAACAAGCATTGTTGACCAATTTTAATAGATGTGTGGACCAATTAAATTCGTCAATCGATTTGAACAGTACTATGTCAACTTTTTGTGATTTGTTTCTAAATAAGGGCTTGTTGACATATCTAAAATGTAGGTCGACAGGATTTTGTTTCATATAACATTGGTGGACAAGGCTTACTGAATTTGTCTACATATTGTGATGTGTCGACATACTTTAAGTTCGAGGCTGACACAATTCAAGAGTTACAGGTCGACATAGGTAAGTTACAAGTCGACAAGGCTCTATTCATGTAAATAATTAGGTCGACATTGGAAATATTTAGATTGATATGTCTGAAAATTAGTGGACCTGTTGAATAAATAGGTGGCATAATGTTTGGACAGGTCGACATGGATAACAGGTAAACCAATAAAATTGATCAGGTGGACTAATTTTAGGAGTAGGTGGACATGTCTCTAATTCATGTTGACGAAGTGTGAAGAGTGCACATTAGGTCGACATTGGTGTTGACAAGCTTTCACTTAGCCATGTAGTGTGTTCTTATTTACACAGGTCGATAAGAGTTGTAATAGGTTGACATGGGTGAAAATTGGTGGACATGAGGACTTTAATCGGTAAACTTGTTACTATTCAAGTTAACCCGTTTGTGTTTGTGTCGACAAGGCTATTTCTTTGGTTCTTGTTATGCTTAAGTGATGTTAAGGTCGACAAGGAGTATCATCAGGTGGAAATGTCACTTAAAGTTGATGTACCTAAATGCACGGGTCGACGTGTATTGGGAGCAAGTTGACAGGAGACTACAGACTTAGTATTTTTTAGTCCTATTTCTTGATACCCTTAAACCCATTTAATTCCATTTTGACATTATCAAAACCTAGTATTCTTAACAATTTCCTCCTTTTTAATAATAACAAAACTCTCGATACACTTTCAAAATTTTTCATGGATTCCCGGGGCTCATTGATTTTAAATATCCATAGATGAATTTTTGCTTGAGCCTATGTGCATTGTTCATTGCCTTGTCAGATTTTACCAATATCTCATAACTTAGGATTTGGTATTTTTCTCCCCTAATACTTCAGAACTTATCATCCCAATGCCTATACTTTTAAAACAATGCTTCAGAAGTTATCATCCCAATGCTTATGCTCTTAGAACTCAGAATTTTTCTCCCCATTTTTGTCATCAACATAAAGGGTCAAGTCTCAAAAAACATTCATCACATAGACTCCAAATGGCAGATCATATTATTCCAAGCTCAGTATATTCTTAGCATTCTCAAATTCAAGAGCTTATCAGCAATTCAATGACACCAACCTAGCATGGTTCTAGTATCCTCAAAATTCGAAGCTCGTCAGTATTTTTAATCAATATTCAACTCAATTTTTAGCTAAGTTTCTTTGACATCACGGTAGGTTAAAACCTAAAGGTAAAAAAAAATGGCCCGAACGTAAGGTTAAGTAGACCTATTTTCAGGGGTTTTCAAAGCCGTATTCATACTACAGAGTGGCCCAATACTCCCCCTCAATTCTACAATACTTTTTTAAATGATTTTTTATCTTTAAGAATGTTAGGGCAGTGATTTCCTTCGTTCAGCACAACTAAACCAATTTTTGTAACACAGTTAACTCCAATACTTCTAAGTTCTAGTAAGTATATAATCAACTAACATATCTGAAACCATCATGGTACTAAGATCATAATTAGCAATAAGTATGAAGTGCTTAAGTATTGTAATAACAAGAACCAGAAAGAGCATGGCAAGCATGGTTACACCTTAAGCACCAACAAGATGCAGATCTTCAGTAATAAACTAATAATTTAAATGTGACGGACTTAACCATTGTAGCAACAGAAATCAGAAAGAGCATGCCAAGGACTTTAATAAGTACACAAAGAATTCTAATATAGTAGCATGAAGTATAGGCCAAAATATTGCAGCAATAGATAGGATTATGTATGAAAATTTGAATTTGATAATTTATTTTATGTGTGACATGAAGTATTCAGTTTTATAAGCATGAAGTTTTGTAGGCAAATGTCTATTGTTTACAACAAACATATAATCTAGCAGATTTGATACATTACAATAATCCATAAGTTAGCACATTCATGTATATTCTAATCAAGAGATGTCCTATATCACTAACCAAGGATGTAGATCTGGAGTCCAAATGTGAGTGCAGTCATACCAAAGTAATTGGATTTAGAAGAGGGAAAGATATCACGCCCCGAACCGGGAATCGTGAACAGCCGTCCGTTGACCTGGATGCCGGCTGTATTTCTACAGAAAATCAGGCAAAACCTCCCCATAAATCGGAGGTCTCCCATGTACAATTAAACCTGTATACCTGTATAAATTTAAAATCATCATGTAAATTTAAACACATGGTCATCCCGGCCTCAAAACAATCCACCAAATCTCCCACCGACATCCAGACAACGCAAGGCTAACAAATCACCAACAGTCCTAGCCACAGACCTCTACTGTCATGCCCAACTAGAGCATGAACAGCCGCTACACCGAGCGGGCCTAAAGTTATACAAATATAATACAAATTCCCAAGTTTACACTTTAATCATTTACAAATGCCTCAATGCAAGTGAAGTGAGAATTTCGTAAACAGAAGTCCAAAAATTTTACAGTCATCCCATAATGTGTACACGGTCAACTATGGACCTCAACAAGACCACGCAGGGTCGACAATAAAATATGAAATTCATCTTTTCAATTAAAACTTAATCTCACCGTCGTAAACACCAAATCCGCCAACGAGCTATCAAGCCCTCGAGCTAAATACATCGCCCTAGCATCATAATCCTGTCTGGGGAGGGAAAGAGGAGGGGTGAGTACTCAGGGAAGAATACTCAGTGAGTGAGTGGGTCAATGTAATCGTGTAATATGGGGTGTGAAACTGGAGTGTCAAAGCATAAGTATACAAATCATATTTCAAATCATCATGCTTTTCATTTCAACAATAGATCATTTACACGCATCATCAAGTCAAATATGCATCCAAAACACTGTCATCAAAATCATAGAGCTGCCAGCCGAAAATGTCCTGGCAGAGGTCTACCACGACCTATGATAGGCGCACCGGGGGTGTTATATGCGATTTTTATTTAAAGTGCTCTCTACCCCGGCGTTGGCGACGGACCTCGTCCAGGTGCTAGACTTGACTAGCAGCCAAGTCCTCCCCCTTTCGGGTTCAACCTGCCTAGTTCCGTGTAGTAAATATAATCTCGACAACTCGTGGGATACCCCAGGCCTTAGGCATATCCGGACGCCACCAAAGCGCCTCTCACGGTGTCCTTCGTAGCTACGGAACAATACACATCACAGCCATCAAGGCCAATATCAATATCATCAATCCATATCACAGCCCTCAAGGCCAAAATCAATTTCATATCAAACATGTGCCGTAATCAGGTTCATAAACCAAATGCAACATATATCATAAAATGGCACATTTCACATTTCAAACACATGGATGCATATTTCATAATTCAACCACATTTTCGGACACTCCATCGGTTCACAAAATCATTTCCAAAACCAGTCAAAACATTTTAAGCACGCAATAAACCATGCTCATTTATCAAACTGTTGTAAATCAGAGTTTACATATTAAACGAAAACATTGAAATAAAACCCACTCACAGTATACGGGAGGGTCGATCACTCCCTATAATGCACAACAAGTGTCGAAACTATGCTCCCCTCGATCAATACATCCAACTGACGCATGTATAAAATCGGCAAGTTTCAAACCTGCGCAGTTATAGAAATAGGCTATAACTTCTGATACACCTTTACAAATCAAGAGATTTCTTATTTCATTTTTAAAGCTAAGGATGTCTAGTGTCTAAGGCAGACAACCTCACGTCATTCGGAGCTGTGTAGAGAAAGTAATGCTTATAACATATCCACAAGACTCAAGTGATATTACTCAACCAATCTTACACAATGCTCATACCAATCCAATCTCTCGCCGCACATAAGAGTCAGCCTATACACCAACACACTTTTATTTAAAATTCTTCATCAACTTCTTCTCTTCAATACACCAATACAATTCTATACATTTATCATATAAATACAAACACATCCTTTTATTCATTCTTTACAATTGCACATTTTCATATCACTTTAACACACCAATATCACTATATATATGCATACACTTTCTATACCTTATTACATACACATATAAACTTCCATCTTGCTTACTAGAGTCAGTCCAACTCTCTCCAATGGATTCGATCAATACAATTTTACATCCACATACTCACTAACCTCTATCCAAAATTCAGCATACATAATTCCTCACACTTTTGGCCTCAATTTCACATATACATAGCCCATAACACAAGTACATCAAATCCACGTTTTAACACTCTAAAATACACTCAAATCATCCCAAATTCTAGCCACACAATCTTTTCATCAATGGTATTTCATTTATAAATAATTAACAAAATCAAATTTGAGTCAACTTCAATCCTACAATCTCTCAAAGTCGGAAGCAAGTCTAAAATAATTAAATTTCCTTCAAGATTGAAAATCTTTGAAAAATCATAAACTTTTCGATTCTCATCCGATTTCTTCACCCATATGTCATTTCAAAGGTATTGAAACCTATTTTCATCATACGGAAATAGTATTTTGATTTCCTATGTGTAGGACAACTTATAATGAAAAGACTGCATAATTTCTTAAACTCAAATCCCAAATTTTGATTACTTTCATGCATTCATCAATTTAACTCTAAGAGAAATCATTTCAAATCACCGACGACTTTAAATTTACAATATTCCTCAAGTTTACCAATTTCTCCTGAATTTACATAATCCTTATTTAATTCATACCAATTTCAATTCAATTTTCAACTAAAGCTATATAACCGAATCAAACAAACCTGTATCATTATCTAACACCTTCTATTATGCAACGCAGCCCTATTTATATCAATTTCTAAACTTAACATAAATAATTTCATATGAAATTGCAGGAAAGTACATTTCCTTTTAATCTAACTTATTTCAAAGCATACATAAAATTTCCAATTCTAATTTCAATCCTAAATTAAATAAAATAACTCAAATATAGAAAGGATTGCATTTCCCTCACCTAGGGTTCACTGCGATCCAAAACCCTAACGTCCGTGCGACATTCGATTTAGTCCGAAACCTACAATGCTTCCAATTCGAAGCAAAAGTCAGCAAATTTAGTATAAATCATCAAGGAATCGAAACCCTAGAATTTGGGTTAGGATTTGATCGTACCTTTGCAATGGACAAGGCACAATCGACCTAGGGCTTTCGGTTGGGCTTCCGCAGGTGGCAGAAAAATCGTTCGCAGAGAAGCGTCGGCGCGAGCAATCGCGCAGCAGAAGAGCTGTCAGTGCGCAAGGAACGGCGCGATCGCACGCCGGCACGCACGCAGAGGGGACGGTCTCGTGCTTGGCGCGCGCAGAGGCGGTGGCCGGCCGGGAGTCGCGGCCAGGAGCGGCAGCCGCACGCAGAGGCCGGCGCGAGGCCTGTCGCGCGTCGTGCAGCGCTGTTGTCCACGGGCGTCTTTGTCGCGCGAGCAGTAGCGCGCGCGAGTAGGGAGCGACCCGTGGTGGTGGTCACGGTGGCATGTGGTGGCCGAGCGGGCGGCGCGGTGGCGGTTGGGGTGGATCGCGAGAGATCGAGCGAGAGGGAGACAGCCGAGAGAGAGAAAACAGAGAGATAGAGAGTGAAGGTGGGTCGGAGGCCGTCTGCGGCGGCGGAAGAGGAAGCGTCACGGTGGAGGCGGGGGAGCGGGAAGGGTGGCCGCGGGAGAGAGGAGAGGCGCGAGGGAGAGAAGAAGGAGAGAGAGAGAAGAGGGAAAAATGAGAGAATTAGGGCTTTGCCCTAATTTTGACTTTTCTTTTTCTTTTCTTTTTTTTTTTATATATATATATATATATGATTATTATTATATTGTTCTTTTTATAAATAAATTCATAATCAATTAAATGAGAAATGTGTAAATAAATAAATGAATAAATAATAATAATAAAAAAAATCATCTATGTATTTTTCATACTCACTTTATTTTACAAATCGGAAATACGGATATTTTAAATATCCCAAAAATTTCAAATTACCTACCTCAAAATCGAAAATCAATATAATTTAAAATTTTCTCTCTCTATATGTAAACGGAGAAATATTTTATTAAATTTCATGAACAGTATACTTGTACGGACACCGAAATGTCGGTGTTACATTTTCTAACCCCCTAAAAATAAGTTTCGTCCTCGAAACTGAAAGAAGGCTAGGTACTTCCTTAGTTCTGAGACATGAAAGACATCATGAATACGAGATAGTTCATTTGGCAACTCCAATCTGTATGCCACACTTCCGACCCTCTCAAGGACACGGAAGGGTACAAATATATCTGGGACTCAGATTGTCCCGCTGCCTGAATCGTATAACTCATTTTAAATGAAATACCCTCAAGAAAATCATCTCGTGGCAACTCAAGGTGTCGCCGTCTACGATCGGCATATACCTTCTGCCTGTCCTGGGCGGCTCACAGATGACCCTAACTTTATCTTTCATTTCCAAATCAACTCAACATTGTTGAGATGTCGTTCTACGACCTCACCCTAACATATCGGAGTGCGGCACCCCCTGTCACACAGTGCCTCATATGGGGCATCCTGATGCTGGTTAGGCCAGTATAAAGACGTTCCAATACCTCTAAAGAAAATAACCACGAATCAGAATAAAATGTGCAGACTTGGTGAGTCTATCAACGATCACCCAATTAGCATCGTGTCGTGCTAAAGTCCGCGGAAATCCTTGTCACAAAATCCATTGTGACGTGTTTCTACTTCCACTCGGGAATGGAAAAAGAACTGCAAAGCGCCTGTGGGTCACTGATGCTTGGCCATCATCTACTGACAAACCAGGCATCAAACAACGAACTCTCTCTTTATACCAGACTACTAATAACTATCTCGGATCGTTAGGTACATTTTTTGTACCTCTCAAATGCATAACGCAAGTGGAGGAATGAACTTCCTCTAGAATATGTCTACGAAGATTCACTGTCGACGGGAATGCAAACCCGCTATCGATATACTACTAGTCCGTCATCACGGACTCGGAACTCTCTGTCATCTCTACAGATCTATCAAGAACAACTTGGAGCTTCTCATTTGCTCCCTAAATCTCTCTAATGCGGTCGAGCAAGGTCGGCCTCATTTCAAATCAAACTAGTACTACTGCTTGATTATCACTAGTCAAACTGACTCCTAATACGCGGAGTTCCATCAATAAGAGAGATAAGCACTCTCTAGATACTGAATTTCAAATCAACTGCTCACTAAAAGGAGTGAAAATCAATACCTCCTCATCTAGCGACGATAACAGTCTACCCAACTGTCGAGCGAAATAATACTCTCACGTAAGAAAAACCTGAACCAGTGTCAATAAGAACACGGGCGTCGACTCTGAGTATTTTCATGGTACTCATGATGCGAGAAATTGAAAGAGATTCCAATATAGGATACGCAAAAGATATACGTATATATATATATCAAGTAGTCAAGCCTCTAAGGCTTTAACCAGTCATAACCGTACACATCATCATGAGATGCATGGTTTCAAAAGAGGATCACAATAGTTAAGCTTCTAGAGCTTTAACTAGTCAAAACGGTACATAGGTATCATGATATACATGATTTCAAAAAGGAGAATATCTATAAACTCCTAAACAAAAGAATCTACTGGAGGATTACCCATGGTCGTATCTGGGTTCGCCTAAGCATCCTCCTGTGTCATAACACACATGTGGGCCTGTGCCCTCGGCTCCTATAGTGAAGAGCCTAATGCAGTGTTGCTCCCGGCTGCAGTCCATGGAGCGGTGTGTACTGAGCGTGCAGGTACTCCCTGCTGACCTGTCCATGGTCCACCCATGTGTGTCTGACACCTGACCTCTAAAACCTAGGTCAGGACAAGAGCTACAAATATGTCCTTGCTTCCTATATTAGAAGCATCTAAAGGGAGCTCCGCAAGCTCCAAAATGATATCAGCCGCAGTCACGACAAATAGAATGGTGCTGTGCTATGGACTAGCTAGAGGCACTAGGGGCCTATACTCTAAAACTCCAGGGACGCGGTCCCTGTCCAACCTGTGTTGATGAAAAGTGAGATAGGCTTCCCTAAAAGTTAGAAGTCCTACCCCACTTCGAGCTCTGGCTCGTCTGGGTCTCAACCCTCTATGGTCCTACTAGGACTCCGTAAAATATCTGCGGTCGAACTCCCTCAAGAAGTCCTCCTACCACAGTGAGTCAATAGCCTCGTCACAAATAGCCTCCCACCAAGTGAGGGCATCACCGTTGAGGAATCTCTCAACAACTCTAAATCTGAGCTCCTCAGACAATCCCACATCAGTAAGGATCCTGCGAATCCTATAGATCCAGTGCTTCGCCACTACGGCATCACTAGATCCTGAAAAGTCTATATATCTGAGCTATCGTAACTCTGTCACCAACTGAGTAAGCTCATGGATGCGCCTCAAAGTAACCGATGTCTTATCGGTTGGACTAGAAATGGAAGAACCGGTCACCGAAGGAGGAATCGGTGTCGTAGGAGCAAGTATGGCCGCAAGTGCGGTCGTTGGAGTCTATGGTAAAGGTGAGGGCATCTGCACCCCATATCTACTGAACCACTCCTGCCACTGCCTCAAGACGTCGAGTGGTGGCGGAGAAATCTCAGCTGTAATAGCCGGTGGAGGTGCTAAAGGTGGCACTAGTAAAGGTGCGTAACTAGAGGAAACATCTTCTGGTACTCGTGAAATCTCGAGTGGCACAAGTACATCAAGCACTAAGAGACTCTAGTGGTGCACCGCGCCTACTACATCTAGGCGGCATAGTTCTGCAAACAGAGCACCTTTTCATTAAGTGGAAATCAAGGATTAGGGTTAGTTACGGAGTAACTAACCCCCTAAAAAGAATTTGAGTTATGACTCAAAACATTCGAATCCAATGGGAGGTGTATCACTCATACACCTGCATAAATGCCTCAAATGATGGTAATGGAACCGTGGCTATAATAGCTGACTGAGAACATGCTAAAAGGGTACACGTGACGAGGAAACATCCTCGGGTATTCTAGGTGTCTCAGGTACAAATCTAGTACCTCGTCTAGTAATCATAATTTTACAAACGAAGAACTCAAATCAGATATGTTTCAAAGATTAGGGTTAGTTGCGAAATAACTAACCCCCTAAAAATGAATAGAGTTACCGGTTAAAAACCGATGGAAATGATATGCTAGGTTAGATACGCACCGTATCTAACCCCCTAAAAAGAATAACTCATATGCCTATGACCATGTACTGGGACTTTCATGACTGTATGAAACTCTCATGCATTGAGGACTTTAAACACAACACACTTGGGAATGTTTTCAAGACTCTCTTCCTACATAGCTCTCAACCTAGAGCTCTGATACCACCCGAACTGTCACGCCCTGAATCGGGAATCGTGAACAGCCGCCCGTTGACCTGGATGCCGGTTGTATTTCTACAGAAAATCGGGCAGAACCTCCCCATAAATCGGAGGTCTCCAATGTACAATTAAACCTGTATACCTGTATAAATTTAAAATCATCCTGTAAATTTAAACACATGGCCATCCCGGCCTCAAAACAATCCACCAAATCTCCCACCGACATCCAGACAACGCAAGGCTAACAAATCACCAACAGTCCTAGCCACAGACCTCTACTGTCATGCCCAACTAGAGCATGAACAGCCGCTACACCGAGCGGGCCTAAAGTTATACAAATATAATACAAATTCCCAAGTTTACACTTTAATCATTTACAAATGCCTCAATGCAAGTGAAGTGAGAATTTCGTAAACAGAAGTCCAAAAATTTTACAGTCATCCCATAATGTGTACACGGTCAACTATGGACCTCAACAAGACCACGCAGGGTCGACAATAAAATATGAAATTCATCTTTTCAATTAAAACTTAATCTCACCGTCGTAAACACCAAATCCGCCAACGAGCTATCAAGCCCTCGAGCTAAATACATCGCCCTAGCATCATAATCCTGTCTGGGGAGGGAAAGAGGAGGGGTGAGTACTCAGGGAAGAATACTCAGTGAGTGAGTGAATCAATGTAATCGTGTAATATGGGGTGTGAAACTGGAGTGTCAAAGCATAAGTATACAAATCATATTTCAAATCATCATGCTTTTCATTTCAACAATAGATCATTTACACGCATCATCAAGTCAAATATGCATCCAAAACACTGTCATCAAAATCATAGAGCTACCAGCCGAAAATGTCCTGGCAGAGGTCTACCACGACCTATGACAGGCGCACCGGGGGTGTTATATGCGATTTTTATTTAAAGTGCTCTCTACCCCGGCGTTGGCGACGGACCTCGTCCAGGTGCTAGACTTGACTAGCAGCCAAGTCCTCCCCCTTTCGGGTTCAACCTGCCTAGTTCCGTGTAGTAAATATAATCTCGACAACTCGTGGGATACCCCAGGCCTTAGGCATATCCGGACGCCACCAAAGCGCCTCTCACGGTGTCCTTCGTAGCTACGGAACAATACACATCACAGCCATCAAGGCCAATATCAATATCATCAATCCATATCACAGCCCTCAAGGCCAAAATCAATTTCATATCAAACATGTGCCGTAATCAGGTTCATAAACCAAATGCAACATATATCATAAAATGGCACATTTCACATTTCAAACACATGGATGCATATTTCATAATTCAACCACATTTTCGGACACTCCATCGGTTCACAAAATCATTTCCAAAACCAGTCAAAACATTTTAAGCACGCAATAAACCATGCTCATTTATCAAACTGTTGTAAATCAGAGTTTACATATTAAACGAAAACATTGAAATAAAACCCACTCACAGTATACGGGAGGGTCGATCACTCCCTATAATGCACAACAAGTGTCGAAACTATGCTCCCCTCGATCAATACATCCAACTGACGCATGTATAAAATCGGCAAGTTTCAAACCTGCGCAGTTATAGAAATAGGCTATAACTTCTGATACACCTTTACAAATCAAGAGATTTCTTATTTCATTTTTAAAGCTAAGGATGTCTAGTGTCTAAGGCAGACAACCTCACGTCATTCGGAGCTGTGTAGAGAAAGTAATGCTTATAACATATCCACAAGACTCAAGTGATATTACTCAACCAATCTTACACAATGCTCACACCAATCCAATCTCTCGCCGCACATAAGAGTCAGCCTATACACCAACACACTTTTATTTAAAATTCTTCATCAACTTCTTCTCTTCAATACACCAATACAATTCTATACATTTATCATATAAATACAAACACATGCTTTTATTCATTCTTTACAATTGCACATTTTCATATCACTTTAACACACCAATATCACTATATATATGCATACACTTTCTATACCTTATTACATACACATATAAACTTCCATCTTGCTTACTAGAGTCAGTCCAACTCTCTCCAATGGATTCGATCAATACAATTTTACATCCACATACTCACTAACCTCTATCCAAAATTCAGCATACATAATTCCTCACACTTTTGGCCTCAATTTCACATATACATAGCCCATAACACAAGTACATCAAATCCACATTTTAACACTCTAAAATACACTCAAATCATCCCAAATTCTAGCCACACAATCTTGTCATCAATGGTATTTCATTTATAAATAATTAACAAAATCAAATTTGAGTCAACTTCAATCCTACAATCTCTCAAAGTCGGAAGCAAGTCTAAAATAATTAAATTTCCTTCAAGATTGAAAATCTTTGAAAAATCATAAACTTTTCGATTCTCATCCGATTTCTTCACCCATATGTCATTTCAAAGGTATTGAAACCTATTTTCATCATACGGAAATAGTATTTTGATTTCCTATGTGTAGGACAACTTATAATGAAAAGACTGCATAATTTCTTAAACTCAAATCCCAAATTTTGATTACTTTCATGCATTCATCAATTTAACTCTAAGAGAAATCATTTCAAATCACCGACGACTTTAAATTTACAATATTCCTCAAGTTTACCAATTTCTCCTGAATTTACATAATCCTTATTTAATTCATACCAATTTCAATTCAATTTTCAACTAAAGCTATATAACCGAATCAAACAAACCTGTATCATTATCTAACACCTTCTATTATGCAACGCAGCCCTATTTATATCAATTTCTAAACTTAACATAAATAATTTCATATGAAATTGCAGGAAAGTACATTTCCTTTTAATCTAACTTATTTCAAAGCATACATAAAATTTCCAATTCTAATTTCAATCCTAAATTAAATAAAATAACTCAAATATAGAAAGGATTGCATTTCCCTCACCTAGGTTTCACTGCGATCCAAAACCCTAACGTCCGTGCGACATTCGATTTAGTCCGAAACCTACAATGCTTCCAATTCGAAGCAAAAGTCAGCAAATTTAGTATAAATCATCAAGGAATCGAAACCCTAGAATTTGGGTTAGGATTTGATCGTACCTTTGCAATGGACAAGGCACAATCGACCTAGGGCTTTCGGTTGGGCTTCCGCAGGTGGCAGAAAATCGTTCGCAGGAAGCAGTCAGCGCGAGCAAACGCGCGCAGGAAGGGCTGCCAGCGGCGCAAGGAACAGCGCAGCCGCACGCGGGCACGCCCGCAGGAGGGGACGGTCTCGTGCTTTGGCGCGCGCAAGAGGGGCGCGGCCGGGAGTCGCGCCGGGAGCAGCGCGCCGCACGCGAGCGCGCAGCGCGGCACGGTGCGCGCGGCAAGCAAGAAAGACGCTGTCACGCGTGCTTTGTCGCGCGAGCGCAGCGCGCGAGTAGGGAGCGACCCGTGGTGGTGGTCACGGTGGCATGTGGTGGCCGAGCGGGCGGCGCGGTGGCGGTTGGGGTGGATCGCGAGAGATCGAGCGAGAGGGAGACAGCCGAGAGAGAGAAAACAGAGAGATAGAGAGTGAAGGTGGGTCGGTGGCCGTCTGCGGCGGCGGAAGAGGAACCGCCGCGGTGGAGGCGGCGGAGCGGGAAGGGTGGCCGCGGGAGAGAGGAGAGGCGGCGAGGGAGAGAAGAAGGAGAGAGAGAGAGAGAAGAGGGAAAAATGAGAGAATTAGGGCTTTGCCCTAATTTTGACTTTTCTTTTTCTTTTCTTTTTTTTTTTTATATATATATATATATATGATTATTATTATATTGTTCTTTTTATAAATAAATTCATAATCAATTAAATGAGAAATGTGTAAATAAATAAATGAATAAATAATAATAATAAAAAAAATCATCTATGTATTTTTCATACTCATTTTATTTTACAAATCGGAAATACGGATATTTTAAATATCCCAAAAATTTCAAATTACCTACCTCAAAATCGAAAATCAATATAATTTAAAATTTTCTCTCTCTATATGTAAACGGAGAAATATTTTATTAAATTTCATGAACAGTATACTTGTACGGACACCGAAATGTCGGTGTTACAAAAGATGTAGCATGTTTGAGATCAAAAGGTACATACAAGGTGAGCATGTTTCATTTACATAATGACTATCGAGCAAGATAGTTCAAAATAAAAGGTTACACAAGTCTAAAGTTTTACAGTATGTTTGAGAGTTTTGGAGAGAAAAGAAAATATTAGTTATGAGAGAAAAGAAAAGGATTTCTCTCATATTATTTGGGAGTTTATGAAAGAAAATGAAAGAAATGGAACTCATTGGGAATAAAAAATTTTACTTTTAATTTTAAAAGGGTAAATTTGGTATATTTATGAGATAACTTTTTTCTCTCTCATTTTCTCTCCACTTTTGGAAAGAAAATTTATTATGTTAAAAATCACTCAATTTCTTTTCTTTCTTTCCACATAAAACTCCCAAACGAAAGAAAATAACAAATTTTCTCTCTAAACCTTTTCTTTTCTCTCCAAATTCTTCAATCCAAACATACTGTTAATGAACTCAGAGTAGTAAACAAAAAGAAAAGCTAAGAGATCATTGCTTCAGTTCTAAGTCAGAGAAATTTGAAACAACAACAGAGAGATGAATCAATAGGATTGTGAGGGCTTAGGGTCACGAGAGATCTTTCCCTTTTTGGAGGATTCAATCTTCTTTTCCAGCCTTTCCAACTTCATACTAAACATAAAATAGCCTTGAGTCAGCCTAGTTTGTCGAGCATTTATGAGTTGCAAATTTTGCTCAATACTTTCCAACTTATTCCAAATCTTTTCAAGAGTAATGGGCTGAGAACCATATGTCTGTCCACTTTGTTCAATCTCAACAGCCACACCAGTCGCTGCATTTTCTTCTACTACTTCCACTATCTGTCTCTTGTTGGTTCCAACATCCTTCCTAACCCATTCTCCCTCATTATTACAGATCCATTTTGCTCTCAGCATAAATGATGCTTTAATCCTATTCTTTTTATTTAGTTCTATCACATCATCTTTGTCAAATTCCACATGATGAGATAACAAAATCTCAGATACCATGCTTGCATAGGGTAGGAGAGAGTTTTCTTATCTATGTGCAGCAATCATGAAATGTGGGATAATGAAGTGTAGTCCATGGTTTTTTCCACTCATAATGCATGCCATCAACCAAAAATCTTTCATAGAAATGGTTGTGTAGTTCCCACCTCTAGGTCTAAGCACATGAGCAACAATCAGATGTAAAATTCTTTCATGAAATCATAAATCCGTGGCATTAGTATCTATCACTGTCATGTTGTTATTATTAAACACTGTCCTAGCATTCTCCAAGTAATCTGATTTCTTGTAGGGTTCACATTGATCATACGTTTTTCATTTTAGTGAACTTTTACTGCGGATAATCTTTGGAGTTACTTCAATCTCCTTGTCATTCACATAAGTTCTAAATGCATATGAAAAAGAGTGTACATCTAGGATAATGTGAGTTTCATTTTTGATACCGTCAGTGATAGGATCAATATTGTTGTAAAACATTTTAATACCTTTCTCATAAACATACTTAGAGGGAATCATAAGCCAATTGGCATACCTTATTCAAATGCTCTTCGTATTTGAAATTCACCATCTTTAAAAAAGCCCAATTGATTAATCGCCCATGATTAATCTTCTTTTACAAGAACACTTGCTTGTAGAGTTGACTTTGTTCGATTGATCAAAACTCATAGGTGTTAAATCTAGGAGGTTCCTCTACTGGTTGAGATGATGAAGAAGGTTTCAAAGAAGAGGCTTTCGTAGATGATGGTTATGATAACAAAGAAGGTTTCGAAAAAGAAGGTTTCGCAGATGGTGGTTTCGATGATGACTTAGGGTTTGTTGATTTTACAGGTGGCTTCAAGATGTGGATGGTTTAAAGATTGGTAACTTTTGCTTAGGAGCCATTTGATTCTGCAAGCAATTAGAGTTTCTCCTGATTTGATTTCTAGGGTTTCAGAGAATTGAGTTTCGCTTAGAGAGAGAGAGAGAGAGAGAGGGAATTGATTCCTAATTAGGTTTAGAGAGAGAAAGATGGGTCGATGTAAAGACCGTTTACATTCCTCTATGTGTGTCTCAGGTCAACACATTTTCGTGCACATCGACCTATTCTTCGAGAAATAAATGTTCAACGGGTCGACATAGTTATTTAGGCATCGACCTACTTTCGATTTTAACATAAGTCGACATGTTAATATATAAGTCGACAATATCATATATATTTCATTTTTCAATTAGCGGATTGACATGATTTTTAAGGTAACAGTTAGTGGGTCGACACGGCTGTATATTTTTTAACTCGTTGAAATCTCTCTAAAATTTAATTTATTTTTAAGATTTCTTGTTTGTTTCTCCATCTTTGTCCTTCATGATTTTCTCCTTTGTCTAAAGGGAGTTTATTCTTGTCTTATGAATTGGTGAGGATTTTGTGTTTGTAAAACTAATAACTATATCATTTTTCAAGATATGGTTTCTAATGAAGTGATGTTTCACTTCAGTGTGTTTGGTTTGAGAGTGATCTATTGAACTTTTAGTTAGTTTTATGATACTTTGTGTTCCATAAGTTTTGTGGATTATGCATCAAATAAAGGACTTTGGCATAGGTTCTGACTGTGTTCCTCAGTTCAGTAAAGACATTTTGAACTTCAGATGTTAACATTGCTGCACTACTTTGTTTCTTGGAAGCCTAACATGCTTCTAAAAAATTGACAAGTACTACTGGTATTTTTATCTCTAATTTGCATTCAACACAGTCAATATCAGAGAACCTAGGTAATTAAAGTTTGAGTTTCTATTGTACCAAAGAGATTTTATTGCTCTGTTTGTATGTTTTAACTGAAGTTGGATAACCTCAATAAATTTTGGTATTCCTTCTCATTTTCAATATTTTCACCCACATGTATGGAAGTAACCTTTAATAGGTTTCCTAACTTTATAAAGCTCATAGAGAGTTTTTGGTTGGTGATTCATATCTCACAGTTTACTGAACAAATTATTATAGAAAACCATTATCACAAACATTTTATCGCTTGTCTTTTAATGGTTAACTTCAACCATTTTTAGTTTTTGATTGTTTATCTAGAGTTATTCAACTCTATATTCACATCTTCCCCTTCTTTCTAGATTTCAAAATTGGGGGAATTAACAAAAAATTTTGTGCTGAACTTTTAACTGAATCTTGTGATTCATTACATTTTTTATTTTCAATCCTAAGATGTAAGAGTAATAATAAATGTAGTAGGAGTTTCAACGAATCCAGATCAAGATGCATTCAGTTTCATCAATAAGTTCACATATTTCTAAGTAACAATGCAGAAATAAAATTTCATCTAGCAGTGCAATAAACAATTCATCATTCACAATAGTAGTGATAGGGCATATAGGTATTCAGAAGAAAAAAGAGAGTTTAGCTTACAAATCTGACATGCTTTCAGGGAGGAGACAATTTTATTATCACTTTTTTGTTGAATTTTCATCTTTAAGGATATTGAACCTTATTTCAGTTCTGATGATTCTTTCTTTTAGTTGAAGTAATTCTCTTTTGGATTTGGAAGAATTCATTATTTAGAGTTTCTTTTTTCTATTGAGTGAAATTCATTAGTTGAGTTGTTTGATAAATGATTTGATTCCATGTTTGTGAATTATTAACAACTTCACTGTTTTCACAGAGAGAAGAAGTTCCTATTTTTAGATTTGGTTCAACTTCTATTTTCTACAGAGACATCTATTCCAAGTCTAAGGATGATTTCAGATATTAATGGAGTATATAGAAGGCTTTCTCTTTCCATTATTTCAACTTCTATCACTTTTGGAAGAATTAAGTAGTGAAGTCTAGGATTCTTGATTCTCATAAGATACATCATGATACAATAATCTTTTGAATAAAATCGTGCCTTACTATTCTGAATTCTAGACGGCGAATAATCATTTTATGAAACGATTTTTAATGGGGATGCAGAGATGAAGTTTTTGTTTCAACTGTTGAGAGCTGATTGTCTTTGAATACGGATCCTACATCATCTAGAATATTTGTTTTGAGATAAGACTTATAAGATCCACTAAACACCCATTTCAAATTGCTAGAATTAGAAATAAGTTTGGGTGTTCTGATCAGCTTCATTTTAAAGTAAGGATGGATTCATATAATTGTTTAACTATCTTTCTTTTCCAGAGAAGCTCTAACCTGACCTTCCAAAATATTATAGAAAGGTTTTACTAGCCTTAAGTAAGATGAGAATGAGAGAGATGATAACTCTTATAAATGCTCCATTGAAATCCAAGTTTTTTCTAGTCATGGTTGAAGATTGAAGCATTGAAAGATTATCTTTGAAAGGAGTTGAAAAGATGAAGATCTTTTAAAGAGAATTATAATTTATTTAAAGATGAAAGATAAAAGTTGATTTTTGGAGATTGTACAAATTTTTGGATGTAGAAGAGAGAGGATTATTATTTACGCACGAATTGGGAATCCATATGAGAATACGAAGAATCTGAAATTAGGTTCTCTCTCAGGCTCTTGGTTTTTAGGTTCGAAATGAGGTCTTCAAGAATGTTCATTTGATTTCCAAGTCAGACCTTATATAGACTAATCTTTTAACATGTCAATAGGTTTTCAAATTTCTCATCTTTGATTGACTTTTTGTTGTCGATTCTCATATTTGAATATTTAACCTTAGTCATTTGATGAGATGAGTAGGAAATGGTAGATAAACATTCAGACAAGCAATTTTAATAGACTATCATTATGTCAGCAATAGCATCTCAGTATGAGAATAAAAGCAATATTCATAGAGATGTATTAAAGAGATTAATAGAATCAGTATAATAAAGTACCACAAAATTATTGAGATTTAATTTTTGAGTTAAGAATTTTGTTTCTTCATCTTTTTAGAGATCTCATTTCTTTGTCTTTTGAGGATATATTTATGTCATTTCCCTAGGTATCCGGATTCCTTTTGTACCTTCATTTTTGACATTTAATAAATCCTTGGGTACCCATTTTAGTGTCATCTTTGGTGTTGAGTTTTTATGCCAGTATTTGTTTGAGTGATGACCAATTTTATAGCAGTGTTTGCATTTTAGATCTACCTCTGGTCTTTTGATTTTTCATTTGCTGTTCTGCCTAGTCAGTCTACAATGATAGGCATAATGTCCAACTTTTACACAGTAATGACATCTAACTTCTATCTTGGGATTTTTAGAACTAGGTACAAAGAAATTTTGAAATTTCTTTTAAGTGATGATAGAATTGTAGTCTAGCCCAGCCTTGTCATATACTGCTCTCTGAACTCCTAACATCCAGTTAAACTTTTCTTGTCCCTTAGTGAACTTATATAATAATGAGCTTAATCTCTTGTTTTTTTCTTTTTCAAGTTCTAATTCATTTTCTGAGTCTTTTTCATTATGTACTTGTTTACCTTTAGATTCTTGCATGCCTTCGCTTGTTTGTGATTTACTTTTTGATTTTAGTTTTTCATTTTCTATCTTTTGTGCTTCTGTTTCTAAACTAAATTTCTTCTTTTCATCTTTCGTTTGTAGTTCCATTTGGTTCTTTTATTCTTTCAAGTGTTTGTTTTCTTCTTTTAGCTTATCCATGTCAAAGTTCAAGAAGATAAGTTTATCATTTTTCATTTTCTTTCTATTTTTAAAAAGTGTTTTTCTTATTTTAGTTTATCTGTCTTTGTTTTAAGATTTTCATTCTCTGTTTTGAGTCTGTTGATTTCCTCAATGAGTTTGTTATTTTCAATTTCTAATTTATTTAATGTGTTCTTTAAATTTAATTTGTTATCATTTAGTTTGTAGATTTCATTAAATGCAGTAATAATGTTTCCTCTATTGAGACCAAGTTGTTTCACTATTATTAGAATTGGTATCAATAGAGTAGGATAAGTTACTTGAGTAACTTACATCATTTTTTTCTTTGCTACCAGCTTGGTTTGTAATCTCCACTTTAGCTTCCTCAGCTTTAGAGTATCCTTTTTGAGCTTGAGCTCATCTCTTGCTTTCAGTGCTTTTTCTTCTTAGGAGGTCACATTTCTTGCTTCTCTTTAATCCATTTGTGTTTCTCCTTTTGGATGTTGTGATGACCATAGGCTCACTATTGGATAAGGAGGTCTCAAGTGAGGAATTTAATCTCTCTGTTGCCATTGATGTTTTTAAGGGTATGGATAGGATGTTTGGTCTAAGGTCATGAGACCTAAAACAGTACTAGACATCTATTTTGATACCAATTGTTAAGCAACTAGAGGGGATGAATAGTTGTTTAAGTATGTTTGTGCTGGATTTTTGACTATTTGGATTTTTGAAATGGGTTAGTGTAAGAGTGTGTTTGCAGTAAGAAAAGTAAAATGGCAAAGGACACTAAAAGTTTTTATAGTGGTTCTATCCAACTTGGTGTACGTTCACTCCCAGGCTCTTCTGGATTTTCCACTAATATCTCACGATTACAAACTTGATTCACAGGTTGAAGTTAGACCTTGTCAAACTTGATTCACATGTTCAAGTTTTAACCTTCCCAAACTTGATTTACGGGTTCAAGTTTAAACCTTTCCCAACTTGATTCACGGGTTCAAGTCAGACCTTTTCAAGCTTGATTCATGAGTTCAAGTTAGACCTTACATAGTCTTTATCCCAAAACACTAACACAACGTCTCACAGGTTGTTTCTCTCTCTAAACCCAAGACTGTGATTCTCACACCGATCTTGTAATTCCACAGTGTTACAACACAAGGGGTGTTTATGAGATGAGGCTAGACTCCTCAGAATAGAAAAATTAAGCTTACAGAAGATTTGTACTCAAAGGAAGTGAAACAATAAAAAAGCAGAGTACAATGGTTTAAGGACAGAGTATGAAAAGTTTTTCATAATTAGTTCTGAACTTTGATAGCACTCTCAACACTACCAACAACCTCTTCATTTCTCAAGTACTGGGCATTTATAGGCTCATGAGTGGTTGGTGAGCTTTCGAAGGTTAAGCATTAACTTCCTTTACCAACTTTATTTAATGCATTTGCCCGTTACTCTGTTCCTTGTTTCCCGCTGATACTTTGCATTCCCATTGGCGGCACTTTTCATTTCACCAATCGGGAGGTAGTTTGCTACATTTAAACATTAGTTTTACATCTAAAAAGTAATGCAAAAATCAAGTCCCAAAAAAGACATGACCGTTGCTGTCTCAGAGTGTCTGAATTTTGATTTCTGATAGCCTTAAGGTCGACAACACTAAAGAACACATTGATTTAATTTCAAAATATTTGCATTGTAATTTCATATGACTAGATCGACAAGATAGTCTTGCAAGTTGACCAATAAGCTTTGTTGACCAATTTTTATAGACGTGTGGACCAATTAAATTCGTTAATCGATTTGAATAGTATTATGTTGACTTTCTGTGAATTATTTCTAAATAAAGGCTTGTCGACATATCTAAAATATAGGTCGACTCGATTCTATTTCGTACAAAACTGGTGGACAAGGCTCTCTAAATTTGTCTACATATTGTGATGTGTCGACATACTTTAAGTTCGAGGTTGACACAATTCAAGAGTTACAAGTTGACAAGGCTCTATTAACTGAAAAATTAGTGGACCTAGTATTTCAGATTGGTAGATCTGATTGATGTGTAGATGTGTGCCTTCAATATAGGTCGTTGTGCACAGTATAGTAGGTCGACAGGTTTTCGAGTATGTCGACATCTCTTAATGCTTTGCTAAAGCTTAGGTCGTTGTGACAATTAATATGTCGACATGGGATTTGAGTCTGAAGGATTTGAGTGCTCAAACAGGTGGACATATAAATGATCAGGTCAATATTGGAAATATTCAGGTTGACCTGTCTAAAAATTGGTGGGCCTATTGAATAAATAAGTGGACTTAATGTTTAGACAGGTCGACATGGATAACAGGTTAACCAATAAAATTGATCAGGTGGACCAATTTTAGGAGTAGGTGGACATGTCTCTAATTCAGGTTAACGAAGTGTGAAGAGTGCACAACAGGTCAACATAGGTGTCAACAAACTTTTACTTAGCCATGTAGTGTGTTCTTATTTGCATAGGTCGACAAGAGTTGCAACAGGTTGACATAGGTTAAAATTGGTGGATATGAGGACTTTAATTGGTGGACATATCACTATTCAGGTTGACCTGTTTTTGGTTGTATCAACAAGGCTATTGCTTGGGTTCTTGTTATGCTTAAGTGATGTTCAGGTTGACAAGGAGTATCATCAGGTGGACATGTCACTTAAAGTTGATGTACTTAAATGCACGGGTCAACGTGTATTGGGAGCAGGTTGACAAGAGACTGCAGACTTAGTATTTTTCAGTCTTATTTCCTGATACCCTTAAACCTATTTAATTCCATTTTGACATCATTGAAAGCTAGCATTCTCAACATGTATGATGTAGTCTCACAATCTAGTGGACTATTGTTGGTGCCTATAACCACGTCCTAATGGAATTTCAGATTGCTGGCCTTCTTTAATCTCATTTTTACCCCTTACTCCAGTTACTCCTTCATCTTGTACATGTCTTGAAGGCACCTTAGCAGATTTCCGATCATTTATATTTCCTATTCCTGCTTGATCCTCTTGTCTAAGAGATGTTGCTTGTTCGTCATCCCTGACAACATCTCATTTTTCTCCATGCATTATATTATCTCCCTCTCATCAAGGCATCATGAAATGGTGCCCGATGTCCCCGCTCACATCGGCTCCCAATGTTATTTCCTCTTCAACAACAAAGCCATCAAACTTAATGTTTGTTGCCTTGCCTTGTTCATTAGTGGCTTTACTCATATAAGGAAACTTGTGTTCCATGAATACAACATCCCTTGAGATAAAGAATTCTCATGAGCCCAAATCATACAGACTCTATCCTTTCTTCCTGTAAGGATACCCAACAAGAACACATTTTCGACTGGCAAATTTACCTCTTCCATGCTTTTGATTATGAGCATAAGCTAAACATCCAAAAACTAGGACATTTTTATATGAAGGAGTTTGACCAAACAATATTTCATAAGGCAATTATCCTTCTAATAGATCAGAAGGAATTCGATTATTCAAGTATGCAATTGTCAAAACAAACTCCCCCAAAACTCAATAGGCAAATTCGTTTGGAAACGCAATGCAAGTGTAACATTGAGTATGTGACGATGTTTATGTTATGCTCTCCCATTCTGCTGAGGAGTCCCAACACATGAGGTTTAATATATTATGCCATTTTCCACAAAATAATCATCTAAGCAAGTGAACTCTGCTCCATTATCACTTTGCACTATTTTCACAAGTTTATTAAAATGTCTCCGTATAATAGCAAACAAATTTCAAAGAGTTCATGCTACTTCCACTTTATCATTCAACAAATAAACCCACACACCCCTAGAGTAATCATCGATAATTGTCAAAAAATAATATGCACCATAAAAAGTTAGAGTTCTATAAGGACCCCACAAGTCACAATGAATCATCTAAAAAATATTGGATACCTTATTATCACTAGAAATAAACTCTTCTCAACATTGTTTCTCTCGAAGACAAACATCATATCCCTCGATGCACTTATTACTATTTCTACTAACAATTGGTAATAGTTTAATGACTTTGTCAGAAGGATAACCCAACCTTTAATACTAGAGATTAACTGTGTGACGACCCTCTATCCAGACGTCGCTCCCCTTAGCAAAAAGGAATAGACATGTAAATGCGAAAGCAACAAACACGATTAAAATACGACATCCTGACTCGCGACAGTCGCACTCCTCATGTGTGATAACACGGAATGAGATTTAAATTAAAAGAAAACTATTTACTCGATCTTTTCAAAAGGAAACTTGGCAGAGTCTCCCCTATTTAGTGACTATTAGTCACTTGGGGTTAATATGATAACCTGATAGACATCAATATAACACTTCTATTATCAGACAACCTGGCATCAATGGCCCACCTGGCCGCCCAATACCATATGCCATAATATACAAATATTTTATCCACAAAATTATAGATAAACTTCTTCTGTACCAAATCATATATCTATACTTACTACATGACTCAGACTGTTCAAAATAACACAAATATGTACATGTCTCAAACAAAATACAAAGGTCAAAGAAGAGTAGGGATCTAAATCCCTCAGCTCAAATGTCTCTACCCTGAGCTTCCCTCTCGTCTCCTAGATTACCTGAAAATAAGGATATCATGGTCAGTATAAGCTGAGTAAGTACACGGGGAACCAATAACATGCATGGAAAGCAAGTAGGTGTCATGCCCCAACCCACCCCCGGGGCGAGCATGTAAGCAACCGCCGCGACACCTCAATGCACGGGCACAACCCTCTGAGACATCGAGGCACTATAAGGCTAAAAACATATCAATTACAAAATCACATGAATTCCCAAGTAATAAAAGTAAAATATCTCAATGTACCTCAAATGCATGAATATACAATCATAAAATGAGAGTTACCATTTACATGTGCCAAAAATAATATATAGTCATCCCAAAGCAAATAAGTACAATGGACAAACTAAATACTCCAAAATAATACAATAACCTCATATGAATATAGCAGAAGAAACGTGTAATCATACCCCAGCTCGGTCTCCAATATAAGTCCAACGAAATTAATTCTCTACCAGCCCCTCAATCCAAGACTATACCCGTGAAAGGGAAAGTGAGGGGTGAGTATCTATGGGAGGATACTCAGCAAGTGAGGGGATTGACATCGTGCTATCAATATCAAGTGTGAACTTGGAGTGTCAAAACATATATCAAATATCAAGTGTACAAAACCAAACGTGCTGTTTCAACCAAAATATTTCTCGGGGCACACATCAGGGAATAACATATACATCCAATAATGTATCATATCATGAAGAGCCGACCGATCAAATATTCCCAGCAAGGGTCTATCTCGACCAATGACGGGCGCATTGGGGATTTTCATAACGTAAGTATCAACAGTGGCTCTCTACCCCAATATTGGCCACAGGCTACTCCAACTAGCCTGTACATAATAATAATATATATATAAATAGTCGGCCGTGTATGGTGCCCCACCTAGTGCTAGACAGAGGTAAACTCATGTTCTCCCCGATGAGGGTCAACCTGGGACAACCATACACATGACAATTTGACGAATACCTCCGGCCGAAGCGTACCCGGCACAAGAGGTGTCTCTACCAAATGTCCTTCGTAGTTATGAAATGCTATAGGAAGCATATCACAATATCATCAAGTCAGCCGGGCACGTAGCCCCATGCATCACATCTTCACGTCGGCCGGGCATACAGCCCCATGCATTGTATCATAATGTCGGCCGGGCGTACAGCCCAAATAGTACATATAAATTCATTTAAAACCATGTGCCAATACCAGTGGAAGCATTAAAACATATCAATATGTCAAAGAAAGGTGGCACAATATCCAATTATCAAAATCATGGATTCATATCAATAAAATCAACAGTTGGGACACTCCAATGTTACAAAAATATGTACATATACTTATCAAAATCCAAAAATTCAGTTTTCACACGTATAGAAATCATGTCGTTTGAAAATCGATTAAAACATGTTTTGTCAATCAATAGTAGATATCAAAGTCCCACTCACTGTATGGGGGAGGGTAGATCACTCCCCAAAGTATCACTATAATCAACAAATGGAACCCCCTCGAATCGATCATCAATCACGTCACTACAATGATCATATATGCACACATATGTCACTATAGGAAAATATATGTAATAAATTGTACTTAACAATTTCTTAGTCTAGGGCCAAGTTCTAGGGCATTTTAAATAAATCCCTAAGTGTATTTGTACAAAATACCCAAATTTTTTCAAAGTTTGGTCCGGTCAAAATCACTGCACGGACATCGTGCTCATGCCGCACCCATGCCGGCCCATTGCTCATAACTCCTTACCCAATTTCAGTACACATGTTCACACAATGTAGGGTACATTTCAACACAAATTAGTATTTCTCCCAAATCTAATTCCTTGGCCAAACATCACTAAAATTTCCATACACTAACCTCAAATTCTCCCCATTCTGTCATGTCTTAGAAATAATACAATAAATTTTTATACACAACTCAAATTCAAGTGAAATTTTTATATGTTGTAGGTAACTTCATGACTACAACTTTCATGTTATGCATTTTCTCAAGATCTCATCACAGAATTTCCAAAAATACTCATTTTGTTTCTATTGCGTTCTATATTCAGATTCTGTCCTATTTTTGTGCAGAAACCATGACTTTCACCATACTCGTCCAAACTTAATGAAATTTAAAAATGTTATACTTAAGACATAGATCTACAACTTTCAAGTTTTAAGTTTTACTCAATTATGCCGAGAAAGGGGTTAAAATAAATCATGATCAGAACAGGCAGGTTTCAATTGGAAACAAGGTTTCTGTCAAAACTTCTTTAGGAAAAAGGGTATAACTTTTGATTCCCTCGTGCGAATTGGCTAAAAGTTTTATATGTTGTAGAAAAGAGTGATACCTACAAATTTTATGCTTTGAGTTTCTCCAAAAGAGAACTGGAAAAGGGTCATTTTTGCACACTATTTTTATGGTCCGAAACAGAATAACTTTCTGTTGCATTTTAGGAAAAATGTCATAACTTTTGGCACATGTATCAGATTAAGGTGGTTCTTATCTCGTTGGAAAGATAAGACCTAGATCTACAATTTACTTAAATAGAGAATTTTCTAATTCAGACTGTAAGATGTATCAAAACAAAGGCAAAGTCACGGACAGAACTAAGAACAGAATTTAAAACAGGACAGAAATTTCTTTATCTAAAGCTTGGAATTTTAAGTCCACAAATCTTCACCTCAAAGGCGCTTTCTTCCTCCTTTGTGACTTGATTCGGCCTTCGTTAAAATCATGAGTCAAGGCTTAGCTTGGCTTAAATCGACATGTGCTAAAGAAATTGCAGAAAGAATATGTTCTTACCTAAGGAGGCTTGAAGAAGGGTTGCTGAAATTTCAAGATCTTCTCTCTATGAGGCTCTCAGTTTTGCTCTTGTTCTCACTAACAAGTGTTCTCTTTTGGTCCTAGCCTTGTAGTATGTTGTTTTAGGATAAGAATAGGTGGGATTAATGTAAGAATATGGGTGGCTTTTTGTGAAGAGTGAAGACTTCTTTCTCCCACGGTTTGGACAAGGAAACAACGAGACACTTGTTAGCTTTAAATCCTAATTGCACTCAACCATGATCTAAGGTCCACAACTTTTGAACTTCTCCATGCAAAAGCCCTACCCTTGATTTGCTTCCACACTTTAATCATTGGAAATGTCTTATCATCCACTATCTCAATCCAAGGGCTTACATTTGCATGCAACTTCAAACAAATTTTCTACCCTTGGATCAAGCTTCAACAATTCTCTGTTCTCCTCTCAAATTCGGCTAACCACTTGTCTTCCTTACTCTAACACTTGTTCAATTTATTGTTTTAATAGAATACACTTGTCACATTTCATTTAAGTTTTTGTTAATTGCTAACAAGTCCTTTAAATTATAAAAATTCAAATTTGACCCCTAAAAATTTTTATAATTACACATTAGACCCAAAATTTCATGTTAGGCATAATTAAATTTGTTTAATGTGAAATTAAGGTTATTGAGTTTCTTTGAGTCAAAATTGACGCGATTTGCATTTTACTGGTAAATTTCTGGAGTTTTGTCGATTTAACCCTAGAAATTTATATTCATTTAATTTAATTTAATTTAATTTAATTTAATTTAATTTTTTATTTTTTTTTACATTCTCCAAATCTCTATTTAATTTAATTTAATTTAATTTAATTTTTTATTTTTTTTTTACATTCTCCAAATCTCTATTATCATCATATGACCATTTATGGTCATTTTTGAAAATATTTACCTTTGCCGACAATCGGGACAAAATTCTCTGGGGTCGTTTTATCGAAAAAATTTCTTATTAAAAATTCATGAACGTAGTCGTCCAAAACATCATATATATATATATATATATATATGAATTTGAATACACCATAGGATACATTGAGGGTCGGTGCTACAGTAGGTATCAGGATATCAATATCATCATACAACAATATAGACTTAATAAACTATACCAGATATGCATATTATCACTGGCATTTCCAAGAAACTAATATGATTGTTACTTTTGGAGCCATTATTCTTTCACATATTTAGTGTTCCAAATAACTTAATAATTAAAGAAAAGAATAGAATTTCGAACCAAGCTAGTGTATGAGGGTAAAGAGTAAGCCAAAATTAGGTATTCCTAAATGAAATTTAGGTCTTTTTGGGTTATACACCTCAAACACTTCATCTGCTTCTAATCCTACCATCATAGGGAGAAGAGATACAACTATAGTTCCTCAAACTTTGCTCGCAGGCTTCACACAAGCTTTGGAAGTCCATATACCATCTGCATTCCTCAAGTTTCGCCCGTAGGCTTCGCATAAGTTTTCGAAAAAATTTTCATACCATCACTTTCTCTTTACATTTTTTTATGTTTCCCAAATAATTTATCATAAGAATTGCACTAGTTTTACAGCCAAACATCACAAATAAAAAGTTTGCATAGTTAGCCCCAATCATAGCATCACATTGAACTATCCCAATGAATTATCAATACAAACAAGTTTCAACGAAATAGCCATATCTTAAATTGCAATGCATGAATCAATATAAATCAAATTGTCACACAAATTTTGGACATAAAGCTACAACTTTTATGTTCATAGTTAAGTTCAATTCCAATTGTATAAAGAAAACCAACAAATAATTTTTCAGCCTAAAATTTGTAATACCATTTGCGTAGTCATAATAGAACTGACATAACTTTTCTACACACTTTAGATTGAGGTGATTCTAGTAGCCATTTAAAGATAAGAGATGCCACTATAATTGCTATGTTCATAACTTTGCCTAATTCAGCCAAGAAGACAGCTCAAAATCGAAGCAAAGTTCAGCATCGAAACAGGGTAGAAACAGGGAAATTTTCTGTAGAAACATTCTAGTTTGAAAATTCACCAAAAATTCATTCCTCAATAAAATTATTCGAATCATATGTCATTTTAAAGCTACTGAAGTCTAGTTTCCTTAGGAAAAAACCACACTTAATTTACGGTTGTGTAATGAAAGTTATACATCAAAAACTGATACTTGGTCATGCTATCCAGCATACAAAATTTCTAGAGTTTCATTCAAGAACGAAATTCTCTCTTCCCTAATTTATTTCATCTGTGTTCCAGCGATACAAATACATCCAAAAACATGTTCTACAGGATTATTAGATATCAATTTAATAAATACATGTAAGGTACTTGCCTTTGGAAGTTTGAAATTCACTTTGCTCTCATATGTGCTTCTTCATCCAGATTCCTAACTTCCCAAGTGTCTTCAGCTTGTCCTAGGGTTGTTTTACTCCTTTTCTACACTTCCTTATATTAGGGACACTCAATATTTGGATGGAGGATGCTGAATTCAAGCTTAGATGGATGTTTCAATGGAGTTTGAGATAGTTTTTGTGAGAACAAGGAGAATGACGAATTTTGAAAGAAATGTAAGCTTTTTTCTCTTTCTCTCTCTCTTTACAACCCTAAGTGGATTGTGGGGTCCAAGTATAATGATGTGTTAAAGACTTAAGTGTCATGTGTAAGATGTGGAGGTGCCATGGTATCTAGTGTCATGCTCAATAATAGAGTGACACGCGTCCATTGTGGGTTTCACACCAAACCCTAATTCGGTTCTCTTCCCGATCGTTTTTATTCGCCGGTATGTCCCACTAGCCCATACCAATTTTAATATACATAATTTATAATTAAAACCATAACAAAATAAAGTATGCATCACACGTAAAAATTCATGAATTCTAACACGGTGCAATGTAATAATTTCCAATGCACTTAATAAAATAAAAAAATTACAAATGAAAATTCATGTTTTAATATTTTCTCAAAGTGGAGACTTACATCCTTCCCCTTTTAAAGATCCAGTCCTCCATATCACCGCTCGTGCTAAAAAAGATAGGGATACCTCTCCCTCATTTCTGACTTTAGCTCCCAAAATGCCTCTACAAAGGTGTAGTGTCTTCGTAGAACTTTTACCAATTTAATAATCTTGTTCCTTAAGTTTTGTTCTCGAGAATCTAATATCAGGATCAGTTGTTCAATATAAGTTAAATCTTCTGCACCTGAAGTGGCTCATAGCTAATCACATGTAAAGAATCATGAACGTACCTCCTCAACAAAGAAACATGAAAGGTAGGGTGAACTCCCTCAAGTGCCGGAGGTAAAGCCAACTTGTAAGCAGATATCCCAACTCTGGCTAGAATCTCAAAAGGGCCAATATATCTAGGGCTGAGCTTTCCATTTTTCTTTCCAAATCTCATCACACCTTTAGTTGGAGAAACTTTGAGAAAAACTTTATCTCATACCTTAAATTCTAATTCCCTGCGCCTCTGATCAGCATAACTCTTTTGGCGAAATTGAGCTATTCTGAGCTTATCTCGAATGATCTGAACTTTTTTCTGTGGTTTCTTGCAGATAAGAGAGCCCTGTTTTAGATTGAAACATTTTTTTCTCTCCTATTTCTAACTAACAAAGAGGAGTTCTATATTTTCTCCCATATAATACTTCAAATGGTGTCATGTCAATGCTGGAGTGATAGCTATTGTTATAAGCAAATTCCATTAACATTAAATGTTCAGCTCAACTTCCACGAAACTCTAAAACACAAGTTCTCAACATATCCTCCGGAATCTGTATAGTCCTTTCTGACTGCCCATCTGTCTGAGGATGATATGCCATGGAGAAATTAAGTTTAGTTCCCAACCTGGTCTGAAAACTTTGCTAAAATCAGGAAACAAATCTTGAATCTCTATCAGAGACAATGGACACTAGTATACCATTCAATCTCGCAATCTCATTGATATAAATTTTAGCCAGCTTATCTATGGAATAAGTCACTACCACTGGGAGAAAGTGAGCTAACATGGTGAGATGATTCACTATAAACCAAATAGCATCAAATCCCCTCGGAGTCCTAAGCAAACCTGAGACAAAATCCATGATAACGTGCTCCCATTTCCATTCTAGAATAGAGTGGCTTGAGTAGTCCCCCTGGTCTCTGGTATTCAGCCTTTACTTGTTGGCATGTCAAGTATTTTCGAACAAACTCGGTAATGTCTCTCTTCATACCAGACCACCAAAAGGATTGAAACAAATCTCTGTACATCTTGGTAGATCTCAGATGAATAGAAAAAGCCGAATTATGTGCTTCCTCCAAAATAAATCTCCGCAACCCCAGAGTTTCTAGAACTACCAATCTATCTCGGAATCTGATTATCTCTTTTGATATATTGAATTTAGGCTTCCCCCCTTTTTGCATATCTCCCTTGAACTTAATTGTCATCTCATCGATTTGCTTGGCATTCCTGATGCGATCAGATAAATTTGGTCAAACCATAAACCAAGCCAAAAGAGATCCTTGGCTGGTAATCTCAGTATCAATCCTTAGTTGCTCAAACTCAACTATCATCTGATGTTCTCTCACCCATAGAGATGCAACGGACATTGTGGATTTACGGCTGAGTGCGTCCGCAACCACATTTGCTTTGCCAGGTTGGTATTGAATAGTAACATCATAATCCTTCAATAGCTCAAACCATCCACCCTGCCTTAAATTTAACTCCTTTTGAGTAAATAAGTATTTAAGACTTTGATGATCGGTGAATATTTCACAGTGCCCCCCATAAAAGTAATGTCTCCAAATCTTCAGAGCAAAGATAATAGCTACAAGTTCTAGATCACATGTCAGATAATTCACCTCATGAGGTTTTAACTGCCTGGAAGTATAGGCTATCACATTCTATCCCTACATCAATACACAATCTAAACCAGTCCTAGATGCATCACTAAAGATCACATATCCCTGTCTATTGACCAGTAACGTTAACACTAGGGCTGATATGAGCCTATCCTTTAGTATCTAGAAACTAACTTCACACTGTTCATCCTACCAGAAAGGTGCATTTTTATGAGTCAATTTTGTAAGTGGAGCAGCTATCGAAGAGAAATCCTTAACAAATCTACAGTAATAATATGCCAAACCCAGAAAACTATGCACCTTTGTAACTATAGTAGGTGTGAACCAATTAACAACTGTTTCAACCTTCTTCAAATCTACAGAAAGCCCTCCACCAGAGACAATATGACCCAAAAAGATTATTTCACTTAGCTAGAATTCACATTTACTTAGTTTGGCATATAATTTTTCGGTTCTCAAAGTCTATAAAGTTATGCGGAGATGCTATTCATGTTGAGCTCTATCTTTGGCGTACACTAGAATATCATCAATAAACACCACAATAAAATCATCCAGATAGGGTCTCAAAACACGGTTCATCAGATCCATAAACATTGCTGGAATATTAGTTAACCTAAATGGCATCACTAGAAACTCATAGTGGCCATAGCGGGTACAGAAAGCTGTGTTACATATATCTTCCTTCCTGACCCTAATCTGGTGATAGCCTGATCTGAAATCCAATTTGGAGAAAACCATGGCATCTCTCAACTGATCAAACAGATCATCAATTCTCGGCAATGTGTATTTATTCTTGATGGTAACTTGATTCAACTTCTGGTAGTCAATACACAACCTTAAGGAACTATCCTTCTTTTTTACAAATAACACCGGTACACCCCAAGGAGAAACACTTGGATAAACAAACCCCTTGTCCACAAGTTCTTGCAACAGAGTTTTCAACTCCTTCAACTCAGCTGGTGCCATTCTATATGAAGCCATAAAAATGAGGATGGTATCTGGCATCACATTAATGGGAAATTCTATCACTCAGACTGGAGGTAATCCTGGCAAATCATCTGGAAATACGTCAGGAAAATCTCGTATTCCTGGTATATCACATAACTAAGGCTGTTCTTTCTTGTCTTCAGTGACATAAGCTAAGTACCTTTGACAACTTTGAAAACCATCCTAGTTGCTCGAATAAAAGATACGACTGAAACTCTGATAAATCTATCACCAATAAACAAAATTTGTTGTCATCCAGGTGGTGAAAAACAAAAAGTCTTTCAGTGACAATCAACTAGTGCATAATTAGATGACAACCAATCCATACCCAGAATTACATCCAGATCTATCAACTCCAAAGGTAACAAATCAATGTT
This sequence comes from Dillenia turbinata, assembly GCA_037126225.1. Lineage (NCBI taxonomy): Eukaryota > Viridiplantae > Streptophyta > Magnoliopsida > Dilleniales > Dilleniaceae > Dillenia > Dillenia turbinata. Next base: position 20,697,962 of record JBAMMX010000007.1, read on the forward strand.
AAAGTCATCTCCCTAGAAGCTCACAATGTAGCCTCTATAAATCTCAGTAATCAAAACCTCATCACTAAGTGGTGTAGCAACCTACAACCTCTGCTCTAAAGGTTCAGACCCATACGACAAAAGTATGACAAATGATAAGGAAATAAATGAATGCATGGCACCTGGATCAATCAAAACACGAACATCATAGGAAAATAATTTTATTCTACCTGTAATCACGTCAGGTGATGCATGAGCCTCCTAAGCAGTAACTGCATGAACCCTAACCTGACCTCCTAGGCCTGGTGGCATACCTTGAGGTCGTCTCTACTGTGGCCGTGGTGGTAAAGCTGGTCTTGGTGGTTGTGACCTCAATGGAACTGGAAGGGCTACTACCTACTGAGCTGATAGGGGTCTATGTAGAGGAACATGATTTAGGGGAATAGGTTGCGGTTGCCCGGACCTAAGAGGATAATGTGATGCATAATGACCAGGCTGAAAACAAGTGAAACAAAGCCTCATTCCTCCTTCACATGGTCCAGTATGAAGATTCCCACAAGTAGAACATGCGGGCCTCTTGTGGGAGCTCTCACCCTGTTCAAAATGTCTTTTCTTCTCCTTTTTCCTTTTCATACTTGATGCTTAAACTTCAACTGGTCTCTTTCCCCGCAACCTTTCCTGTTTGTCCTCCGTAACCAATTCTAATGCCTTTGTATTATTCACAAGATCCCGATAAGTCGTAAAAGGCTGAACTACTAGATACCTCTGGAAAAAGGATCGTAATACTTTCTTAAACCTCGTAGCTCTCTTTTCATCTGTATCAACTAATTTTAGAGCATACATTGACAATCTAGCAAAACGTTCTTCATATTGGCTAATTGTCTGATTGCCCGTCTCAAATTCAAAAACTCAGACATCTTCTGATCTATAATGAATGTAGGTACGTATCGCTCGTGGAAGATCTAAGTAAAATCACCCCAAGACATATACCGAAGGTCATCTCCATAGTAGAGTCTCAACTCCGAACTCTACCAGTCATATGCAGCTTCCTTCATATAATGGGTAGCCAGTCTAACCTTATACTCCTCTACAATCATAAACTCAGAAAAGAGTCTTTGCATCTCTACAATCCAGGTCTCCACCACCTGAGGATCATCACTCCCTGAAAAGATCATCGACTCCATCTTTCTGAACTCAGTTATTAGTTTATGGAATCTCTGGTCATCTAGAGGTATATATATGTTTCCTCTATCTTCCTGTCCTTCTCCATACTCAGTGACTCGATCTCTACTTGATCCAATCTGACCTGATTTAGAACCGACTGATACCACTAGAGTCGTTGAAACTAACATAACTGAAGAAGTAAGGTTGACATGAGTAGCTAGAGAGACTCCTGCAGTCTCACTCCCTATCATTGGTTGAGATAGTCTCTTTGTCAATTTGCGAATGTTCCCTGACATAGTACCTACCAAAGCCATCAAAGTAGCTAAAACCTACTATAGATATGGCCCCTCTAGCCTCTGATCACTTGGTGCCTGGGATAGAGGCTCCTGTCTCTACTCATCATCTCTATGCTCTCCCTCAAGAGGTATTTCAGCTTGTCTCCTGGTTCTAACAATTCTGCGTGCTAATAACCTGATGAATGCAAATGACAAATAACGACACTCATAATAGTAACCACCCTCTATCTAGTAGTCTAAACCTATAGTCTTAAATCCTAGGTGTAGATTATCCAAAACTTTGGGCTTTGATACCAACTATGATGACCCGCTATCCAGGTATCGCACCTCCTAGTAGAAAAGAACAGACATGTAAATGCAGAAGCAACAAATATGATTAAAATGCGACATCCGGATTCGCGACAGTCGTACCGTGTGTGATAACATAGAAGGAGATTTAAATTAAAAGAAAATCATTTACTCGATCTTTCCAAAAGAAAACTTGGCAGAGTCTCCCCTATTTAGTGACTATTAACTACCTGGGGTTAATATGATAACCTGACAGATATCAATATAACACTTCTATTATTAGACAAGTTGGGATCAATAGCCCTCTTGACCACCCAGTACCATACGCCATAATATACAAACACTTTATCTACAAAACTATAGATAAGGTTCCTTTGTATCAAACCATATATCTATACTTATTACATGACTCAGACTATTCAAAATAACACAAATATGTATATGCCTCAAACAAGATACAAAGGTCAAAGATGAGTAGGGATCTAAATCCCTCAGCTCAAATGTCTCTACCCTAAACTTCCCTTTCGTCACCCAGATCACATGAAAACAAGGATATCGATGCCAGTATAAACTGAGCAAGTACATGGGGAACCAATAGCATACATGGCAAGCAAGGAGGCACCAGGATATCAACATCATCATACAACAATATAAACTCAATAAACTATACCAGAGATACATATTATTACCAGCATTCTCAAGAAAACTAATATGATTGTCACTTTTGGAGCCATTATTTTTTCCCATATTCAATGTTCCAAATAACTTAATAATTAAAGAAATGAATAGAATTTCGAACCAAACTAGTGTATGAGGGTCTGGAAGAATAAGCCAAAATTGGTATTCCTAAATGAAATATAGGTCTTTTTGGGTTAGACACCTCAAACACTTCACCAGTTTCTAATCCTACATTCATAGGGAGAAGAGATATAACTATAGTCACTCAAGTTTTGCCCACAGGTTTTGCACAAGTTTTGGAACTACATATACCATTTGTATTCCTCAAACTTCACCCGCAGGCTTCGCATAAACTTTCGAAGAAATTTTCATACTATCACTTTCTCTTTACATTTTTTTATGTTTCCAAAATCATTTATCACAAGAATTGCACTAATTTTACAGCCAAACATCACAAATAAAAAGTTTGTATAGTTAGCCCAATCATAGCATTACATTGGACTATCCCAATAAATTATCAATACAAACAAGTTTCAATGAAATAGCCATATCTTAAACTGCAATGCATGAATCAATATAAATCAAATTTCCACACAAAGTAAGGACATAAAACTACAACTTTTATGCTCGTAGCTAAGTTCAATTCCAATTGTACAAAGAAAACCAACACAATAAATTTTCAGCCGAAAATTTGTAATACCATTTGTGTAGTCATAGTAAAACTAACATAGCTTTTTCTACACACCCCAGATTGAGGTGATTCTAGTAGCCATTTAAAGATAAGAGATGGGACTATAATTTCTATGTTCATAACTTTGCCTAATTCAGCCAAGAAGACAGCTCAAAATCGAAGCAAATTTCAGCACCGAAACAGGGCAGAAACAGGGTAATTTTATGTAGAAACATTCTAGTTTGAAAATTCACCAAAAATGCATTCCTTAATAAAATTATTCGAATCATATGTCATTTTAAAGCTACTGAAGTCTAGTTTCCTTAGGAAAAAACTTCACTTAATTTATGGTTGTGTAATGAAAGTTATACATCAAAAACTGATACTTGGTCATGTTGTTCAGCATACAAAATTTCTAGGGTTTCATTCAAGAACGAAATTGTCTCTTCCCTAATTCATTTCATCTATGTTCCAGCAACACAAATATATCCAAAAACATGTTCTACAGGATTATTAGGCATCAATTTAACAAATAAATATAAGGTCCTTGCCTTTGGAAGCTTGAAATTCACTTTGCTCTCATATGCGCTTCTTCATCCAAATCCCTAGCTTTTTAAGTGTTTTCAGCTTGTCCTAGGGTTGTTTTACTCCTTTTTTACACTTCCTTATGTTAGGAACACTCAATACTTGGATGGAGGATGCTGAATCCAAGTTTAGATGGATATTTCAATGGAGTTTGGGGGTAGTTTTTTTGAGAACAAGGAGAACGACAAATTTTGGAAGAAAGGTAGGCTTTTCTCTCTTTCTCTCTCTCTTTACAACTCTAAGTGGATTGTGGGGTCCAAGCATAATGATGTGTTAAAGACTTAAGTGCTATGTGTTTGATGAGGAGGTGCCATGGTTTCTAGTGTCATGCTCAATAATAGTGTGACGCGTATCCATTGTAGGTCTCACACCAAACCCTAATTCGGTTCTCTTCCTGATCGTTCTTATTTGTCGGTATGTCTCACTAGCCCATACCAATTTTAATATACATGATTATAATTAAAACCATAACAAAATAAAATTCACGAATTCTAGTACGGTGCAATGCAATAATTTTAAATGCACTCAATAAAATAAGAAAATTGTAAATGAAAATGCATGATTTAATATTTTCTCAAAGTGGGGCCTTACAAACTGTGTCTTTTCTTGTTGTCTTCATAGCTTGACCCGATGCCATGCCTCGGAAGAAGTAGAGCCCCTCGCATTGCTCACCCGCACTAAGCAGCATCCTCAAATTATGGTCCTATATAACACAAAATTTATTAGTGAACTGAACTATGCAATCTGAATCTTCAGTCAACTGTGATACTGAAATCAAGTTACACTTCAAATTAGGCACATATAACATATTATTCAATTTTAGGTGTTCGTTCAACACTATGGTTCCTTCTTTCTCTGCCATTGTTTTCTTCCCATCAAGTAGTCTAACAGGGCACGTGAGAACTTCTTTCACATTGCTCATCAACTCAAGGCTACATGTCATATGATGAAAGGCCCTAGTATCAATTATCCATTACATTGTCTTATGCTTACCACATAATCTTCCTTCATTTCTTTCTTTCTGTGTGTTCAACAAATTAAGCAATAAGCTTCATTGTTCATTGCTAAATCCACTCAACATTCTTTTGTCTATTTTGATTGTTTTTCCTTGATCCATGCTTTCCTGTGCTGTCATCAGTGCTCTGTTGGCCTGTATTTGCCCACTGTATCCTTTGCCTCCAGATGCTACTTGTTGCCCATGTTCTCCTTATCCATAGCCTGTTCCACGTCCGCTTTCTCAAGGTCAATCACCCCTCCAATCAGGGTACCCAATTATCTGGAAGCATGATTCTACATCATGTCCTGTCCTCTTACAATTTGAGCACACCACGACTTTGTTCTTGCTCTCGATCTGTCTCTTCAAACTTGTTACTGTTTAAACTGCAAAGGCCATGGGCTCACTCTGTAACACCGTTTTTCGGTGACTGTGTATCATGTACCACTCCTTATGATTCTATATATATATTAACATCCTTTTGAGACATCTAAAATGAAATTTTAATTATCTATTTATTTATTTTGAGATTTTGACTCAAAGTTGCTGAAACCGAAAATTTTATCGGTAAGGTAAAAACCTTCTCGGCAAGCGTCGGCAAAGCCTAAAAAAGTAAAAAATGATTAAGAGAAGGCCTACACACTTAAATACAGATATTTAAATGAAATTTCACATATTTAAGAAATTTTAAAATTTCATAAGAACAAAAAATACAAATTGTTAAAAGTTAGGGGTCTAAATGTAAATAAGGAAAGTGGAGGGATTAAGTTGCAAAATACTCAAAGATAGACAATTGGAGCCAAATGATTGGACAAGAGGACACCAAAACTATTAGTGGCCACATAGGACATTCCACTAACAAAGTTGGAAGAAGATTGCTTGTAAAGAACAAAATAATGCATGAAATGTGATTTTAAAGGGATTTAAGTGGATTTCTTGCGCTTTCTTTCCTCTTGGCCAACTTGGATACTTCTTTTGTATGCATGGTGTTTTGTATGTATGGTGGTTGCTTGCTGTCATTTCAAGTACATAAAATAAGTCTTGACAAGTGTAGGATGAGATAAAGCATGCAAAATAAATTAAGGGTCAAGATAGTTTGATTAGGTTTATATAAAGACCAAAACCAACCATTTTCTCTTCTATTCTCCTTACTTGGCCGAGGGTTTTAGTAAGGAAAGAAGGATTTCCGATGTTCAAGTGAAATTCTTGGAGCATTAAAGAAGAAACACAAGTAAAAGAGGTAAAAACATTCTTGACTCTATATCTCTAGTTGATTGAAATAGTATAAGGATTGTGTAGTGATTGATGTTTGATAAATTATGTTACTATGGTGCCAAGGTGATCAAGGTTTCAAGAAAATCAAGATTAGGGTGATGAATATTAGATAGCGAAAGATCATACAAAAGAAGGTAAAATACTCAAATTCGAAGTCTTTACAAGTAGTGAAATTAAATGCATGTACTAGCATGCTAGAAATGAATATTTTATATTTAAGCTATGTGTAGTCTTGCTATGATATCTCATTGTGTAGGACTCAAAATTTTAAACTATTTTTTTTTGCGTAAACTAGACTCCCTAAGATTTAAAATAAGGTATGACATGAAAATTTCCATTAAGAATGTGATTTATAGTGATTTTTGGAAAGGGACAACAAAATGACATGTTTTGTTTTTCATCCTCTGTGCACGGCCAGTGTGTCGTATAAAATTTTAAAATATCTTCTGTACAAAATTTAGAGAAACTTAAAACATCAAAGTTTTAGTTTTTTGTCTTAACTTTAAAATGAGCCAAATTTCACTTAAATCGAAGTAGTGTGCTAGGAGTTATGGCATTTTTACTGAATCAGGACAGAACATGAATTAAGATTTAAACTGAGACAGAAATAGGTTTTTTTAAAAGTTTTCATTTGAAATTTGATGAAATACATAACATGAAAGTTGTAGGGCTGTCTCTTACCATTCAGTAGCAATTTAAATCACTTAATTCAGAGTTATATAGAGAAAGTTAAGATATTTTTCCTAAGACTGCGCAAGAGTAGAACTTGAAAATCCGAAATTTTGTAAATGTATGGGTTTAAACAAACTAGGGTGAATTGGAAATTGGGCTTAAAAAAAATTTAGTGAAATTATTGAAAGAAATAGGGGGATTGACATATGTATATATATTATTGTCTTGGGCATAGACGACTATACTACACTCGAGGGGTGACTCAGTTGAGTATTGAAGTTTTAGGGGAGTGGTGTACCCTTCCCATACATGTGAGTGGGTTTTTATTGTTGCCATGTAGTTAATGAGCAAAACCATATTCTATTACTTTTAAAATATAATTTTATGAAATGACTTGTTAAATGGTTTGATAACGATTTTGTGATAAATAGAGTATCCCAAAATTTTTTCTTAATATACATCTATGAATTTTGATGAAAAATATGTGTCATGTTTTGAACCATGAAATGTACTTTGATGATGTAAATATATGGAAATATAAGAGGTACCAGATTTCAAAATTTTCCCTTTACATATATGGCACGATTGTTTGATTGATGATTTTGATGCGAGACTAGATGCTCGGGCATTAGTACCTGAATCCCCTTGATCGTAGATCGGGGATAGTACTTATAGTCAGGATATTATGATACAAAAAGACGTTGTCCCGCGCAGACTCGTCTCAGATGATATAGCAGACCCATCTCGTTGTATAGATAGTCGCACGATTGCGATGTTATCGAGATACAGACACTCCATATGGTTAGGTGGCGTGTATAGGATACTAGATTTTTGAATTAGCCAAGTTGAATCGAAAGGGGAGAACTGAATGACGTTTTAGTCTAGTATTTGGGGATGCCCGACGCCAACGCCAATGTTAAGGTTGTTTATCCGTTAAAAAAAAAAAAAAAAAAAAAAAAAAACAACCTTGATGGCTCGTCATTGGTCGAGGTAGACCCTTGTCGAGAGTTTTGGCATAACTCTATGATTTATGACATGAGGTTGGATGCATGTGTTTTATGGATGATGATGTTAAGTAAATGTGTTTGAAATTATCATACATACTTGAAATATGGAATAAAGTATATATATATGGTTTTAATACTCCATTTTCACACCACTTATTAATTACATGTTACGATTATTCACTCACTGAGTAAATAATTTTACTCACCTATCACTCCCTTAAATTTTATAGAGATAGTATTTAGAGGGATACGTTAATAAACATCGATGTACACAAATTTCAGAGACTATCATTAGAGACGTATCAAGGTTTGAAACTTCCATTGTATTTTTGAGGATATTAGTTGATCATGTTAGAATGACTGTATGAAACAAAGGAACTTTCATTTGTAGTATATATATATTTGAGAACTTTTGTATTTTAAATACTAATAAAATATTTGTAACTGAAATTATGATTAGTCTTGTGTTACCTTGAGAATACGTGGCGGAGTTGGGCTGGTGTTAGAGGTAACGGACGACTGTTCATGGCTTCTGGGTCACAGATCGGGGCGTGACAGTTTTCTTGGTCTCAGAACCCTAGTTGGTTGAGCGCTGAGTTTTATGAAAGACTTCAAAATTTTTCAAGTATTGTTTTCAAAGTTCTCAATATTTGAAATAAATTTGAAAGTTTCCTTACAGTCATAAAATCCCTAAAGATGATTTTATGCAAATGAGTTCATTCCATTTAGGGAGTTAGATACTCCATATCTAGCCCAAATTCCTTATTTATAGCTGATAGAGGTTCTTTCATTCAGAACCATGCCTTTTAGACGCAGCACGAGGTGGACTAACAGAGTTACACCTACTGCTCCAGAGGTCGCGTCGTCTTCACACACACCCCCTCCAGTACCACCTCAGCCAGTTCCGATGGCCGAAATTCCAACAACTGAAATTCTGACACCTTTGCTAGATGCCTTGAGACAGTGACTCGAATGATGGAGCACCTATGGGGTACGAATGCAGCCCCCACCACCATCTACGATAGTTCTTACTCCAGCTAGAATGGCACCTGCCCCGACTGCCCCTGTTTCTTCTGTGCCTGCCCCAAGCGACAACACGATTCTGACACTTCGCTGCATCCACGAGTTGACCCAGTTGGTCAAGGAGGCTTGGTTGTTGGGTTGTACCGATTTCAGAGGATCCAGTGATGCTACAGCAGCAAAGCATTGGGTCAACCGAACCCGCCGGATACTGACAGATCTTGGGTTAGAAGACGAGTTGAAACTGAGGTTAATAGTATGATTACTTGATGGTGATGCACTCACCTGGTGGGAGACCATGGTTGATGACTCTACAGAGCCCCCAAGTTGGGGAGACTTTGTGCGAGAGTTTGACGAGAGGTATTTTACAGAGTACCTGTAGGATCAGAAGAGGGCGGAGTTTCTTCATCTCCGCCAGGGGGCAAGATCGGTGTCCGAGTTTGAGGCAGAATTAAGGAGATTAGCCACCTTTGTTCTCGACCTGGCCACACAAAGATAGTTCCGGTTCAAGTTTGAGGACGGACTCAACTTGAATATCAAGAAATACATGTCAGTGTCGAAGAATCACTCCTTCAAGGTGGTCTTGGAGTTGGCCTACCGCACTGAGGAGATAATACAGGCAAAGTGTAGGTGGAGGGAGAACCGAGACCAGAAAAGGAAGAGGCCTTGATTTCAGTCTGGTCAAAGTTCGAAGAAGGACCGGAGTCAAGGCCCTCAGAGAGACCCCACAGCTATAGGGTTAGCTGGCTTTCTCCAGGGGCCACGCCCTCGGAGTTTTAGATGCCCCGCCCCTAGTGCCCGATCAGTGAGTTAGTTTGCTGGGCCGAAAAAGCCCCTATGTCGCAATTGTGGCAAAACTCATTTAGAATTCTGTAGAGAACCTGTGAGATGCTACCAGTATGGGAAACCGGGACACATTCGTAGCATTTGCCCAGATTTAGGATTTGGGGGGCAGTCAAGTCAGAGCCGCCCGAGTGGACCACGCGAGAGTCAGCCGAGAGCACTGCCCCATCAGTTTCTACTGCTCCACGGACTGTGGTCGGAAGCAACATCGTACCCACTCCTCAGTGATAGCAGTAGAGGACTCAGGCTCACGTCTTTGCAATAACACATGAGGAATCCCAAACCAATCCCGAAGTGATTATCGGTAACCCTCCGATAGACTTTCCTGTATAGGTTTGATCTCCTAATAGTTATTTTGAGGCATGATATACTATGATAACTCATGTAATTCTCGACAGCTAAGATGCTATAAGCTTCAATCCTTTTGATATATATATATATATTTATATATATATGTATATATATATGTATGTATATAATCTCATGTTGACTTCCCAAGTAAAGGTTGATGATCCTCTTTTATTTAAATTCGCCATTAGGTACCATGAAAATCTTTGGAATTAATGCCCGAGTTTTGATAGACACCGGGTCAAATTATTCATATGTGAGCACCCAGTTTTCTCAGCAGCTTGATAGACAACTCTCTCCATTGATCGAGGAGATATTGGTTATCACACCATTGGGCGAGCAGTTGGTCTGGAATTTTATTTACCGAGGCTGCGAGATATGAATTGGAGAGGTGATGTTAGAGGCAGATCTTATACCTCTCGACTTATATGATTTTGATGCCATCTTAGGAATGGACTAGCTGAGTTTTCACTGAGCCGTTGTTAACTGTTTCACTAAAGAAGTAGAGTTTCGAAAGTCGGGATAGCCATTACTGATATTTGCGGGAGAGAGATGGGTACTACCCCGATGTGTTATTTCAATATTGGAGGCTAGGCGGTTGGTACTGTAACACCGATACCTCGGTGTACTCTTTATTGTACTTCTCTTCATATTATATATATTATTACTCTTGTTTCAATATAGAAAATCCACTAAAAAAATTTTCCGTTAAAACCACTCCCGAAAATTTTGACACAATCGCCGATAAATTTAAAATTTTCTAAAATTACCACCGATGGTCTAATAATAATAAAAATGACTCTAGAGTGCATAAAAATCTCAAATTTGGATAGATCTTATTTCGTAAAGCTAAATCACAGATTCTCGAAAAAAAAGTCGCCCGAAAATTCTAATTTGGGTCAAAGGCTGTTCGGAATGGCTAAACGACCACGTTTTGCCATGGGATAAATTAAATTAGACCTAATACAAGATTTTTGGTCTAACTTGAAATTTATAAAACTTTGCCCTTAAAATCGCTTAAACCGAAAATTTCATCGGTAAGCCGAAAATCTTCCCAAAAAGTGCCGACAAACCCTAAAATCACTAAAAATAGCTAACAAAAGCCAAAACAGTTAAGTATAAGTATAAAAAAGTGAATTTGAAAAATTGAAAAAAAAAATCGGATTAAAAATCGCAAAGGGTCAAATTTATAATTTTGAAAAGTTTAGGGACTAAAAGTGAAAATATGAGAACTTGAGGGACTAAGTTAGAAAACCAACTATTGAATGACAATTGGAGATCAACTATTGGCCAAGAGAACACATAGTGACCACCTAAACTCATTTCACCAAAGAGAAACCTTATTGGTTGAAATATTCTTGCATGAATTCTTATTGGTTGGTCAAAAACCCTTTCTTTGTACTTGGAATTCATCATGGACAAATTTGATAAGAAGGTGGATGCATGGAGGTAGTTTGTAAGCAATTTGCATGGGAGAAAGACTTAGGACAAGTGTAGAGTGGAGGTCTTGCATGCAAAAATGAATCAACGATCAAGATAGCTTGATTTAGTTTATAAAAAGATCAAAACCAACCATTTTCTCTTCTATTCACTCACTTGGACGAAATTTTTACTAAGAAAAGAGAGATTGCTCATGTTCAAGTAGAATTCTTGGAGCATTAGAGAAGGAACACAAGTAAAAGAGGTAAGAATATTTTTGACTCCATATCTCTAGTTGTTTGAGATAGTATAAGAATTGTGTAGAGATTGATGTTTGATGAATTATGTTACTATGGTGCTAAGGTGATCAAGGTTTTAAAAAAATCAAAATCAATTGATGGGTATTAGTTAACAAAAGATCATACAAAGAAATATAAAATACTGAAACTTGCAGTCTTTACAAGTAGTGAAATTAAATACATGTACTAGCATGCTAGATATGAATATTTCAATTTGAGCAAACTATAGTAATTCCATGATATCTTATTCTATGATGATTGAAATTTAGATTGATTTGATTTTGGTAAAACTAGACTCCCTAAGCTTTAAAATGAGCTATGGTGTAAAACTTTTCATTAATAAATAAAATTATGGTGATTTTTAGAAGAAAAGGTAAAAATCGATGTTATATTCACTGTCCTGTGCACGACCAGTAAATTGATTTAGATATTAAGATAACTTCTGGATAGAATTAGGGAAAACTCAAAACATGAAACTTTTATATCTCTGTCTTATCTTTAAAATGAGATAAGATTAACTTGAATTGGAATAGTATACTAGAAGTTATGGTATTTTTACTAAAACTGTACAGAGTATAATTTAGAACTAGAACTGATATAGAAATGAAATTGTATAAAATTCTGCACTTATAATTAAAGGAAGTACTAAACATGAAAGTTATAGTAATATCTCTTATCTTTCAATAGAACTTAGAATCATGTAAATCAGAGTTGTATATACTGAGATATGAATTTTCTACCAAAATTACGCAAATTTAGTTATACAAGTACTAACTGTGTTGAAGATAGATTTTTGTAAATTCGTGCAATATGAATTTGGAGATGAGTTAAACACAAAAAATGTAGATACATGTCTTAGTTTTAATTAACAATTTGAATCACTCAATTCCAAGTTATATAGAGAAGGTTATGTCATTTTTCCTAAGACTGCATAAGAGTAGAACTTGAAAAATCTGAATTGGCTTAAACAAACTAGGGTGATTGGAATTGGACTTAATCAAATTAGGTTTTCTTCAAGTTTCATTCAACATCTCTAAATAAGAAAGTTTTTTCTTCACTCCTAGTATAACATATCTAATTTTGGAGCCAAAAGAATGAGCCTAACATGATGAACTTCTTGTAGTTGAAAGTTAGGAGGGTGGAGGAAAGAAAGATCCTTTGAAGAAAAGTCTTGATTTAGACTTGAAGTATCAATATTTGAGTAAATGAACTTCTGCACTTTGTTTTAAACTTGAAGACCTAGTGTGAATGTTTTAATATGCTTATTTTAACTTAGATTAGAGATGAAAACAAAGAGACCGAATCCTAAATGAGTGCAGAATTTTGAGTGCAAAAGTTATGAATATATGTGTGTATTTGTTGGTTAAAATGAGGAAGAAAGTTATGCAAAAACTGAGTTGTGTTTGGCCAAGAAATTGGAGTGGTGAAAGGGCTAAATGTAAGCTGAAATTGTGTTTTGCCTTTAGTACATTTTGTGTGCAGAAAAGTGGATAAGAATGGTGACTATATGCATGAGTAGGTGAGCTGAAAGTTGTCCCTCATGTGGTGAAGTTGCATGCAGAACTTAGAATAAATGTGATGAGTGTATATGTATGTTTATTGGTTGAAAGGATGGGAGAAAGTGTGCAGAATTTTGGGGTATAAAGGTGAATGTGTGTATACGTATATGAGGCCTAAATTGTGAAGGATATGTGTGTATTTATGTATGGATTGTATATGTGTGTTAAGGTAGTATGTTGGTGATGTTATGAGAAATGTATAGAAATGAGCATTAAAATAGTTGGCTTGGTGATGAAAATGAAACAGCATGTGTACTTTGCAAACCCTACTTATGATATCCTAGACTTTGATCCTAGATAAAAGATTAGTTAAAATAAAATGTAATATTGAATTTTTCAATGGTAATGACACTTATGTATATATTATGTATTGCTATTGTAGTAATACATTGTTGATCGATCGAGGGAAACACATTTTTGACACATTGTGGTGTTTTTAGGGAGTGACATACCCTCCCGTATACTGTTGGTGGGACTTCTATATTATTCTTTCGATTGAACAAATTTATGTTTTATGGTTTTTCAAATGATATATTTTATGACATGAGTGAAAGCATATGATTTTAACTATGTTTTATAAATGATGGCTTTTGTGATTCATTGGAGTGTCCCAAATGATTGATTCGAATGTTATGCATCCATGGTTTGAAATGAAATGATATTGTGCCACTTTTTGAAATCTTGATATGATTTATATGCTACCATTGCGTTGGCACTGATTTGAAATATTTTGATAAAATATATTGGCACATGGTTTTGATATGATTTGATGAGATATGTAGGCCGGATGCCTACTTGTGATGAGATTGATATGATGACGTAATGATGTTCCTTAATGGATTTCGTAGCTATGAATGACGTTTGTAGAGGCACTCCATGTTGCCCGGATACGCTTCTGCATGAGGTATTCGCAAATGTTATATATATAGGTGCGTTCGGATGAACCAAAATTTGGGGAGCACGTGTGTTACGCCACAGTCTAGCTCCGAGTAAGGCACTATACTCGATTTGTTGATTATACGTATAGACACGGGCTAACCGGTTGAACCAAATGTGGGGAGGACATGTGTTACGTCACTATCTAGCACTTGGTGAGGCCTATGGCCAACGTTGGGGTAGAGTGCTAATTTTATATACTTGCATATGAAAACCCCCAACGCGCTCATCATTGGTCGAGGTAGACCACTGCCGGGGTTATTTTATTGGCAAGCTCTAATTGATTTCGGGAATGTAAATTGATGCATACTTTGATACTATTATGTGTGATATGTGATCACTTGGTTTCTGGACATGACATACTTGGTTTTGATATCATATTGGTTTTGAAATGTACTTTGACACTCCATGCTTACACTTATATCGAGAACATATTTTGATCCCCTCACTCACTGAGTATTTTTCCATAATACTCACCCCTCACTTTCCTTGATTTCAGAGATAGATTGACAGGAAGATATGTCGAGAGAGTTCGACATACTTGATTTGAATTGGAGACCTTGGACTTTGGGTATGGTATCAACCATTCTTTCACAGTGATGTATTTGATGATGTTGGATGATATATATGTACATTTGAGGTCTATAGAATGATCATTGTATACATTTATTGGGATGATTATAATTATATTATGTAATGTAATTGAAACTCTCAAATATATTGTATACTTATGTATTGAGGCAAATATCTTGCATTTTGCATTTTTTACTTGGGAAAAAGATATTTTGAGAAAAACAGGTTCTATACAGGTATTGATTTCTAGCCTTCGTTGCCTTGATATGTATGCCCTTTGATGGGCAACGTACGAGGTAACGGGTGGTTGTTCACGGCCTTAGATCGAGGATCGAGGCATGACAGGTACGTTGAGGATGTATAGCCTACCTAGTCCATGTAATAGACACCATGGTAGAAGGCCCAAGACTTGATGACGTCCCAGTGGTGTAGGAGTTTGCTGATGTTTTCCCTGAGGAGCTACCTGGACTACCTCCAGTCTGGGAGTTTGCTTTTAAAATAGATATAGCTCTCGGGATAACTTCGACTTCTATTCCGCCATACAGAATGGCACAAGCTGAGTTGAGAGAACTAAAGGTCCAGTTGCAAGAATTATTGGACAAGGGGTTTATTCTACCAAGAACTTTGCCTTGGGGTGCTCCGATACTATTTGTAAAGAAGAAAGACGGCTCTTTCTGACTCTGCATAAATTATCGTCAATTGAACAGAGTGACCATCAAGAATTGGTACACGCTACCATGTATAGATGATCTGTTTGATCAACTTCAAGGTACCCGAGTTTTCTCGAAGATTGACCTTAGATCTGGGTATCATCAGTTATGGATCAAGGGCGAGGACGTGCCCAAGACTACTTTCCGTACTAGATATGGCCACTTTGAATTTCTGGTCATGTCGTTTGGGTTGATAAATGCCTCAACCGCGTTCATAAACTTGATGAACCAGTATTCCATGATTTTCTTGACTAATTTGTCATGGTATTCATAGACGACATACTTGTCTACTCACGGAGTGATGAGGGGCACTCCCAACACCTGCGTGTTGTATTGCAGACACTTTGCGAGAAGGAGTTATACGTCAAGTACTCTAAGTATGAGTTTTGGCTCAAACAGATCGGGTTCTTAGGGCATGTTATTTCTACAGAGGGTATTTTTGTTGATCCACAGAAGGTTGAGGCCATCATAAAGTGGGAGCAGCTGTAGACAGCTACTAAGGTCAGGAGTTTCCTTAGACTGACAGGATACTATCGAAGATTTATAGAGGGATTCTCTAGGATTATATCTCCACTGACTAACTTGACTCGTAAGGACGTCAAGCTTGTTTGGGATGACCGTTGTGAGGTAAGTTTTCGGGAGCTCAAACAACGGTTGACATCAGCACTAATTCTAGCCCTTCCCACCAACGATTGGGAGTATGTAGTGTTCAGTGATGCCAGCCGATAGGGTTTGGGCTATGTACTGATGCAGAACGATCAGGTCATTGCATACGCCTCTAAACAGTTGAAGAAGCATAAGTTGAACTATTCGACCCATGATCTAGAGTTGGCAGCCATAGTCTTTGCATTAAAGATATGGCGACATTATCTCTATGGGGTGACATGCTGAGTGTACACGGATCATAAGAGCCTGAAGTACTATTCACGCAGAAGGAGCTCAATCTGAGACAAAATAGATGGTTGGAGCTTCTCAAGAATTATGACCTTGTCATAGACTGTTATCCTGGCAAGGCCAACGTAGTTACGGATGCTCTGAGCCGCAAGTCATCATCTTCCTCATCTTTTGAGAGTGCCTACCTCTCGTGTCTCATGGGACTCCGCTTATTGGGAGTCAATCTAGCCAATGATGAGTATGGTACACTTATAGCTAGATTCGTGGTGAGACTGACTCTGTTTGATCGCATTCGGGAGCTCCAGGGTTCAGATGAGGAACTCCAGGGTGTTATTGAGAAAATCCACAGGGGAGACTGTAGGGATTTCAAAGTTCGAAAGGATGGACTCCTGGTATTCAGGGAGCGGGTCTACGTTCCCGCTGACGGCAATCTTTTGAGGGCTATAATTGAGGAGGCACACTTTTTTGCCTATGCGATGTATCCAGGTAGTACCAAGATGTATCGGACTATCAAAGGAAATTATTGGTGGGCCAGGATAAAAAGGGAGGTCGCTGAATATGTAGCCAAATGTTTGGTCTGCCAGCAGGTGAAGGCCAAGCATCAACGGTCATCTGGTACACTGCAGCCCCTTCCCATTCCTGAGTGGAAGTGGGAACACATTACGATGGATTTTGTTGTGGGACTTTCGCGGATTTCGGCACGACATCATACTATCTGGGTGATTGTTGACAGACTTACTAAATTCGAACATTTTCTGCCCACTCATAGTAGCTATCCACTGGTGGTTTTGGCCCGCCTATATATTAGTGAGATAGTCCGACTCCGCGGGCTTCTTGTGTCAATTATATCTAACAGAGATCCCCAATTTACTTCTCAGTTTTGGCCGAAATTACAGGAAGCCATGGGTACCAAACTATATTTTAGCACTACTTTTCACTCACAGACGGATGGTCAGTCTGAGAGGACCATCCAAATATTAGAGGACATGCTGAGAGCATGTGTCATGGATTTCAGGGGTAGTTGGAACCAACACCTCCCTTTGGTTGAGTTTTCCTACAATAGCAGCTACCAGGCCAGTATCGGGATGCCGCCATATGAGGCCTTGTACGGGAGGAAGTGCCAAACACCCTTGTATTGGGGCGAAGTTGGTGAAAGATAACTCAGCAATGTTGACTTAATAGAGGAGACCCAAGAGAAAGTGAATGTCATCAGTGCTCGGATGAAGACCACTCAGGACAGACAGAAGAGTTATGCTGATAAACGACGATGACCACTTGAGTTCGAGGAGGGAGACATGGTCTTTCTATGAGTATCTCCCTCAAAGGGAGCGATATGGTTTAAACAACAGGGGAAGCTAAACCCCAGGTATATTGGTTCGTTCTGAGTCATAAAAAGGATCAGAAAGGTAGTTTACAGACTTGAGCTGTCAGCGAAACTTGCACGCATCCATGCCTTATGTAGGAGCGAAGTTGGTGAAAGATAACTCAGCAGTGTTGACTTAATAGAGGAGATCCAAGAGAAAGTAAATGTCGTCAGTGCTCGGATGAAGGCCACTCAGGATAGACATAAGAGTTATACTGATAAACGACGACGACCACTTGAGTTTGAGGAGGGAGACATAGTCTTTCTACGAGTATCTCGCTGGAAGGGAGCGATACGATTTAAACAACATGAGAAGCTAAACCCCAGGTATATTGGTCCGTTCCGAGTCATAAAAAGGATCGGAAAGGTAGTTTACAAACTTAAGCTACCAGCAAAGCTTGCACGCATCCATGATGTATTTCATGTCTCGATGTTGAGAAAATACCTCCCTGATCCTTCCCATATACTGGAGCCTCTATCGGTAGAGTTGAGCGATGATTTGAGTTTCTCCATTCAGTCCGTAGCCGTCATAGACAGACAAACCAGGAAGCTACTGAGCAAAGAGGTCCCCCTGGATATAGTACTTTGGAGAAATGACCAGGTCGAGGAGCAGACTTGGGAGTCCAAGGATGCTATGAGAAGACAGTACCACATAGTTTCGAGGACGAAACTTTTTATTAGGGGTTTAGGAATTGTAACATCGTTTTTTGGTGATTGTGTATCATGTACCACTCCTTATGGTTATATATATATATTAACATCCTTTTGAGATATCTAAAATGAAATTTTAATTATCTATTTATTTATTTTGAGATTTCGCCTCAAAATCGCTGAAATCGAAAATTTTATCGGTAAGCCGAAAATATTCTCGGTAAGCGCTGACAAGGCCTAAAGAAGTCAAAAATGGTTATGAAAAGACCTACATACTTAAATAGAGATATTTAAATGAAATTTCACATTTTTAAGAAATTTTGAACAAAATTTCATAGGGACAAAAAATACAAATTGTTAAAAGTTAAGGGTCTAAATGCAAATAAGGAAAGTGGAGGGACTAAGTTTCAAAACACTCAAAGATGGACAATTGGAGCCAATTGATTGGACAAGAGGACACCAAGACTATTAGTGGCCACATAGGACTTTCCACTAACAAAGTTGGAAGAAGGTTGCTTGTAAAGAATAAAATAATACATAAAATGTGATTTTAAACGGATTTTAGTGGATTTCTTGTGCTTTCTTTCATCTTGGCCGACTTGGACACTTCTTTTGCATGCATGGTAGTTGCTTGTTGTCATTTTAAGTACATAAGAGGAGTCTTGACAAATGTAAGATGATATAAAGCATGCAAAATAAATTAAGGATCAAGATAGTTTGATTAGGTTTATACAAAGACTAAAACCAACCATTTTCTCTTCTATTCACCTCACTTGGCCGAGAGTTTTAGTAAGGAAAGAAGGATTTCTGATGTTCAAGTGAAATTCTTAGAGCATTGAAGAAGGAACACAAGTAAAAGAGGTAAGAACATTCTTGACTCTATATCTCTAGTTGATTGAAATAGTATAAGGATTGTGTAGAGATTGATGTTTGATAAATTATGTTACTATGGTATTAAGGTGATCAAGGTTTCAAGAAAATCAAGATCAGGGTGATGGATATTAGTTAGCAAAAGATCATACAAAAGAAGATAAAATACTCAAATTTGAAATCTTTACAAGTAGTGAAATTAAATGCATGCACTAGCATGCTAGAAATGAATGTTTCAGATTTGAGCTATGTGTAGTCTTGCCATGATATCTCATTGTGTAGGACTCAAAATTTTAAACCATTTGTTCTTGAGTAAACTAGACTCCTTAAACTTTAAAATAAGGTATGGCACGAAAATTTTCATTAAAAATGTGATGTATAGTGATTTTTGGAAAGGGACAGCAAAATGACATGTTCTATTTTTCATCCTCTGTGCACAGCTAGTATGTCGTATAAATTTTTAAAATGTCTTTTATACAAAATTTAGAGAAACTTAAAACATCAAAATTTTAGCTCTCGGTCTTATCTTTAAAATAAGCTAAATTTTACTCAAATCGGAGTAGTGTGCTAGGAGTTATGGTGTTTTTACTGAATAAGGACAGAACATGAATCACTCAATTCCGAGTTATAAGAGAAAGTTATGATGTTTTTCCTAAGACTGCGCAAGAGTAGTACTTGAAAATCCGAAATTTTGTAGATGTATGGGCTTAAACAAACTAAGGTGAATTGGAAATTTGGTTTAAAAAAAATTAGTGAAATTATTGAAAGAAATAGGGGGATTGACATATATATATATATATATATATATATATGTTGTTATCTTAGGAGTAGATAACTATGCTACACTCGATGGGTGACTCAGTTGAGTATCGAGGTTTTAGGGAAGTAGTGTACCCTTCCCGTACATGTGAATGAGTTTCTACTGTTACCATATAGTTAATGAGTAAAACCATTTTCTATCACTTTTAAAACATGATTTTATGAAATAATTGTGAAATGGCTTATTAAATGGTTTGGTAACGATTTTGTGATAAATGGAGTATCCCAATTTTTTTTTTAATATACATCCATGAGTTTTGATGAAA
The DNA here is from genome assembly GCA_037126225.1 of Dillenia turbinata. NCBI lineage: Eukaryota > Viridiplantae > Streptophyta > Magnoliopsida > Dilleniales > Dilleniaceae > Dillenia > Dillenia turbinata. The sequence continues at coordinate 20,718,140 of JBAMMX010000007.1, forward strand.
AATATGTGTCAAGTTTTGAACCATGAAATATACTTTGATGAGATATATATATGGAAATATACGAGGTACCGGATTTCAAAATTTTGCCTTTACATGTATGGCACGATTGTTTGATTGATGATTTTGATGCGAGACTAGGTGCTCGAGCATTAGTATCTGAATCTCCTTAATCGTAAATCGGGAATAGTACTTATAGCCATGATATTATGATACAAAAAGGCGTTGTCCCGTGCAGACTCGTCTAGTATATTATAGCAGACCCGTCTCGTTGTATAGATAGTTGCATGATTGCGATGTTATCAAGACGCAGACACTCTACATGGTTAGGTGGCGTATCTACGATACTAGATTTTCAGAGTAGCCAAGTTGAATCGAAAGAGGAGGATTGAATGACGTTTCAGTCTAGCACTTGGGGAGCCTCGACGCCAATGCGAAAGTTAGGGTTGTTTATCCGATTTTTTTATTTAAAAAAAAACCTTGGTGGCTCGTCATTGGTCGAGGTAGATCCTTGTCGAGAGTTTGTTTTGACATGACTCTATGATTTATGACATGAGATTAGATGCATGTGTTTTATGGAGGATGTTGTTAGGTAAATGTGTTTAAAATTGTCATACATACTTGAAATATGTAATAAAGTATATATATATGTGGTTTTAATACTCTATTTTCATACCACTTATTAACTACATGTTACGATTATTCACTCACTGAGTAAATAATTTTACTCACCCCTCACTCCCTTAAATTTTACAGAGATAGTATTTAGAGGGACACATTGATAGACATCAACGTACGCAAATTCCATAGACTATCGTTAGAGATATATTACGGTATGGAATTTCTGTTGTATCTTTGAGGATATTAGTTGATCATGTTAGAATGACTGTATGAAACAAAGGAACTTTCATTTGTATTATATAAATATATATATATATATTTAAGGACTTTTTTATTTTAAATACTAATAAAATATTTGTAACTGAAATTATGATTAGTCTTGCGTTACCTTGAGGATACGTGGCGGGGTTGGGTCGGTGTCCCAGGTAATGGGAGACTATTCACGACCTCTAGATCACGGATCGGGGCGACACACTCTATTGTTCCTTCCCACAACTTATGCTACAAACTCGCTAATCTTGAATAATCATAGCAGATACTATGTCCAAATTTGGAAATGGTTCGATGCTTAAGATATTGGAGCGCACCGTCCCATAAGTCAATTCATCTAAGCCCATCAAAAATTGATGTGTCCTTTTCTCTTCACATGTCTTATCCAGTTTCATGCCTATGTTGCATTTGCATCCTCCACATCGATATGTCGGGTACTGCTCATAGTTTCTCAATTCTTCTCGGATCATTTTTAATTTTCCATAGTAATTCATAACAGTCATGCCTCACTGTTTGCAATCAGCGAACTCAAATTTAAACTGTTGAATTAGTGGTCCATTTCTTACCGAGAACCACTCCTTGATATCCTCTTAAAGTTCCTTAGCAACCTCCATGTATATTATAGTCGAGCGCAAAGTTAGTTCGATTGTATTCGAATCCATGATACCAATATAGAATTAACTGTCCACTAATCTTTTTGTTCTATAGAATCATCCGAAGACGGTATCACTGAACCATCGACGAAGCCATTTTTTCTTGGCTCGTAGCGCTATCCTCATCGCTCATGCCCATTCATCATAATTGTGCCTTTCAACTGCATTTCTATAAATGATGTTCCTTAGATTGTCCTTGGCTGAGAGATAATATGGTGATGTCATGCTTCTTGCCGATCTATTACCATCCACCTTCTTGTTATTGCCATTGTTTTCAGCCATAGCCAAGACTCTCTGATACCGGAATGAATCTCTTCTTTCTCTTCACAAAATTAGGTACACCCATACATAGAATTACATTTCTATAATAAGCAGCTAATCTTCCTATAATCAAGCAAAATCACAACATCTTAAACTTCTAAAAATATGCACAGAATATTTACTTACTGTAGAGAATAATTTTTTGTCATTATTTGTTGAACTATATAACTAATATTAATAATATTATCCCATGGTAACCATGGCAATAATATCACGATCACGATACAAGATTGCAATCATGTAATAGTTTTGTCGTGGTCAAAATAATGTCATTGTGGCTACGATAAGAAAGGCATAATAGTAAACCTCAATTTTCAATGACTTATACTCTAACTATACATTAGTTTTCAAAACCACTACTTTCAATGTCAAAGGACAATTAAATCAGGCCAAAAAGACATAGAAAGAGAAAAGAAACTAACCAAGGAAGGGGAAAAGGAAGAAAAGAAAAAAAAAAGAAAAACAATAACACGACCTACAAATCTAATGTATACACAAAACAAAAATCATATGCAAAGATCAAACAAATACTAATGTTGGAGGTAGGTTATGGTTCTATAGATACTGGATCCTTGATGACTCGAACGGTTACCGACGATGGAATGCAAGACCTGCAAAAACCACCGGAGAGTGTTCCTACGGGGAAGTTCTGATGCTCAAGTTAGAAAGAGCGGTTTTCGAATGTAATGAAATAGACTAAGAGCTTTAGAGGGAGAGATTCCCTGTGACCAATGTGTAAGGCCGAGAGAGCGTTCCTGATTTAAAAGTTTTGAAGGTGTCTTATACCTAATAGAGTCGTGTGCTTTCGGGATGTTATAACCCTACTCTCTTTATGGAGATGACTCAGAAATCTCGGGAGTTAAATATTCTGAAACGTTCGTGATCTTTATCATATGCGAAGTTTCATTACTCAGGGAGATCTTTTCCTTATCAGTAGAATTCTGAAGATACTGCTCCTAAATAGGGAACCGGAGTCGTTGCGGTGCTTTAACCCTTCCTTAGAATCAATGAGGTAGTTGGCTTTCGGTCAGTTATTTAGCCAATGCGGAGCCTTCGGGCCTTGGTCGTTTGGTAGACCAAGGGCTAAGTATTCGCTCGGGGAGATAAATCTCAATTGATAAATCTCGTTCCATAGGCGGGACCACTAAGGCCCTATCATTCGGGAGACAGGGCGACTAAGACCCTTCGGTAGATTAATTGAGTAGCTATAGAAGGTAGTCATTCTATAATACTGGGTTGTACTTGCCCATCGGTTGGTAGTTGTTCTATCGGTTGGAGCGATCTCTTTTGAGTTATGGGCCTTATGTGTGGGTCTTTCAAGTGTTGACCATTCGAAACAGATGTTGGGTTATATCCTATCATTTGCCCCCGACTCGTGGCATTCTTTCTTGAGAAAGGCGATAGGAGTTATGACCATTGAAAAAGGCACGAAACTTTTGAGCGCGACCTTGGTCGCTTCGATTTTTAGAAATCGTCTTCTGTACGCTTTATAAGGATATGCGTCCATCAGGGTATCACATACCCTAGTACTCTTACTTACCGCTTTCTTGATCTTTTGTGAAAAGTTTTTCCTGAGAAAATGTCAAAAGGTTCTTCATTGTTACGAGACATAGATAACATACGAAACACGATGGCCGAAAAGGAACTACACGAAGTCCGGAGGAACATGTCGCTAGAAAGCGACTTCGAACTGGTGTTGCCTAGCGAAGAGGACAAGGCAAATCATGCCCCCGACGGTTGTGTCCCGATGTATAAATAATGTGTGAAATACGGTTTGAAGGTCTCGTATACGGGTCCACTGGCGGAGGTTTTGAGATACAAGAATGTCCACCCCTTGTTGCTCATCCCTAGTGCTTGGCATTTTGTAATCGCCTTAATTTCTCTATTAGGGTTTTGTCATATCTATTTTGACTTGGAGATTTTGGAGGCCCTTTTTTCTTTGGTATGGTGCAGTGCTCAAGGCTCCACCAATGACTGGTATAAACTGCAGACCCGCCAGGAGTCTCGTTAAAAATTCTTTTATAGCGAATCTCAAGACAAGCACTGGATGCAGAAATCTTTTACGTGAGGTTTTTGAATAAGGATTTTCTTCTCGTGCTTCCAGGTGCCGATCAAGTGCCCTTGTTGAATATAAAAATCCTGGATCTCCTTTGTCACTTTCGCTTGCAGTTTGTTGGGTGCTATTGTGAGTCTACTCGACAGAGTATCTGGGTAGATTCTTTAGTAAAGCACCAGATGTTACTGCTGTCTAGTCTGCTGATTGATGAGACGAGACAGATCGATAAGCCCATCTTACTGGAGCAGAAGAGAAGGAGTTGGTTAATTCTCTATCGTCTGTGAGTGCACCACTTTTGGAGGATATTTGGACTGATTGGGAGGTGCAACCGAATGCAAAGAGGTCGACGAAGGCAACAGGTACTCCTCCCAAGACTTGATCAAAGAGACCAAAGGTTCGATCGCTTGACCCATCTGCTAGTGAAGAGAGACTAGTGGAAACTAGAGAATGTGCGTCTCCTCAAGAGCATGTCAAACCAATGGGGAGTCAATCAGATGCTTTAGTGACGGTTGTTTGCATATCAGCTAGGGGCAGTAGGGAGGATGCTCTGAACGAGGGAGTTCCTGAGGCGACGGAGGGAGTTCACGAGGCGACGGAGGGCGATTCGACTCCGAATCCATGGCTGTAGGGAGAGACTTCGATGAGGCCAGATGTTTATATCCCTATTCTGGGGGAGGCATCCGAATGATCTCCCCAAGTATCCCAGTGTTCCTTGCATGACGGGGGAAATAAGGCTGGCCTTCCACCCCCTATTTTGGTTGAGTCGTTTAACAGACAAGAGGATAATCCAGAGGAAGGATTGGTAACGGTTTGTGTAGGAGACCGTCAGTATAACTATATCGATCCGAGAGAGGCGCTACAATTGGCCAAACGGTTTGAGTTTCACTTTGAACTCGTGCTCTATACAATGTTTTTGGATCATGTTAACAAGGCTCTTCACTCTCTCTGTCTAACGGTAAGTGTCTTTTGTCCGACCTCTATTTATATTTGTTATTACATAATTCTGACTGTCAAGTGCACTTCTTCCCAGACTGTATCTTTAATCGAATTCCAAAGACAACGGAGGAAGCAGTCCAAGAGACGCCTTATTCATTTGAGCAACCAGATACTGGCGCTAAAAGACGCTTTTGAGAAAAAAGAAAATGACATTGAAGGGAAAAAAGACAAGCAGATTAAATGTTTGCAGCTGGACTCGGCCCTGTCCCAAGAGCGTTGTGAGAAACTGGAAGCTGAGGCGCGCATTCGTGAAGCGAGTTTAGTGGCCGCCGAGACGTTAGTTTATCTTCGGGAGGAATCCCTCTGGAATACTGAACGAGAGATGGCTGACCTCAAAGTGTCTCTTACCAAGGATGCTACCAACCTCCAACTTTCTCAGTGTAGGTTGCTTAAGCATTTGAGGTATGCTGAGGAGATTCTTCAACTGGCCGGTGGATATAAGGCTTTACCTCCTCTTGAAGGGTTAGTCAAGAGGATGACAACGGATTGGGGCTCCACCCAGACGGCCTCTGTTGTTCCTTCTGATCTTGTGTAATCTTGTATCGTCTTGATAATGAAAAGATTTTCTTCTTTGTGGGTATCTGTTCAAGGGTGTCGTTCAGACCATTTGTCTAGTGCTCTGTCAAAGTGTAATGACCTTTCTCGCAAAGGGGATCTTTATAATGCCATAGACCCTTTAGAGGGTTACGTCACCGAGGTTTTTCGTGTTGATAGGCCTTTTAAGGCCTTGTAGTCTCGTTCGGAGAGTTATGTTCCTTATCTAATAAGAATTAGGGTGACTTAGGCCTAATGCTCGACAGGAGTAGGGCGATGCTAGCCTATTCAGGGAGTTACATCCCAACGATCGTTTGATAAGATCAGGGCGATTTAGATCCAACGTACGGTAGGAAACGATTGATAGTAGGGCTGTGTCCACCTGTTCGGAGAGTTCCATCCCATTTTGACAACACGTTTGTTCGATAGGAAACTTTAGATAAGAGGACTGTATCCACCCGTTCGATGAGTTTTATCTCATTTCGACGACACGTTCGTTCGATAGAATCAGAGTGACTTACGGCCAACGTATGATAGGAAACAATTGATAGTAAAGTCGTGTCCACCCATTCGGGAAGTTCCATCCCATTTTGACGATATGTTCGTTCGATAGGATCAATATGACTTAGGCCCAATGTATGATAGGAAACAATTGATAGTAGGGTCGTGTCCACCCGTTCAGAGAGTTCTATTCCATTTTGACGACATATTCATTCGATAAGAAACTTTAGATAGGAGGGTCGTGTCCATCCGTTCGGAGAGTTCTATCCCATTTTGACGATAGCTCGTTCAATAAAATCATGGCGACTTAAGCCCAACGTACGATAAGAAACAATTGATAGTAGAGCCGTGTTCACCCGTTCAGGAAGTTCCATCCCATTTTGATGACACGTTTGTTCGATAGAAAACTTTAGGTAGGAGGGCCGTGTCCACCCATTTGGGGAGTTCTATCCCATTTTGACGACACGCTCGTTCGATAAGATCATGGCAACTTAGGCCCAACATACGATAAGAAACAATTGATAGTGGGGCTATGTCCACCCATTCGGAGAGTTTCATCCCATTCTGACGACACGTTCATTCGATAGGAAACTTAAAATAGAAATTGATTCCTTTGTGGATCACTGAGGATCGCGTGTCATGAGCCGTCACAGGAATGATCACTAGAAGAAGAGAAGGCACAGGATTCTTTCTCAGGGAAAGAGTGCAAGAAACTTTGGGTCGTATGCTAAACAAACGCTGGTGGGAACATAAGGCTCATGTAAGGTGCTTTTGCCATGAATCTGAAGGATCATCCCTTTTGGTATGTCATGCGGGGCCTAGGGTCTGGTCGGTTAGGCGACTCATTCTTCCGTGGTGGATTGCGCCGGTCTGGGGAAGGTAGATTCCTCCCTTTCGTACTGATAAACCTCTGTAGACTTCTGCTGCGAACCAAGAACTCCAACTCATCTTTGAGCGTCTTACACTCATCGGTCATGTGACCATAATTCCGATGGAAGTGGCGATACTTGGACTTATCCTTCTTGCAGTCTTCCTCTATAGAACAAGGGGGTCACTTGACATACGATTTGTTCTTGATTTGTTCTTGATTTGATATAGGACTTGACTCGGGATCTCGTTCAGCGGCGTGTAGACACTGAACTTTTGTGAGGGTAGAGGCCTTGGTTTGCTCCTCTTTGGGGAAGGCTGACGAGGCAATTGACTGCGTTCTATTCTGCTTGAACGGTTCTTTCGTCGATCAAACGCCTCCGTTTCCTCTGTCACAATATACTTCTCAGCTCGGGAATAAAACTCTTGAATGGTTAAAGGGGGATTTTTTGTAATGGAGGTCTTCATGCCGAGGGACGCAGGCCCATTAGAAGAGCAGCTAATGTGATAGAATGGTCCAAAGCTGGGACCTTCAACATCTTTGCTTTGAATTTCTCTAGGAAATCTCTCAGGGGCTCGTCTTTCCATTACCACAATGATAACAAGGAGGTGGACTTTCGTTTAGCTCCTCGGCTGATTATAAAGTGAGCCTCGAACTGTTGTCGAAGTTAGGTGAAACTCTTGATACTAAACGGTAGAAGAGAGTTAAACCATGTAAGGGTATTGCCCTTGAGCATAGTGAAGAAGTGCTTGCATATGGTCGTGTCTGACAGGTCCCTGGAGACCATGACTATTATGAAGTGGACGGCATGATCACGGGGGTCGGTTGTTCCATCGTATCTCTCCATGGGAGGTAGAAAGACGTCTTTTGACATTGGTTCCAGGGAGGTCTTCGAATCGAAAAGCGATACTCCCGAAGGTTGGAGAGGACTTTCATCCTTCTTCATGCCTACTTTTCTAAGCTTGGTGGTTATAAGTTGCCCAATTTGTTTTCTCAAATCTTCTGGGTTGTGATGAGAGCTCATCGATGGTTCATAGTTCATAAGAGGCGTTTATCGCTGGGGACATTCATGTCCAGAGTCTATTGGTCTGGCCTAAGAGCTCGACTGAGTCCTTTCTAGTTATTTACTCATATTTTAGAGTCTAGACTTCAGCCTATCCATCTGGGGAGGGCCGGCTCATTTCGGGCCAGGGGTGCAATCACCTCACTTCCACGTGTATACGCCCCTTAACTTGAATGGTATAGCAATACGAGAAATCGAGTTGTTATCACTATGGTTTCAGGTTATTTCGTGGTGGAAAATGAATCTGAAAGTGCATGCTTTTAGAGATGACTTATTTATACAGTGTTCAATGGCGGAACTAGGTCCTAGAGACAGCGACAAAAAATTTATAAAATATTTATTCAATCAACAAATATTAATTGTAAAACTAGATTAAAAAATTTTAAATATCAACAAAAAATTAATTTATGCTCCAAATATGAATGATACCAATAACATTACTCGTATACATTTAAAAAAAAATCATTCCATCCATATTCATCATATCCATACTACTACTACACAAACAAGTGATTAAAAAATATATATATATTCTAGAAACTTGTCTAAGAACAACAAGCGTAACAAAAAAAAAAAAAATCAATTTAAAAGAAAATTATATTAGAGTTTAACACTAGTTGTTAAATTAAAAAAAAAATAATTAAGATTTTGATTCAAATCAACATATACCATTTTTCATGAGGCAAAAAATAGATTTTTCTTCAAGAAAATTGGAGAATGGAGAAGAAAAACAAAATGGATGAAAACTTGGGGAGGGAGGCCGAGAGGGAAGGGGAGAGGGAGAGAAGAGGGAAAGTTCAGAAGGAAGAGGAAAAAGTTTCAAAGTGTGCTTGTCAATGTAAAATTAATATTTCTTGGAAGTTATAATTTTATTTATTTTTTCTTTTTTGGCTTGATTTTAAAGATTATTAAATATTTTTTTATTGATTTAAAATAAGTGTTGGTATTATAAATATATTTTTTTTGTTATATAGAGATTTCAACTCCAAATTAGATTGGAGGGGTGGGTCAAGACCACTAGACGTTTTGACTTGCAAAAAATTAATAAAGATGATTTAAAACTAAAATTCATAATCACAAAAGAGAAGTAATTGTCAATTTGTTTTTCCAAAAAAGTTTAAATTAATTACTTCCCTAATTTCAATACATAATGAAACTAAATTATTACAACTCAAAAGAGAGATTAAACATTTGTTGACAATTAGAAAAGATATTATTAAATTTGAAAAAAAGAGGATAATCAGTGTAATTATAGTTTATATTATAAAAGTTTATATCACTATAAAATAGTATACATATTCCTATTAGTGTCTGCAGTGTCAATTTTTAAATAAGGAAAGTAAATATTATAAGATTCTCTTTTTCTTTTTTTTTTTCGTTAATCGATATCTAGATTTCATTCGATTAATTTAATCTAAGTATTGTGAAGCCCATTTTAAGATTGGCTTTTCTAAATCATTTTTCTTCATTTTTAGAATTTGAACTCAAAGTCTTTAATTAAGAGAATAGAATATCCGACCATTCAATTTAAAAAAAATTGATAGATAATTAAATTGATCAAAGAATTCTGTTAAGATACTTAAGGTAAACTTTTGGGTCATAATCGACATTTTATATAAAAAATAAGAAAAAAAATCAATGAAACATGCATGAAATATTAAACTTTATTAATCACAGAAAAATAAAAAAAAATAACAAACGAAAATGAAATCATTGAGTAACGTAATAAAAGTCAAAATGAAGAAAAAAAATTGTTTGAGAGAAAGATTTCTTGTGCGTCCTCCAACTACTCTTCTTTTATGAACCTCTGTCACCTAACTTTCCTTCATTGGTGCATGAAATACTAGCTTCATTACCCTATATGACCCCTAGCCGTCTTTCAACTTCTCTGATGGCCAATATTTCCCGTATCTCTGGTCACTGACACTGTATTTGAAAAGAAAGATTTTTAAAAAAAGAAAATTAAGAAAAAAAATTATTTATTTTATTATATTTAAATATCTTATATGAAAAGAAATAAAATAAAATAAAATGATTTTTAATATCAATTTTATTTTTCAAAAGTGAAAAAAAAAAAGAGAAAAAAAAATCTCATAAATATATCAAATTTATCCTTTAAAAACTGAAAGTAAAACTTTTTATTCCAATGAGTCACATTTATTTTTTTTATTCAATAAAACACTCAAATAAAATAGAGAAAAAATTATAATTTTCTTTTTTTTGATTTTCTCTCATAACTACTCTTTTATTTTCTCTTTAAAACTCTTAAACATATTATACTCTCCGCTGCCTTCCTTGTTTACTATGGAGCATTGATTTTTTTTATGTGATAAATCAATTTTTTTCATTTACAAAATTTAAATTTGAATTTTGATTAATACGACTATTGATTTTTCATCATCCAAGTGCAACCACATTATTCCCCACAATTTGACAAATCAACCCATCCCATTAAATCTAAAATTTGGTATCAACACTGTCATTATAAAAATTATATTTTAATATAATTATTTGAAAAATAAATTTATGATTACTATAGTCTTATTAATCAATTACAATTTTAATATCAATATACGAAATATTTAATTATTGAATTATTACTTCTGATTAATTTAAATCTATGACTTTGCAAACACGCCCACACACACAAAAGTATTGATGTTTTTGATAGATACCAATTATAACCCATCTAGCCTTTTTATTTATTATTATTATCATTATTATTATCTATATGATTAAATACAAGTAGTGACTTATGGAGGTTATAGGGAGTATCACATAAGAAAATAGATATATTTTTTATTTTTAAAAAAGTTAAAAATTTAATTATCTTTTTTTAGTAATATAATTAATGAAATTATTTGATGCTGGATTAGTATTTATTGTAATTTTAATATTATTAAGTGTATACAATATATTAAAATAATATAAAAATATTTTTATTTTTATGTTTAATACTTTCGTCTTTTCCTCACTAATCTGCTTCCTTTTTTTTCTCCCTAATTTGCCTCTTAGGTCTTATTCTTACATAGGACAATAGTGGTCAAAGTCTATTTCTTTGACTCTTGTGGTTGGAACAAGAAAAGTAGTTTCTTAAAATAGAAAAAAAAATTATTAATCGGTAAAAATCAACTCTATATCATAACTAAATAAATCACTATTCTATTTAATTCTATTTCACTATTTTATTTAATTTTTATCTTGTGATTCGAAGTTTCATTTGCAGTGTAAATGTAGACATGTGCTCTAGTTATTATTATGTAACAAGCAACATATGAGTTTTGAAAGCAATGACTACTAGTTGTTAACTTTGTTAATTCAGTTGCAATCGTTTTTAGTTAGCGTTGTCGATTCGGTTGCATTAGTTAGTATCAGTTGAGCAACTGATGCTAGTTGGGAATGGAGAATTGTAAGGAGAATGTACAGAATGCAAAGGAAAAAAATGAAATTGGTTGTTGATTTCTCTCATTCCTCTGTTCCTCTCTCCTTTTGTTTCTATCTTCTCTCTCTATCTTTCTAGCTTTTTCTCTTTCTACCTCTCTCTCTTTCTCTCTCTCTTCCTCTCTCTCTTCTGCATCTTCTATCTTCTCTTTCTTTCTCTCTATCTCTAACTCTCTGTCTTCTACCTTTTCTCTCTAATTTCTTGGTTATACATTCTTCCATTTCTCAGTTGACCGGACAAGAAATCCAGTCGACCTTCCATTCCCGGCTAACCGTTTATGACAATCAGTCCACTGGAAGCTATGACAAGACCCACTTTCCATTCCCAGTTGACCACTTCTAGCCAACTGCTTGAGGTAAGCAATCACCTAGGTTTGTAACAAATTGGTATCAGAGCTAAAAGATCTTGGCAGAAACCTAAAGATGGTAGAAGGAACCAGATCAAAATTATTGGAGGACCAAATTAAGAGGCAAGATGCCAAAATTCAAGAATTGACCATCAAACTCAATGAAAAGCACATTCAGTTAGGAAGGAAGATCGAATATTAAAACAAAAAGTTTGAAGAACAATATAAGAAACTCGAAGAACAAAATAAGAAAATAGACAGTATCCTAGCCATCATGGAAGATCAATTTTATGCCATCATGCGAATAATGAATAGGGACAGAAATGAGGAACATGAAGTTAATCGACTGCTTAAAACTTTAATCTTACCCACACCAACAAAAGGAAGGATGAATGGAGATGTGGTGAACCTTCTAACCAAGAAGGATTCGTTTCCAAAAGAGGCCTTACCAAATTCACCCAGAATAGACTTACCTATGTTCACCAGAGAGAACCCACTATATGGTTCAGAAAATGCCAAAATTTTTTTACAGTTTATCAAATATCTAGCCAAATGTGGGTAGATACAGTTGAGATGTATCTCGATGGTAAGGTAGAAATCTAGTACCAAGACCTGAAAATGGTGAAAAAAGAAGTTGGTTGGGATGAGTTTTCATAACTTCTGTGCCAGCGATTTGAGAACAAAGGAGTATGAGATGAAATCGAAGAGTTTAACAAGTTGCAACATGGGACTATGGCTAAATACCAAAAAAATTTTGAAAAACTATGGTCTATTATGCTCCACAAAAAGCCTAAAGCTCACAGAGTCCTATTTTGTCTCCAGCTTTTATTAGTGGGGTGAAAGAAGAAATCAAACCAATGCTAAAGATATTGAAACCAATGACCCTACTATAACCTTTCGAAATCACAACACTACAGAAGTAGGCATTGGAATTGGCTGAATCAATGAGAGTTGAAATGAATAAAAGCTGGGAACCGAGAACCAAGAATATGGAATTTATTCAGTCCCAATATCCAAATCTTCATCCTTGAGGGCAAGGACGTACTTAAACGGGAAGATATTGTAACAAGCAGCAGATGAGTTTTGAAAGTAACGACTACTAGCCGTTAACTTTGTTAATTCAGTTGCAACCTTTTTAGTTAGGGTTGTTGATTCGATTGCATTAGTTAGGATCAATTGAGTAACTGATGTATATAAAGGAATGGAGAATTATATAAAAAAGAGAATGTAAAGAATGCCAAGAAAAAAATGAAATTGATTATTGATCTCTCTTACTCCTATGTTTCCCTCTTCCTCTATTTCTATCTTCTCTCTTTCTAACTCCCTCTCTCTCTATCTCTCTATCTTTTTCTCTTTCTACTTCTAACTCTCTCTATCTTCTACATCTTCTATCTTCTCTTTCTTTCTCTCTATATCTAACTCTCTATCTTCTACCTTCTCTCTCTAATTTATTGGTTATACATTCTTCCATTTCTTAGTTGACCGGACAAGAAATCTAGTCGACCTTCCATTCTCCGCCAACCGTTTGTGACAAGCAGTCGACTGGAGGCCATTCCATTCTCAGCCGACCGCTTGAGGTAAGCAGTCGACTGGGTTTGTAACATATCATTATTAATGGACCCAAGCGGAAGCAAGACGTCCGCCAAGCAACAAGAAGAATGAGATCAAAAGACAAAAGCACGTGTCACGATGCTGATACCCCGGTACAAATTCAGGTCCCCCGCTACGTCATCCCGTATATAAACTCTCTCTCGCTCTCTCTCTCTCTCTCTCTCCCCATGAGGCAAACCGCCTTACGTCTTACATACTACGTTCGAGTCGAAGAGACAACCTAAACCACGAAATCACAGCCACGTCCCGAGTTTTCACTACGTGTCACTCCATTATTAGTGTTGTTGCATTTATTAATGTAGTTTTCAATTACCCCCGAATAAACTACTATTATTAACTAAACTCTCTCTCTCTCTCTCCCGCGATAATAATATAAACCCCAGCAGAAAAAAGAAAAAGAAAAAACAAAGAAATAGCGAGAATTGACTTTGAATTCATCGAGACTCAAAAAGCAAAAGAGCCCCCACCCAATTTGTAAGGGTTTTTGTTGATCACTCTAGCAATACAATCTCCTCTCATCACTCCCAGTAAGCCTTCTCTCTCTCTCTCTCTCTCTCTCTCTCTCTCGCCTTTTCTTATCCTAAATTTTCAAATTTGATTGGTCTTCTCTACACTTCTCTTCCACTCTCTGATTTATTCTGTATTTTTTTTTGGGGGGGGGGTATAGGGTTTTGGAAATTTGGGTTTTTTGTATTTTTTTAATATTTGGGCAATTCTTGAATTTTGTATTCGTCAGTTAGGTTTATCAAGTTGTGATTCTTGATGGGTTTATTGGGGCTTTAATTTGTGTGATCTAAAATTGGTTAATTTTGGGTTTTTTGTGATTTTTTTTTTTTTTTTTTTTTTTGATATTTGGCCAATTCTTGAATTTTCTATTCATTAATCAGGTTTAGCAAGTTGTGATTCTTGATGGGTTTGTTGGGGCTTTGAATTTGTGTGATCTAAACTTGGTTAATTTTGGATTTTCTTTTCTTCATTCAATTGACTTCAACAATGTTCTTTTTTGATAAGGTGCCTAATTGCTAATTGACTGCTCTTATAGTTCGCAATTTTTTAATAGAATTTATATTTCATATGCTATCTTTGTATTATCTTTGTGTTTGATACAATTTTGGAGAATCTTGTATGTAAATAACGATTTGTTAGACAAAAGACTAGAGTATCAAGTGGATTGTTAGCTGGAAAACAAAATTTAGATAGAAGGACTAGTGTTGGAAAGATGGTAACTTGCGTACTGGAATAAGATTGTGAAAAGAAAAGTATGTTTTGAGCTTTAATGAGGAAGCTTAACCCCATGAAATATGCAAATATGTTTCTCATTACTCACAAGCAGCATGGATTTTCCTTGCATTGTTAATGTTTCTTATTCTTCATGTTTTATTGATCTTGACTTTATGAAAGAATATGACTCGACATCATCTAAGTAAGAGGAAAAATCAGCAGCACAAAGATCCACAATCTGTTTAGGAGCACACAATGCAAACAAAGTTAATTAATTGATCTATTCTACTAGATTACAGAAATTTTGAAAGATGAATTAAAAAGTTATTTTAAAAAAAAAAAAAAGTTGAACATGGATTCAGGATTTTCTTGTCCTTTTTCAAGTGAGAAGGGTTTTAGGTATTAATTTTATAATCCCTGGTGCATTGGTCGTATTTATAAGGACATGGTGTATAGATTAGCTACTAATTTTACAATCCTTGGTGCATTGGTGGGATTTATAAGGACATGGTGTATAGATTCTTTTTATGTTTACCACGATACATTTTTACTTCACACGCAATTGTTATTTGAGACCCCCTTTTTGAAGTTCTTTTGAGGTGTCCAGATAGACCTTAGCTTCTTTCTGTAGAATTAGTTGTCAGCTTCTTGTTATCATATACAATTATGGAATTCCTCTTTTGATAAGATTGGTGTAATCTTTTATGCTGATTAATTACAATTAATCTTGGATCAGTTGGTCTTTAAAGGAAGTTCATTCTAATTATTTGTGCTAATGTTAGAGATCCATATATTCCATCACAGAGAGAATAGCCCGATGGAAGCTTTTTGAAGGAACTTGGAAATATGCAGCAAGACTCCAAAAATTCAAATAGATTGGAATTGACTCCACAGACAATTCCACTACCCACAGTTGGTGAACCTTGGTGGCGAACTGGTGCATATGGCTCAATATCACCTTCCATGATAGGGAGGAGCGCCCCCCATTTATCCTCCTTAGAACAATTCGATAGTGGAACTGGATCCAAAGATGGTCAATCTGAGTCTGATGCAGAGCTGAATGAAGATGATGACTCGGTTAAAGAATCACAAGATACTGCATCCCCTCAATCAGGTACTTTTATGCTCTGTTCTCTTTAGATGCTATTCTGGAGACATTTTTGGCCCTCGAAGTGGTCCCTGCAGTCTTCAGTTACATTAGTTTTGAAGAAAGTGCCATTGGGATTAGTTTGCTGCCCAACATTCACTTTTATATTAATGGTTGGGCAATGCAAGACATCCTTATACTTCCTCCCATCACTCTAAATCACATTTCATGTTTTTCTACATTGAAATCAACTATCCTTTCTAGTCAGGCTTAATGGCACCAGGATAACTCCCTTAGAAGTGATTGAACACCAAGGAGTAGCAAGAGAAACTACCATATTCAATAGTATCATGGTTGTCCACTATTTTTAGCTTTTTCTTAACACTTCATATTGAACTTTTACATCTTTTCTACTTTGTTGGTAGAGTATTTCAAGGTTGTTTTTGACTATCCCTGTGTTAATGTTTTTTTATAGGATATAACGAATCATGGTTGTTAATATGTGAAGTGGGATAAGATAAAGTGACATTTTGATTGTAGCTGTATATCTTCTATATTATATTGTGTTGATAAATAACAAATGCCTGTCTTTGGTAAAAATTTGAAAAAATGGTGGCCACTTTCCTCTTTATAGTTGTTAGGGATATGTCCAAGATTAGTTAGAAAGGTGGAGGTAATTTTGGAACTGATGTGGTGGAAAATTTGCCACTTTCCTTTTATAGTTGTTATAGATTGTAGTATAAGAGTGGATGTATATGGCTTGTGAGGATAAAGAGCAACAAACAAGGCAACAGGAAAAAGAACTATTTGACTGCAATTGGATTTTTTGCAACAATAAAAATGAAGTACTACAAAAATAATTATAGTAATTAATAGATTCTTTCTGCAATGACCTTACTTGAATCAGATCTATTCTATGGGCTTGTACTTCCATATACTTGATTACAAAGGAGACAGGAACCAAAGTCTGGTTGATGAATCAGGACCGCAAGATCAGGGTGTGATTAAAGGCCCTGAGGGTAGTGCAAGTACTACATCAGTGCTATGCAGGTTGTTCCCAGCTAGCATTGGCTCCATGGGATGATTATGCAGTTGTCTGACAGACTTCTCCCAACATTTTTTTTTTAAATATATGCTTTTTTCCAAAATTGAGGTGGGGATAGTGTGATTGACTTGCTTTTGCATTGTGTAGTTAATGAAAATGCGGTGGGATCTCGTTACTTGAGTATTGGCTTATTCTGGGTAATGGAAAACACAGTGGGTAACCTTGGCAAGAGCTTAGAAATGTTTATACAAAAGGGGAGGAGGATTAGCCTAATGGTTTTGTTTGATTATCAGGGAATTAGGTACAGAAAAAGGTTTAGAGTTTAAATTTTACTGCTAAAATAACAGATGTGACGGAAATATTTCTGAGACATGCCAAGTGTTTGGCATTTACATGAATAAGCTGGCAATTCTAACTTAAAATTATGATCATTTTAATGGATGCTACAATATGCAAAGGCAAGATTCAGCCTGTATACAGTATTAAGTCAGGTTATCGGACATCCTTTATGTTTTTCTTCCTATCTTTTAGATGTGATGGATTTACTGAATCAGAAGGACTTTTGAATGAAGGGGGGGGGCACTGAATTGTTTAGGTTCAAGATTGGTTTTTGTTTCTGTTTTGGATATAGATGCTTTCTTTACTCCAGAATTCATCCTTTGATTGTGGATTGTCTAGCCTGTACATAATTAATATTGTATTTTTTCTTCTTTCTTTTAATGTTCATCTTTGATAAATCTTGTTGTTCCCCCAGTTCATAGATGATTTTCAGAAATAGATGGATGTTATCTAATGGTGTTTGTTAGTGCTTTCTAATTTACTCTTCCTTTAAAAAAGAAAAAGAAAAAAAAAAGGAACAAATGATGTGAAGAGCCATTTTTGCATAATGCTTGATTGAGAGTGCTAAAATGCATAATCCCTTTGTACCTCATAGAAATTATTTCCTATCTTGCTTTGGGAAATATAAGGCTTATTGTCTCTCTGTGAACGATGACAACGAGCATATCAGGGTAGTGTCACACTACCAACTGTGAACCAAGAGGTCTCTGATTTGACTGGGTAGAATGCTGGCCTTATATGTTCGCTGAATATTTCAACATGTGCTAGGTTGTGGAAGCAAAGCAAGTTGAATTGTCTTATTCAATCCTTCTTCTTTTTCTGTTTTTGGGACTGTAACTAATATTTGTTATACAACTCAAAATCTTCTCTCACAACCAACATTTGTTTAGAACCAGGTAGCTCTTCAGACATTTACAATTAGTGAAAATGATATTCCTGACAAGTATTGTTCTTTGTACCATCCATTTTCTATCTGAAACAGAAATAATCTTTGTACCATCCAACATGTGACCATTGCACATCTTATTATAGGGGTCACATCTGTTCACAGTAACAATACTTCACCTCTGTCAGGTATCTTGCATCAGATTCTTACCTTCAGTATTCCTGCAAACATAGAAGAGCTGATGTGTAAACTCACAGTTGCATTAGTTGTGCCAAGTAATAGAATGGTGAGTACAGTATCGTTCCCACAAAGATTGTTGTCTAACTACCAGTTTATCTAGCTCCTTGTAATATTCACCTAGCAAATTTTGGGCAGAGAAATTAAGCTAAACCTAATTATCAGTAATCAGTAAACTAATTCTAAAACTAAGCAGATTGAATTCAATGAAAGTAACTACTGAGACTTCCAATTGTATTGTAATATGATTTGTTTCCTAAAGGTTGGACCTTCTATTGACTCTCTATTTATTGTCAACTAGGATTTTTGATGCACCTTAACCCACTTTCTCAAGCATCACTAAGTTGATTTCCCTGCAACAATCTATCTATCTCTAGATTAAATTTAATTTCAAGAAATATTAAAACCCTAGATCCCTTCTACCAATCACAACAGAACATGAACTGCTAATGCATTCAATGTATGTTAATTAACCCTAGAACTCATTCATTGACTCCTGTCTGGAGTTGTTTATGAATCAAAAATCATCTATTTGGTGATCAAGCAAATAAAAGCAATAAACAGAGAGTTAATTAAACAATAACAATGAGAACAGCAAGAGTCAATTGCATTAATCATTCAAATCATCATAGCAAATACAAGAGGAGTCCTAGTGAAGAGATATTTAATCACTTATGGCTAAATCACCATAAATAATAAAAATGAAAGAAAACATGAGAGAGAAAGGGAAGAGAAAGCTTATCTATGGGCTCTTCTCCTCTATTCACCTACTTCAATTCGCGTTTCAAGTTGTAAACAATACTCTCTTTGGCCTCGTGTATCCTACTGATAATCCTTAGAGAAAAGCTAGGTTAAGACAATGCAAAATAGGCATTAGAAATTTTGTCCAAAGTGTGTGCTCTGAGAGAGACAGGTGCAGTCAACTTTGAGCTTTATTTTGACCATCTTCCTTATGGAATTTGGCAAAACCCCAAACGTAAAGATCTCTGTCTTATCTTTGCATTTCAACTTGAATTAGGTCAATCAGAGTTGTGTAGCCCAATTTACTAATTTTCTACCGAAACTCTAGAACTTCCTGCCAGACTCGAGACTCAACTTTGATTGCATTTTACTCCTACTTGCTGCTTGAATCTGATGAACTCATCAACAGGAAAGTTATAGTTTGCATCTCATCTTTCCATGGCTGTTGGAATCACCTCAATCCGATGAGCAAAAATTGATTACAAAATTTTCGAAGATGATGGGTTCAAACAAATCTCAACAGCTCTTTTGCATTCTTCAATTTTTGCTCCCATTGATCTTGTTGACTTTACTTCGTCTTCCAAACAGAATATAAACATACTAAGCTAAAATGTCTCGAGAATAATCACAAAATAAGTTAAAAAGCTAAGTGAGAAAGGGTAGAAAACATATATAAATCACACGCATCAGTGACCTTAGGGGAATTCGAGATGCACTTCCAATAATAGCAAATCACCTATAGAAGCATATCACAATTTTCCTGTATGCCTTGATTGCTGTACTTTTCCTGGTTATCAAAAGAAAGTGTGAAGAGAGAAAAAGGAAAGAATGAAGTAGGTGATATTCAATCTTTCTGAAGAAAATAAAAGCTGGAACTATCCTTCCATAAGAAAAGCTAGAAAATAGAAGTGACATTTCGTAAACATGAAGCCTCCTTCTCACCGGGATGCAGGACACCATTGAATATGATGTCTTCTGAAAAGAAAAAAAGGAAAGAAAAAACTCACAGATTTATTTAGCAAAAGAATGAAAGAAAATATCCCTTTTTAAGCTTGAACTGTCATGAAACAACCCTAACAAACATTTCGTTAAAAAAAATCATCCCCCCAACACATACCCTCTTGCCCACAAGAGGTGCAGGGGGAAAAAGAAATTCTTTTTCCTTGCTAACCCAGCTAAATTCTGTAGTTATTTCTAGACTCTCTCCTAATGGGACCTACATTTTGATATCTAGTCCAGTTGGACTGCAAAGTTTAGCACAAGTAATCAATGTGATTTTGAGATTCCTCCTGCCCTTCCCTCATGATTGCATCAACAATTGTATCAATTTTAGGGATTGGCAGTTCCCCTCCCTTACCATACTACTTTTTTCCTGAAAAGACAATTCTTTTTAGGATATTAACCCACTTCCTGGAAAAAAAAATGAAGTGGCTGGGAAAAGGTTTCATTTTTTCCATTTTTTTAAACCAACCTTTTTTAATACGAGATCCACCTGCTTATGATTCTTCAGACAATAGAACTAGCCAACAGCACAATATTGTCATCAGTGATTTCAATGTATTGGTTTGGTGCATGAATTGGGCATCTAAACTCCTTAAATTTCTGTCATTGTTGACTTGTACCATCTTTTAGCTCATTTCATCAAACCCAATGCTCAGTATTTGTGATGTTTCCAGGACAAAGATTTGTATGTTTTAGGATCCCAACAGTCTCCAACGATGATCTACTTATGCAGCACTGTTGCTTTTATATTGTCAATTACTGCAATGACCGAGGATTGATATGTTCTAGGCGTTTCTGCAGGGTTATTTTTTTGACTTCCTATGTATACGGTTATAGAACATACTTTCGAAATTAATACCCAAATACTAATTAAAAATACTACTAGTAAACTATAAATTCATAACATCTGGGTACTGCTAGTGAAATAAGCCTTGAGCTCAATCAGCTGCATGAAAGAGGAAATCCCTTGCAAGTTATTGGATTTTGTGAGTGTATTTTTTTGGACCTAAATGGTTATGGATTAGGCCCATATATTTATGAAAATATTGTTTATCATGATAGTGTTGTTGGCAAATTTTGAATATATAGCAAAAACTAGACCACCTTTTTTTCTTTTTGGGCTTGACAACTTTATATTATGGTAATCTGTGAGAATTCGGATGGACTAAAATTCTTTGCTACTTATTCTTGGCTTGACAACTTTAAACATGAAGCCTCTCCGAGGTGTTATATTGTTGCCACGCTTATTCTATTTTCTTACTGGGTATATAGATTTATCATGACAATACTGAAATTCTTGGCTTCATGTCAGATGGAAGGTTTGTCCAAGGAAACCAAAGTTTGCAGCATGCTACATCTGCTATGCACCCAGGGACTGATGCATGCTTTCCACAGCCTCCGCAGCTCGAACTTGTTGGTCATTCAATCGTAAGTGCTGTTGATTTTAACTCAACTTCCACCATCGGGACTCCATAATCATATAGAATCCAAAGTTCCATGCCTTGTAAAGAAAGGTTTATTTGTTGTTTTTTAAACTGTTTGCAGGCATGTGCCTCTAATGCTTATCCAAATCCATATTACAAAGGATTGATGACTGGTTATGGACCTCAGCCTCTGGTATTTAGCTGTTATTTCTCATTCATAAATGCCTAACGAATAATTTCAATTTACTTCTTGTTTAGTCTAGTGATTCTGATTTCATAGATCATTGCCTTTTGTTATAGGATAATTCAAATATGACGATTGGTAAATTTGGGAGCTTGTGTCTGTTTGGCTCCTTCCTCTTTGTAAAGCTTTTGATGGAAACCTCATCTGAAGTTCCATGTTGTGCTTGCATCCTCTTAGAAGTTTTATCTTTATAAGGGAAGGACAGGGAATTTACAAAAATGAGGATAAAATACCCTCCCAAATTAGTTTGGTAGGGGTAAAGCAGAGGGGAAAGGTTAGAGGGGGAAGGGTTGCCTAGATCATGCTCTCCCATTTGCTGATATCACTATTAAGGGGTTGTTAACTTTTACCCTCAATTGTTATAACTAAAGTATTGGTATTATTTTCTATTAAAATATTTTGTTTTCAAGTTTTTATATTATTTTATGTGCTATAAAAATTCAAAAATGTTTTAAAAATTAGAAAATAAGATTTTTTAAATTTTGTTGGAAGAAAAATAAAGAAACATTCAAAAAAGAAAAAAAAAATGAGAACCTCAAATTTATTTGAAAATAATGTCTTAACTATTAAAAAAAATTAATATACTTCTTTAAAAGTTAAAAATTGTAATAAAATTAGTTTAGCTTTCATATAAGTATAAATATAGAAGTATAATCCTTTTGAAAAAATTATTCATGGTCTTTTTTGTCCTCTCTTCCTCCCTTCCTCTCTGTAACCTAGTCACCCCAATCTCCACCATTACATTTTGAAAAAGAAAAGGTTTGTATAGATTATGGAATGTGAATACTCTCTACATTAGCCAAATGCATTGAATTAAGGAACTTAGATGTTTCATCAAACTCCTTATCTACAACACCTCCATAAACTCAAAGATCTAAAAAATTTCAACCCGCACCATAATTGTGTTGTAGAGATTTGGAATCTAACAAAATTTTCAAATTTTCATGATCTTTGAACCTTAAGTTTTCAACTCAATTTTTGTAATACTTAGCTCCACGGGGAGAGAAGAGAGGGGGGAGCGGGAGGGAGGGAGAGAGAGAGAGAGAGAGAGAGAGAGAGAGAGAGAGATTCTTGTGCAATGGATGAACACCACATGGGGAGAGAGATTCGTGGGTGAAGGATGGGCATTCTTTTACTTGCTTTATGGCTATGCTAACACCTATTCTATAACATATGGATTCAGATATTGTATTATGAACATGGGTAAGGGGGTTAAAAGGTTACCCGGTCTAAAATATACCCCTTTAACCTCATACCATGCAATTCCTGAAAGAAGAAACCTAAAAAGAAAGAGAGGGAACTCCAAACAAAACATGGCTATAAAAGCTAAGCTTTCCACACTGTTTTGATATGCTCTAATGACACTTCAATGATTGAATTGTAGAACACCGCAAAGAAGTTGGGAACAGAACCTTTTTCATAGCGATCTGGAGCTCCTGAATTTTGATAGTTCTTGACTGTGGAGAATATGTGTCTCAGGAATTATCCTTTTAAGTTTTCCATTGGGAATTCTTGGATGGAGTTCTTTTTAAAAGGTTGGGGGTTTTGATTTAAAGGGGAAGGAATTGAGAATGTTTTGGAGATATTAGAAGTAGAAAGGGTCAAGTGACAGGATTTGCCCTGAGAATCTGATCTGTAGGAGGGCTTATCTTAGAAATTCCTTTGTAGTGTTAACCTTAAAAGAGGCGAACTCCTGGACAGAGAAGATGAAAGATCAAGTAAGTTTTCGTTACTTCCATTGTCTTGCTAATGGAAACAGAAAAGTTGGATAAAAGAGTTGTTGAATAAGGAAGGCTATGGATACTTCTACTATAATTGAGGAGATCGCCCAGCTTTTATATAAACTTAATATTTGAGAAAGAAATTTTGTACCATTCTTAAAGGACTTGGATTGGTTTCCTGTTTGTTCTTTAGAACCTAATTAATTAGAGAGACCTTTTTGTTTGATGTGTATAGACGCTGTTATGATGTTTTTTCTTTTCCTTGTTATTATTACTATTATTATTATTATTATTATTTTTTAAAAAAGATGACTTCCTAACAATTTTGAATATTTTCCATGTGGTTGAGGTGATACCTAAGAGCACAGACTCTATCTTCATCACTCCTGTGACTCTTATATAAGCTTAGTCACTAGTGTTCTCAAGATTTTTGCAGTGCTTTGAGATTTAGCTTCGGGTGATAGGTGACAAGGCTCTTTCAGTTGGTGTGTTCTCATTGAGGGTGGACAGATCTTATATGCTGACCTTGTAGCCAATGAAAAGGTAGTTAATGGCTACAAGAAAAAATAAAAAGCAGGCAGCTATCTTAAATCTCAGTTCTGAGAAGCTTATGATCAGATGTATGTGGTTTCACATAAGGTGTTTGCTATACATAAGGATGAAAAGTAGTAGCAGCAATTATACCCTTTTCATCGTCTTTTCAATGTCCTGGTTTGGGGCTTTGTCAAGGAAATTCATATGCCAGTTCTTGTTTATTTTGGTAGTGGATGTTCTGAGTAGATTATGGGATAGAGGGTTTGAAAGAAGGCTTATATAGAGCTTTAGGTGGGTTGGAAGCAAATTTTGCCCATTAACATGAAGTCTTGTCTCTCATTTGCGATTTGCTGATCATGTGAATCAATTTTTATCTAGTTACAAGCAGAATGTTTATAATGCTCATCAAATTCTCTATTTTTTGAGCTTCGTTCTGCACTTGGGACCAAATGAGTAACAGCATCTCACTAGGATTAATACATGGTAGCTTGTCTTCCTTTGCCGATATTTCTGGATGCATGACTCGGCATTTTCTTATCACTGACCTAGGAGTTCCTACGTTTCTCTAGGATATCTGTGGTGAACAAGTTTTCCAGAGTACCAGAATGATAATATAGGTGCTGCAGAGAGAAGGGCCTCTGTGGTTTTCTTTTCCCTTTTTTTTTTTTTGGGGGGGGGGGGGGCGGTTTGTTTGGTGTTTGGGCTAACTCATGTTATCATGTCTGTCTGGCATTTTCTTGTATGTCCTTTTCAGCATCATAGCTCTGTTAAAGTGTGTTCTAGGATAGAGACAATTATGTTGGATTTTTGTAGTTTGGTGTTGGGATTGACAGAAGGGATCATTTGATTACTTGGAGATGGAGACTTGATCGAGGGTGTCCAAGTCTTGGGAACGTGGTCCGGACCTTGCTCTAATGGGGGTGATGCTAAGGAAAATAGTGAAGTTACCTATACTTTATGCAAGTCTTTGGAAATTCATTTCCAATGTTTACTGTTGGCAAAATTACATGTTTAATACCTTAACTGTCAGTTCATGCACAAATAAGTACCTAATCAATAAAATGCTAAATGGGGCTACTTAAACTTTAAAAGTGCGCATCTGTATACCTGCCGTCATTCTCCATTTAATCATTTAATTGAAACATCCTGTATGGCATGGTTAATGTGCACATGGATGAGGCAATGCTTCTGTGGTTTTATTCTAGGTTTAGTTGTCACTAATAAATTGAATCAGAAAATTAAATAAGCTTTGTTAAAAAAAAAAATGAAACAAAACAATAAATCGGATAATAATATAAAATTAACAAGGGCAAAAAAAAAAAAATGCTGGTGCCAAAGTTTTGCTTGTAAGTGTTATTTGCCATTGTTCCGGTGACTTTAGCTCTCTTCTTCTCAGATGCTTTCTTGTCAGGTTCCTCTCAAACTCTCTTTGCTCTTAATTAAATGATTGTGAGCACCAATAGGAGCTTTTAACAAGCACCGCCAATAATTGCCACGATTATCAACATAGACCACGAAGATGTGCCTTCTCCACCATCATGAATGAATAAGAGCAAAACCCCACAACTCTTTAAAATCACGATCAAATCTTCTAACCTCAAATCACCAACCTCAGCCTCTGCCATGCAAACCTCTCTCTCTTTCTCATGCTTGGCAATCCAACAGGAAGTCCTAATAATACAAATAATTTCCTAAAATGAAAAATTGAACATAATTTTCCTAAAAACGAGTTGTAGATTGGCATAAAAAGTGTTTGCATGACTCAAACAATTCATGATAGAGAGAAGGGGGAGAGAGAGAGAGAGAGGGAAAAGGATGATTGTTTGAGTAGAGAAGCGGCTTGTCAGATGCCACAAAGAGGAGAGTACAAAATTGCTAGAGAGAGAGAGAGAGAGAGAGAGAGAGAGAGAGAAGTGGCTTTGCCTCTTTCTCCTCCTCCTCCTCAATACAAAGTTTTGAGGTCTTTGGTCGTAGAATAAATTTCAAAATTCTTTGAAAAAAATGCTAATATTTTCATTCTAACGGATTTGAAAGAAATGGTAAAATCTTCAAAGACTCTTTGTCACAAACTCGTCTTGTTTGCCATATAATTGTGTTCATGCCTCCCTGTGGGAAACAGCATGCTGTCCATATGCATAGAGATTGGATTGCTATTCTCCAGTAATTTACGGTCCCTATCCTTTCCTTTCTCTTTCCTTCTCTCTCTCTCTCTCTCTCTCTCTCTCTCTCCCCAAAAAGAAAAAAAAAAATGTTGTTCCAGGAGTTTTCATAAATGATTTTTTTTTTTTTTCCAAAAAAAAAGGCAGAAATAGGACTCTTTCTGGCATGGGCCAGTGAAGTAGGCATGAGCATTGAAATGTGTGATTATATTAAGAATGGCTTTTAAGAATGAAATATTGCCTTAAAAATGAACTTCTAAAGCCTTTTAACTAAGAAAGAAAAGCCTACGATTCTTGCTACCTTGTACCTCCAGATTGTTGAGTAT
The DNA here is from genome assembly GCA_037126225.1 of Dillenia turbinata. Taxonomy (NCBI): domain Eukaryota; kingdom Viridiplantae; phylum Streptophyta; class Magnoliopsida; order Dilleniales; family Dilleniaceae; genus Dillenia; species Dillenia turbinata. The sequence continues at coordinate 20,744,385 of JBAMMX010000007.1, forward strand.
GAAAACTAGATTTAGGAATTTTTTGGTACTCTTCTCGGAATTTGGTATTAACAAGATGTTGAAATGGTCAGGTTCATCCTCATTTACTTGGAATACAGCATGCTAGAATGCCTTTGCCTTTTGAAGTGGCACAGGAGCCTGTTTATGTGAATGCTAAGCAGTACCATGGGATACTTAGGCGAAGACAGTCACGAGCAAAAGCTGAGCTTGAGAAGAAGTTGATAAAAGTTAGAAAGGTAGATACTGATTTGTTCTGCTTTTACATTTGAGAGTGCTGTGGTTACATTATGGACTACAAATTATGACATTTCTTAATTTTGCCTCGCCCAAATTACAGAGCAGCCTATTATATCACTCTTGGTTCACTTCTTTTATCTCCTTTTGTTCTGACGTAAATCTGAGTTTACATGAATGAATTATGGAATGGCCGAGTATTGGTTTTTACCCCCTTCACCCCCTGGCATAGTAAGATTTTATTCGACCCTTAAATTTGACTCCAGGGAAATTTTCCTGGTTTAGATTGACCATAAATTTTATTTATTGCTTTGCAATATCCTCTTTTTCCCTGACACTTCATTTTAAGAGTGCAGAGTGCTGACAATGTGGAAATTTATTTCAATATTTCTTTGGGGTATCTCTAAACTTCATATCTAGAATTATGAAAAAATAAATAAATTGAAGTGCATATCAATCTTTTCCTTTCTTTATCATCTCAGAGAGTCTGTGATGGAAGTAGACTTTTAGTGTGATGAAAAAGTTTCTTACATCTTTATTTGAGGTGTGATATTTATTTTCTGCATGTCATCTCTTTCCAAAAATAAAACACGATTGTCTGCGAATAACCCATCCATCTTGAGCTACACATGCTCTGGTGGATGCTTTGAGCAGTAGATGAACCTCAAAAGTGAAGCGTGTGTAAAGGCATCATTTATCGAGAATAAGAGGAATGGGGGAGGAAATTGAGATTTGATAAAAGCAACAACAAGAAATAGACACGAGAATGAGAAGAGGCACGACGCTTCGTTGGTCTAGTGAGAAGGGCACTAGAACCCCATGCCAAGTACTCGGATTCGAGTCTTGGGAATAGCAAAAACGATGTTGGGAGAGCCCCCCTAATGAGTATCCAACCGCAGCTTGGTCTAAATTAGTCAGAGCAAAGCTTCAGATGCTAGCGGTGGACCAAGTCCACAGCGGAGAAAAAAAAAAAAAGAGAGAGAGAGAGAGAATGAGAATAGGCAACCAAGTTGCTAATTAGAGTGATCAATTCTTACCAAGTAGATCAATAATTTTGGATCGCCTTACCATTTCCAAATTTGATACTTATTGAATCTGAATCATGCTTGTAGATATTTTTGCTTGTAAACTTGTCAAAAATGATGGGTCTTTACACCTTTGGCAAGTGGTCAAAAAAAGGATGGCTAATTTTGAACTAATTTTTGTCACATTGTCTCCCCCATTATACATGCACATGCCTGGATTTACTAATCAAATAGGAGGATGTTTGTCAAAGTAATTGTGAGTGTGCGCATGCTGGGTACACTTTATTTAGGTGAAAAGTTAAATATCAACTAAAAGGCACCAGTGGTGCCATTGAGGACAAAAAGGAAAATTTACAGGAAAGTTCATAAACTTTCGAAGGGTGTAATGGAGAACGGAGTACTTTGGTACTAAATAATCTCTTTAGGCCAACAAAAAGTGGTAAGAGGAACAAAGAGTTCTCTTCTCTGTTTGTCTCACTCAATTAACTCGTCTATATAAAAAGGTTACTCTTCAAGCATTTAGTTCATCTTCTACCTATTTAGTCGCCATTCATACTATTCCATAATCCCACTTAGGTAGAAGTTCATATTGTCCTCTCTTTGGGTAGATCATTGAAGGCCCTTTTCCCTTTTATTTCTATGAATGGTGGGACATATTATGCCGTGATCAATTGTTTATTCATTGGTTAAAGAGCTTTTTGTAATTTCTATTTTCTGCGTACGAAGGAGAAAGTCATACATTGCGATGAGTTGGTGGCCAAAAATTTAAGGTTGGATGTATCACAGGTATAACTAACATCCCCAATTTTCCCTAAAAGGGATTCGATTCCCATTCCCCAGCATTGGTAGAGAATAGTTATTCATGTGATATGAATTTTCAAGGGCTGGCTTAAATGATATTCTCACCAGCGATGGGTTCACCTACTTTGCTGAGGATTATATATACTCCTGATCACAGAGTCTGAACCTGAGGGAAGTCTTCACAATTTCTTGACAAAAGCAATATTTTTGGACAACATGTCCTACCAAGACATACAGTCCCTGCAAGCCCATTAGTTTGGGTTTGTGGATGGTACTAGCTAAAAGCATAGTTCTTCGGTCTTCCTATGCTAAGATCTAGACCTAGAAAATTTCTAATTATCTACAGATCTTCAAAGAAATCTGAAGCAAAGACAGTGCAATTGAACTTTCTCTTACCATAATTCAATCATGGCAATTGTTTGCCTAGAGTGAAGAAGGTAGGTTTCTGACCATCTAGCATCCTAGAGCTCTTTGCTGTCATGGATATCAGAAGGATCTGATCACGAATGCTTTCTGAAGGAACTCGCAGCTGTCTTACCACAGTCCATAAGAGCTGGATTCTCCACATCATCGTCTTCAATATCTGATAAAAGGTCATATTAATCTTGAGCTCGGAAGCCTACTAAAATATTCAAAGTCAGTGAAAAACACTACTATTTTGGTCTCTCATGTTGTTGACAAAAATTTACGCTGGCTGTCAACCTACTGGAACCCTTCTCTCTTATCCAGGTCTGGGACCGGCAGTGTTAAAAAAAAAACAAAACACAGTCCGAGTTTAAGTTAGTGAAAAACACTAACAACCATCAAGCCTTTATCCTACTCAGTGGAGTCAGCTATATGGATCTTTCTACGTCATTATACTCTATTTTATATCGCATACTCACTTATATTTTTTTTTATACGACAGCAATAATCGTGCTTTTATCCCATTAAATAGAGTCGGTAATATTAATACTCTTACATCATTGTACTTTATCTAGTATCATATTTTCATTTATATTTAGATAATTTATATCATGTTTTATTGTCGTTATCCAAATCATCTTATGTTTCCATTTCCCTTGATTAATACGAGTACTTATCATAATCTCACATCACCTAACTTGTCTCTATTGGTCGCCGATGTATGTGTTCATACCATCTTGATCATGTTTTCCTCAATTTTCCCTTGATATGCGCAACCCTAACTTTCTCTGCATTGTACTCATTTCTTATCTTGTTCATTCTTGTGTGTCTGCACATCCATCTTAACATCATCTTCGCAACTCTCGTCTTGTACACGTGCTTTTGATTCTTTGCCCAACATTCAAATCCATATAATAAAGTATGTCTAATCATCATCTTGTAAAAGTTTTAAAGGTGTCTTTCAATCACATAGAATATTCAATGCACTTCTCCATTTCGACCATCCTATTTGTATTCTATCCGATACATCTCTGTTAAACCCTCCGTCTTTTTGTAAAATTGATCCCAAGTACTTAAAGCTCTCACAAATAATTCATCTCCTATTTTAATCATTATTTCACTAACTCTAGTATTGCTAAATTTAAATTTCATATATTCTTTTGTTGCTTTATCAAGCCAAATCATTTTGCTTTCAATGTTTTCCTCTAAGATTCGAGCTTAGCATTTACTCCTTTCACGTGTCTCATCCACCAAAACAATGTCATTTGCTAACAATATGGACTATGATACCATTTCTTGGATGTGTCTAGTGAGTTCATTTATAACTATTGTAAAGCGACAGGGATTTAACGCTAAATCTTGATGTAACCCTATCTTTATTTGAAACTCTTTGGTTAATCCCTCTTATATCCTCACTTTTGTCACTACATTTTTGTACATGTCATTGATCACTTCAATATACGCTACACTTACGCCCTTCTTTTCTAAAATTCTGCACATAATTTTCCTGAGAACTCTATCATGTCTTTTTTAGGTTGATAAATTTCATGTGTAAGTTCAGCTTCTTCTCCCTATACTTCTCAACTAATTGTCTAAGGAAGTGTATGGCTTCTATCGTCAACCTTCCAAACATAAATTCAAATTGATTTTCTGTCATCTTGGTCTCCTTTCGGTCTTTTTTCTATCACTCTTTTCCAAAGTTTCATGGTGTGGCTTATTAGCTTAATAACTCCTATAATTTGCACAATTATGTAGGGTTGTGTCCAGGTTGAGTATCCGAACCTAAACACTATTTTAATCCGAACCCAAGATATCCAGGTCACATTTTTTTTGTCCCGAACCCAAACACGAGCAAATTGCTTAGATTCGGGTGGGTACCAGAACCTGAAAATACTTTTTTTAATGAAAATTTTCTATTTTATCAAATACAAATTATAAACATATTAAATTACAATTATAATATTAATTAAATTTACATTACCTAGTTTTATAAAACAAATTTAAAATAAATAACAAAATTCATTTAAAACTAGAGCAAACTAACATAACAAACCCAAAAAAAAAATGTAACAACTTCATCATTGTTTAAAATAGGATAATTGCGAACAAAAAAGGACAGATTTTTTTGGAAAAAATTTAAAATAATATTTAAATATTGGTTTTTTTAGTGAACACAAAGAAAAGAGAAAATGTTTTATCCTTTTTTTTTATGTATAGAACTCAAAGGGGATTTTTTTTTTTTTTTTTTTTTAAATAAGAGTTTTATACTTATAGTATTCAAAAAACAAAAAGAAAAAAATTTGAAAATTTTGAATTTTTTTAAGAGAGCTCTGTATATAAATCGAAAAAGAAAAGGGAAACAATCGATGAAGATAAAGGAAAAGAAAGGGGAAAATCTTAAAGCATAGACAAAAGAAAAGATGAAGGAAAATCACTTATCATACTAGTAGATGAATCTTAGCCACCGGCAATGATATTCTGAGAGAGAGAGATGACTGGAGAGAGACAAGGTTGGAGATGTCAGAGAGATGAGTGGTTAGGGTTAATTCGGGTGGATTGGGTTAATTCGGATTTTTTAATTATTGATCCGAATATGTCCCGATATAACAAAAAATTCGAATTAACCCAACCTGAACACCTCAGGCTCGGGCGGGTTACGGGTTTTGCTCGGATCTATCCCAGCTCTACAATTTTGTATGTCGTCCTTATTTTTAAATAAGAGTACTAAAGTACTTTATCTCTACTAATCATGCATTTTCTTCGTCATCAATATCATGTTGAATAACTTTGTAAGCCATCCAATACCCTGCATCCCTAGACATTTTCCATACCTTTATCGAGACATCATTGGATCCAACCGCTTTTCCATTTTTCATCCTTTTTAAAGCTTTTCAACTTCTGAGGGTTGAAGTTTCCGATAAAAGTTTATATTTTTTATACTCCTATGATCTACTTGGTTCACCTAAGCAATTCACTTAAACTAACTTAATCATATTGGCCTTCATTAAATAGTTTATAAAAATACCTCTTCTATCGCTCTTATATTTCTCCATTTAGTAACACTCTATTCATTCATCTTGAATACATTTTATTTATGTAAAATCTCTTGTTTTTCTCTCTCGTTTTAGCCATTTTATAGATGTCTCTTTCCTCTTCTTTTGTATCAAGTCGTTGATAAAAGTCTTTGAAAGGTTCATTTTTGGCTTCACTCATTGCTCTCTTCTCCTCTTTCTTGGGTATTGCGTACTTCTCTAAATTTTTCTCGTTTTTACTATTGTAGAGTAATTTATAGGTAGTTCTTTTCGCCTTTACTTTCTCTTGTACATTTTTTTTCCTACCACCAAGATTCTTTATTTAGAGTTACACGTGATTTTGACTCACCAATTATACTCCTAGTTACCGTTTTCATATGAAGTGTCATCTTTCCCCGTCATATTAGAGTCACTATATATTTCTCTTGAGCCTTGTTCTCCTACTCTCTCCTTAAAGTTGTTTCATTTCTTATCTTTTAAATTCCACCACTTAATCTTAGGGGTTATGCACACTCGTCTTCTATGAATGCTATGCTTGATACGCATATCCAACACCATTAACCTACGTTGGGTGGTTAAACTCTCTTTGGAGATGACTTTACAATCTTTATAGGTTTTTCTATTCCTCTTTCTAACTTTAAGAAAGCCAATTTGCGACTTATTGTTCTCACTTTTAAAAATAACTAAACGTACTTCTCTCTTTTTGAAGTGTTGGCTATGATAAGCTCATATGCTGTTGTGAAATCCAAAATGGCTTTTCCCTCTTCATTTCTTCCTCCATGACCATAACCCCCCATGTACCCTTCCATATTCCTCCTCTCTCTCGTTTACATGCCCATTTAGGTCTCCTCTTATTAAAGTCCTCTCACTTTGCAAAATTCCTTGTACTACTTCATCTAGATCTTCCCAAAACCTTTATTTAGTAGTTTCATCTAATCCTACTTGAGGTGCATATACGCTAAGTACATTAATAGTTTCTTTTGCTATCACTATCTTAAGAGCTATAATCCTATCTCCTTTTCTAACTACTCTTACTAGTTTATCCTCAGTGAATGATCTACAATAATACCTACTCCATTTCTTGTTTTGCTCTTTCCTGTGTATCATAGTTTAAAACCTGAATTCTCTATCATTTTTGCTTTCTCACCTACCCATTTCATCACTTGTAAGCACAACATATTAATCTTTCTCCTAATCATTGTATCTACTACGTTCATGGCTTAAGGTTCCTAGATCCCAGGTTCCAAATCTAATACCATCCTCAATCCTATGCTATCTTTTCTTATCCAACTTAGGGCGTAAGAACTCTTGCTTATTTAACACTACATCCGAATTCCCATGGAGATGTAGCGGTCCTTGTCTAAACGTCACAATGGGACCATGCACGCAAGAGAACTCTTGCATATTTAACACCACACCCGAGTTCTCATGAAGATTTAGCGGTCCTTGCCGAGATGTTGTAGTCAGAATCTGTAACTCATTCCTATAATGGAACAATCTAGCATTAGCACAATATTGTAAAGGATTCATACATAAATTTTTACTTCAGTTTAACGTTGACTGTCTACCTAATGCAACCCTCCTCTTTTAGCCAGGATTGGGAGTGGCCATGGCGGAGTTAAGTCAATGAAAAACACTATCTGAACTATATTGGTCTTCTGAATGATAAAGGATAGTATTATCTGCAAACTGCGAGTACGAAGTCTAGATGTCCTCAGAAACAAAAAGAGAGAAACAATTCTGTCACCTAAGATCTCTTGTCCATCTGAACTCTGATGTGGGTTTTCTGTTGATATTTAACAGAAAAGAAATAACCAGTAAACACTTTCTGTTCCATTTCTTCTATTTCCTTTATGATCCAGAAAATAGATTGCATTTCAGCTTTTTGAAATCTATGTATTAAGACCTTAATACATAAGAACTCTGACAAAAGAACTCTGCAACATCTAAAATATGTCTACCTTGGTCAAAAGAACTCTGACCAAAGGTTGTGGTCTAATGAACTGACTGGGGTAGACCTTGGCCAATATTGGTAATAAGACTAATAGTCAAATTGACTTGCCCAAAACCTTTAGCGCTAGAAGACAAGTCATTTGGAAAAAGAGATAAAAATACAGCTCACAAGTTGCCCACTGCACCATTAGTATAAAACTCCTGGAAACTTTAACCAGGCCAAAGTTATGGCATCTAAAGACTGCTAAAGTGAATCCATCAAGACTTGGAGCTTATCCATTTCTACAACGAATTTCCTAATTTCTTGAAGCTCAAAAGGCCTTTGGAGCCAATTTTCCATGACCTCAGATATAGGTCTGCAAATCAAACCGTTTGCCATTGTTTTCTGACAATCCAAAATCTGTGTAAATTCCATGTGGCAATTACTGTAATTTATGGAGTTATAAATATAAAAAATAAGCATTCTAGTTCTTTAATCTCAACAATGTGAAGTATTTCTATAGTCTAAAGTGACTTAGAAGTGCAAGGTTTTTAAAGAATAACAAAGCCTTGGAATGTTTACGTGGCTTTTGCAACATGTGTTGGGCTGGAAAGGTCATTTTTTGATTGGAAGCTTGCAATATTACTGTAGAAGTTTTTGTTAATTACACTTAAAAACACATGGGTGAGAAATGGAGAGGGAGGAGTTGTTAATTGGATAACATGTGCACATCACATTAGTGTGCTTTGAGAGAGGAAAAAGAACATAATTGTTCTTGTTGTTCCTGCACCTAGCGCTCAAGGCCTTACTACCTCCCTCATTTTCTCGCATGTGTTCTATATTATTTCACAGGCCATTAGTGGCCATTTACAGAAACTTTAAACTTTTCTTGCCCAATTAAGAAAAGAATAAGCGTTGTGCATGTGGTGGACATGGATTTAGCCTTCATCTTTTGGATGTAACATTGTCTTCAGAAGTTTTGTTTTGTGAAATTTAGAGCTGTTACGAATTCTAAAATTTGAGAAAGTTTAGACAGTAGCAATATTTGGTTATTTTCTTTGTAAATGAAATTGGGACTCTTTTAGTAGATTTGGGACTATTCTAGAGGATTTGTGATTGTTATAGATATGCCTCATTGGACGCCTGTTGTGGTGCATTTAGTTGCAAAATCAGTAAGTGAATAACTTAGGCTCAAATGTTTAACATTGCCTTAATTGGTTTTATTTTTAGCATCTTTATTGTCTTTAGAAGCTGTGGCATTTAAAGTGGCCTCACTCCGAGATGTTAAGGGATGGGCAAGTATCACTTTCATTTATTTGTCATTCTTATTTTTCTGTGGTAGTTTTGTTGAGGATGCCTCACCTTCTACATTGTAATTTCCTCCCATATTTTCTTTATTAATGAGATTCTTGTCTTTCCATAAGAAAAAGTGTATTAATGCAGTAAGTTTATGATCTAAAATGAGATTGTGGATCATGAGTATGGAATAAGTACACTCCCCGCCAAGTTATAAAAAAAAAATAAAGGGAAAGCTAATACTTGTCTTTTATATGTTTCCTTTCTCCTTTTCATCTCTTTCTCTCTCTATTAGCTCTGTAGAATTATTAACAAATAAATTTTGCATTTATTCTTCCTTTTACAGATTCCAAAACCCAAAACTTTAACCCCTGCAAGCTAAAGAATCTTATACTTTTTTCCTATCTACCATGATGGAAAATTCATTCTTTCAACTATAAACAGCCTCGTCCTAGTTGCCCTGCATCAAAATACCATATGGAGAATGCTGACTTTTCTAACAACATGGCATATATATAAACAGAATTATTAGGTGTTCACTCAAATTCATAGCTGGAAGGTTTGTACACTTTCTAAACAAAATGAAGTAACCTGTAAACCTTCAGGCCTCTCACATACGGTGGCACAATGGTAAAATCAAAAGTTCTGTTGGTAATATCAAAAGCTACTGGTTTACTCTGCCTTGCTTTGCAATGAATCCTGATCATATTAGATTAGATAACTGTAGCAAGTCCAAACCTTTGATAATTCTTCCCAATTCATTGTTTATTTTGTGTTTCATATCCTAGACACAACTTTAGATGTTAGTAGTCGGTCTCTGGTTTCTGTTTTTGTTTCTGATTTATTTATTTATTTATTTATTTTTCAATTCTGCCTTAATGCAAACTTGATCTGTGCAAAATAAAGGGCCATCCCAGCAAATATACTGTAATTGTATGTTCATTAACTCATGGATTGATTATGTTATTTTGACTACCAACTTTTTAGTATCTCCTTTGAAGATGATGCTTTCCCTTCAGATATTGGGTTTGGGAGTGCTGTTCAGAATGCAGATTTATTGTTTAATCTTGGTTGTTTCCTTTTGTTTATGTGTTGATCAGGAATGCTATTGCCCTAAAGGCTTGAGGGGGTCCTATGGATCTCTGAAAGATTATTACCAACATGTTTTATTTGCTCCTGTTGTGGTTGGCAGTAAAATGGAAGAAAAATTGGGTTGGACCCGTGGAAAGAATAATAGAATTAAATTCTAAGTTCAATTTAAATTTTGCTTGTTTAGGACTTTTAGATGTTCATTACTTAATCTGTAGGTTTTTTCTCATTTCTTCAGCCATATCTTCACGAATCACGGCATCAGCATGCCATGCGAAGAGCAAGAGGATGTGGAGGTCGTTTTGCAAAGAAAGCTGATATTGATGCTTCCAACCATGCTGAAGGAAATGGTAGAGTTTCCAGTTCAGCTCGTTCCCATTCTGGCTGTTCATCAGGTTCTGAATGCTTTCCCTTCAACTCTGTTAAAATCCAGAATTCTTCTGGTAGTCGTCAAGAAGCTAGAGGGAGCGAACTGGAAGAAACTCGTCAAAAGCATGTGGATTGTAATGGAAGTGCCAAAAATGGTAGTTACAAATCTCATGGTGGTTTCCAGGGTTCAGAAGTTCACTCACACACAAGTGAAAGAGAAGGAGATTGTGCAGGCCAACAATGGGGAAGCATGAGATCAAATCAAGCTCCACAAAGGGCTCTTGCTATTCAATGAAAAACCTTGCATGGGGTATGGGATGGTGGGAGAACAAAGCTGGATGTTGCTGCCTGACTTATCAGACAAGTGCGAGAATCCCATTATCAGGTTTCTTCCAAGGCAATTCATTCTTGGCTTTTATGTCTTTTTGCTCTTATAGAGGGAGAAGTTAAAAAAGAGTTAACCAACCATGTAACACGCCCAGTATGGTGCCTCTTTTTGGTTGTGTTTATACTTGAACGTTCTTCCCTAATCTGCTGTACAAACAAGTGTTAAATGATCTCTACTAGAATTAGGAGGGTCTTTTTGGGGAGTGTTTCTAAATCAGAGGATGTAAAGTGTAGTTTTCTTTTTCTACTTTTCCTGGGGGGTGAAGAGTTTTATCTGTGTTATATCTTGTATGTTTGATCTTTGTGAATAGCGTTGGAGTTAAAGAAACATGTCCTGTCTTATGTGGTTTGATGTTAAGTTTATCTCTAGTTTAGGATGATGATCTCTGTGTCACCGGAGTTCGATTGACCACGACATCAATGAAGAAAAATTATTTCAAGAAAAAAAAATAACTGTTTTAAATGAGTTTATTAATATGTGCTTTCATAAGGGTGAAATTTCGTTGGTTAAACTGTCACGATTGAATTAAAAATAAATAAATAAATAAATAATAATTACTACTTTAAAATTTTGATTAAAAAATTAACATTTTGCCAAAAAAAAAAAAAAAAGATGGCATTTGGTAAGGATGTTTTACTTAATTATTGTTATTTTTAATTAAAATTATTTAAATATCGTTTTTTTCCTCAAAGTATTGATTATGCATTTTGAGAGAAATCTATTGTTCATGTCTTTTGCTTTTTTATTTAAGAGCAGTGTTTTGAAACCAGAATCGGATTAGTTGGTCCAATTGGGAATCGGATCAGCAACCTGTTCGGGTTTCTTAACAAAATCGGATTCTTAAAAAATCAGTCAAAGCCGGGAAGACCGGATTGAACTGATCAACCTTTTTATTTAAGAGTAGTGTTTTGAAATCCAAACCGGATTGGCTGGTCCAACCAGGAATCGAATCAGCAACCGATTCAGGTTTCTTAACGAAATCGAAATCTCAAAAAATCGATCAAACCTGGTCAAAACCGGATTGAACTGACTCGGTCAAAACCAGATTGAACTGATGAACCCCGATTTTTTTTTGGGGTGTTAAAAGTGCTGGGGAGTAGACTTGAACCTAGGATCGGCAATACATTTGTGAGTTGTCATTACCGCTGAAGCGCAATGCCTTGTGCGTCCTCTTTTTTCTTTTTTTTTTTAATCTCCTCTCGCCTCTTAAACTCTTTTTTTTTTTTTCAACCATTGAGTCATGTTTTCATTCCCTTTCTTTTTTCACTGAACTTTTTTTATTGTTTAAATTAAATTTTGATGTACTCAACCCTTTTATTTGAATTAGATTTTGATATATTTGAATCATATCTTGTATTGAATAATATATGATATTTAGATAAATGAATTGTATCTTATTAATATTTTTTATTTTAAACATAAGTTAATAAATATTTATGATTAGATATATAGATTTTTTAAATTATTAATATATTATAATTTAAATTTATTTATGACGTCATTTGATTTTTTCATCCAATCCGACCGGTTTGACTCAATAACTTATTAATCCCTTGACATAATCAATTCGTACTCCGGTTCGGATTTCAAAACACTGGTTAAAAGCACTTCGAAACACATTGGGAGTGCGAAATTAGTTTCGCACTCACAGAGTGCGAATTTAACGGGTTAAGAGTACTTTGAAACACATTTCGCTCTCTTCCTTTGCATTTCTCCTCTCTATTCACGAAGGCTCTCTGTGCGACAGTCCTCCGCCATTGCTCCACCACTGCTCCATCGTTGCTCCACCGCCACTGCTGCTTCTTTCGTCCGTCCTCTCTCCTTTGTAGGTGATCTCTTCCTTTATCCCAGTACTTGATCTGCCCATGTTTGTAGGCTTAGGGATGAATCCCGGGTTTGAATTTAGGGTTGAATCTAATCTGATCTGATCTGCTTTAGTTGATCTAACATACTTTATGCGAAGTTGATACGAATCTAAGGTTTCTTTGCTGCGAATCTATTGGAATCTAGAGTTTATTTTAAAATTTTTATTGCTAACGGGATTTAGGGTTTTCTTAGTTACGAATCTGTTATGGTTGAATATGTTGGACATGTTAGGGTTTTTAGTCTTAGGGTTGCATTGTTTGTTTGAACAATTGATTGATTTAGGATTGTATTGTTTGTTTTTACATGTGAAGATTTTTTAGCCCTAGAGTTTGCAACGATTCGAATATGAGTTAGTGATTGATGTAGATTTATTACATGTTTTGTTCTAATGTTCTAATACTCTGGGGCTTCTAAAATTTTTTATGCTCTATGAAGTAGGGTTTTTTGTAATGTTCTATGAAATTTTTATGTCATTATATGTTATATGAATTTAGGGATTATGTTATTATATATTTTGATTGCAATACATTTATATTATAGTATTTGTAATATATTTGTAGTTGTTTTTTATTGACTATACATCGTTGTTGATACTTTGTTGTCATATGTTGGTTGATAAAAAGAGAACATGGGTGACAACCGTATGAGACTAGTGCTTTATTGGGGGTTGTAATTGGTAGGGTTGAAAATGAGTATCAGTATAGTGTGGCTCCAAAAATAGGTGTTGTGGTTGATAGCAGTATTAGATAGCGGGAGTTTATAAAAATCTTGCATCGCAAAAGTGAGATTGATTCTAGACAATTCAAGCTAAATGTGTCATGTAGATATTCTTTGTGGTCTGGCTAGAATCTTTCTTATTATGAATTACCTATGGACGATAAATTATCACCGGAGGTATTGTCACTCATAAAATATATTTCAAATTTGATGGTAGTTGAACTATTTTTAGAATCAAAAGCAATTGTGTGTGCACCTGCTGACCCACCCATGGTGGGTTGCTCAAGTTTGGGTAGACAAAATATGTCTAGCATCTCAGACATCTCTTCTAGGACTAAAAATTGTCCTGACATGATGGTTGATATTGCGGCGAAACAAATTTTGGTTCTTACATAAATAGGTTGAGAAGCGGAAATATTGAAGATGAGTGACTGCAATATGAGGCATTTATTTCAGATGATATTGTTTTAACTGATCTTCATGAATCAGCTATGCTTATTGAAAGGGAGTATGAGGAGTCTAGTAGTTGTAGACCCTATGAGGAATATGAGACAAATCCTGTAGATGCATTTGTTGATGAAGAATCAGAAGGTAAAAGTGAGAATGAAGATAATGTTGACAAAGAAGATCAGGTTGTTGAACAGCAAGAAGATTAGGTTATTAAAGATGAGGAAGAAATACAATTCCTATACACTATAGGAGAAGGGTCCATGATGGTTAATGAATGTAATGACTATGACTGTCCAACATGGGATAATGACCAGATTTCGAAATTACAAGTTGGGATGATCTTCGCATCCAAAGAGAGAGTTCAATATGTTGTCAAGTGCTACTCGATGCGTAAGTACAGATACTTTAAAGTCTATGAAAGTTTTCCAAACATATGGTTTATAAGATGTTATTTGTACTGTGAGAACAAATGTTTGTTACATGTTCGAATTAGAATAAAGAAGAGTAGCTGCCTTTGGGAGATTACAAAACTGAAAGCAAAACACACTTGTTTCCCTCAATTGCCTTTGGGAGATCATCCGAATGTGAACTCGAATATAGTGGGTCGTTTGATCAGAAACCACATAAAAAAGAATGTCGATTACAAAGTTTGTGATATGGTTGAGGATATGAGATCCTACGGGGTAAACCTATCTATCATATAAAAAGGTTTGGATGGGGCGTCGGAAATCTATAGAAATAGTGTATGGTAATTGGGAGACCTCTTACACATTGTTGGCACAGTTTTTGGATGTTGTGCAGATGACTAATCTCGGGACTGTTGTTGATTGGAGGTTCACTGAAGTATCGGGGTCTAATGAGAGGGTTTTCACTCAGTTTTTTAGGCTTTCAAACCATACATCGATGCATTTAGACATTGCAAGCCAATGATAAGTATTGATGGAACATTTCAATATAGGAGATACAGAGAGAAAATTTTGATTGCAGTTGCAATGGATGCGGCTAACCACATTCTTTCATTGTGTTTTGCTATTGTCGAAGAGGAGACCATTATGAGTTGGGTATTGTTTTTTGAGAATTTGAGGGTGCACATCATTGGTGATCAGTATGGAGTGTGCTTGATATCAGATAGAGCATCCGGTATAATGCGACCCATAGAGAGGAATAGCAATCTCTAACTACCACTTGTATATCATAGATTTTGTTTGCAGCATGTGGAGGCTAATTTTAGTCAGTATTTCAAGAACAAACCGCTAACGGAATTGATGCATAAGGTGGCCGAGCAAAGACAAATCAGAAAGTTTTATACCGGAATAAACAAAATCAAAGAGTTTAGTGAACCCGCATATAGGTGGTTGATGGAAATTCCTCTCGACAAATGGACATTGTGTTATCATGGTGGATATAGATGAAGAACATGACCACCAATCGGTCAAAATCATTCAATCGTGTGTTTAAAGGTGCAAGAAAGTTGCCAATAACTGTATATGTACAGGCGACATTATACCGCATGATTCGATCCTTTAATAAGAACCGAGAAGAAACAGATGACAATGTGAAGAAAGGCAACATGTGATTAACATTGGTGATGGAAAAATTAGTTAGAAACGAGTAGAAATCAAAATTCCATTGTATTGTTGCATTTGATAGATCTAGAGGGGAGTATGAAGTGACGACTGGATTTCATGGTAGGAGAGGTGGGAATAGCCACACCGTGTTGTTAGATGTCTCATCCTGTACTTGTGGAAAATATGTTGCATTCAAGTTTCGTTGCTTACATATGTCGACAATTTGTGCAAAATTATATCGTGAGTTTAAAACATTTATAAACAGACTGTATAGTTGTCAATCAATGCAATTGATATATGGTAGCAAACTCCATCTTCCTCCACACAAAGATTATTGGCCCCCTCATTTTTTCTGTTTGTTACATAATGTCTCACATCTTAACAACTAGCCAAATAGACCATGGAGTATCCGGATTCATAATGAAATGGATGGAAGAAAAACTTAGCATTACAAAACATGTGGTGAGTATGGGCATAATTGTCACCATTGGCCGAATATGGCGCGGTTACAAGCCAGGGCAAGACAAGACTGAAACTTGTTTCCTATCATATACTTGTTTCTCATCATGGCCAGCTTAGATATAGATGTACATTTTTTATTTTGTTTAATGATTTCGCATCGTGTAATTATTTACCCCCTCATGTACTTGCTCTATGTGTACATTTTTTATTTGGTTTGAGAATTTCAAATTTTTATTGTCTTTTAATTTTCTTGTGATCATAGTTACACCCTACATTCGTCCAGAGTTTACCCCATGACCACAAGACCCTAGTGTCTTGATTTTGTAACCCTCACACCGGTCTCAATCTATTTGGGAGAGCGAGAGTGATACTCTCCTAAAGGTGCATCGTTCTAATTGTGGGTTTTGGACTGCTCGACCTCTTGGCATTAGAGTACAGGAGATTTTGTTGCGGGTGGGTTTTTATGGTCTGTATAGATATGGAGTCATTCAGGATCATACGCTTATTACTGCATTTGTGGAGAGATGTGACAGAGACATTTTTCACTTACTAGTTGGTGAGGCTACGATTACATTACAGGACGTTTCGGTACTTCTTAGTTTGCTTGTTAACGGGGATGCAGTTATAAGGGTAGATCACGGTCATTCTATTGTTGAGTGGCAGGATGTTTGTCGTGCTCTTTTGGGTTACTTCCCTAGATCAGATATTTTTTTAGAAACCGTCTTAAATTACGGGGTATTATGGATTTTCTTGATTCACATTCTTTGGGTCCAGAGTCAAATGCGACACTAGTGTAGTATCACGCACGTGGTCGCATTATGCAATTGTTGGGTAGTCTTTTTGAAAATCAGTGTGGGTCAAGAGTCAAGCTTATATATTTGGTATTTCTATGAGATTTTGATTGCGGCGGACAGTATAGTTGGGGTATTGCTATCTTGTCGACACTTTACAAAACCATGTGTCGGCTTCTGCTAATGACATTAGACAGATTTGTGGTATTGTCTTGTGTATGCAAACACTGTTTCTCTATTTAATGTATTATTTTTTACTTAATAATACTTTCTCTGTATATTATATCACTTATTCAATTCTTTTTCTTTTATCAGTTTTGGGTATAGGAGAGAGTGCCCATGTTTACCCTGATCAGACACCAAACTACTCTTCCGATATCCTCTGCTCCACACCTGTCTGTTGGCCCTAGAGGAGCTTGGTATGTATTGTTTACTCATTTATTCATTTTTTTTTCTCTAGTCCTTTCATTTTGTGTAATTCGATCTTGACTTTTTTTTTTTTTTTGGTAAATAGTTGGGATATTTCTTGTAACTATGTACATATAAGATAATTTATTCTTAGGATATATCGAGATTAGATAGATCATATGGGAAAGACAGAGATAAGTAAATTTCTTCTTTGTCAGCCACTTTTATCACTAGAGTTTGAACTAACACCTTTTTTTCCGGTTCGTGTGAATGCCGTATTCAGATGCTGACCTGGTAGCATTACCCAAGTATTGTCTCATTGGCTCTGACATATGGCATGTCAGTGTCCCCCTTATATGTTTTGAGTTTGTCAGGTATCATTAACCTCAGAGGGTTTTGAAACAGTTTGGGATGTGCAGCTTGTTCCCTTACCTATGCAAACTGACCTGGAGTTGCACCAAATTGATCGACATGAGAGATATGGATGGGATTGGACTAGAGCACATGCAGTATACTTACAATTATGGGATGACTGTCGAGATCTCATCGTGGAGGTTGAGGAGATTTTCGATTAGCCAGTGACGACAATTGACCATATGCACTAGTATCGGCAGATCACGCACTTATACATTGGCAGTCTAACGCATTGTTATCGCGGGGATTCTAGCCCACAACGACACAGATGGAATATCTTGTAAGTAAAAATAACTTTATCATTTTATATTATTTTATTTTATTGTTTACGTAACTTTTTCTTTTTATTAATATCATTTGCAGTGCTATGAGCTCGAGAACTTCCATTTAGTAGTATCTGACCTACTTGCAATGAAAGGAATGGATTCTAGAGTTGGAAACCTCAGAGACGGGGTTTGGCATGCTCTTCAATTCGTCGAGTATGCACTTTTTGAGCTGAGAGACATACCTTCTACTTCTAGTGTTGTGGATGATTATGACGAGTTTGCGAAGATACATGTGTTTTCATCCTATCCGACTCCGACTCCAATATTTACTGAGGACGTCGACGATGCTGCACCCATAAAGCCTCCACGAATTCATGCTTATGAGTAGAGACGACGTCATTGTCGACATTTCGATAATGTTGGTTCAATTCTATTTCCTGAGGTTGATGAGACTGCACAGATAGATGATATACCTCCGTCTCCACCTAGTAGGCCGGATTGTATTCTCGTTAGATGTCAGCTACGATGCAATGTTGGACGACCTCCTTGCGACAATTAGTTTAGATTTAGTATTTTATATTTATTACATTTAAATTTTGTAAATATTAATTTCAATTTCTATAAAATCTTTTTTTGATTATTTTCTCTTTCTTGTGATTTCTTTATTTATATCATTTCAATGTTTATAAATAATTTAGTTTATATTATTTGAATATTTGAGAATTTGAAGGTTGGTTGAAAATGTTTGGTTGTATTTTGATTGTTAATATTTGAATTGACTACGTTTTGTTGTTGAAATTTGTAGTATGATTATATGTTAATAGTATTTGGTTGTTGATCTTTGAGAATTTGGAATGGACTGCAATTGATGTTTACATGTATATAGGTCACTGATCAAAATTTATTTAAGCATTTACAGGTTAGATTGGTCAAAATTTGGTTAAGTGTTGCAGGTGAAGATAGCAAGTTCGCACTATGTGAGTGCAAAACCAATATATATATTTTTTAACATGGATTAAAAATAGAAAACAAAATGTAAGAACAGTAGATTTCACATCTTAGAATGCGAAATCGATTCTCTAGAAAAAAATAAACGATAACATTTAAAATAATTTTATTTAAAAACATCAATAATTTAGTAAAAACCCCCGTTTGGTAAAGAAGATCAAAACTATCATGTAGAGAGCTGTTATTATTCTGAATACGTAAACACGCAGTTACAACTGACTCACCTAGCAAAAGTCCGACCATGTGTACTGCCACACTCGGCATCCTCACTGCCAGCTTAAAAAGGAAAGTAAAAGACCAAAAACCAAGGTTATTCAATCTGTGGGTGAACGCATGCGTGGTGGTGCTGATCTAATTCGGTTCAGAGCCACCAGCAGAACTCCTGTATATATGGGTGCCTGTACACAACTCATCCGTCAGGTTTTCATGCCAGCAGCCCAATTCTAAGTAGAGCAGCGCAGTTATATGAAACAAACTATAAGGGGGGCTAGCCCCCAAAGGAAAAATAAAAAGACCTGCAAGCCCCCAGCAAAAAGTTTTACACAGTATTCACTTTGGGCATTTAAGGGATAAATATCTAAGACCAAACTGCTTTATTTTCCAAATTGTGTGCAAGGTTCTACAACTGCAAAGTAAAGATGGGTGGGCAAAGGGAGGGGAAACGTGACAAGGAGAGGAGGGCACATGATGTATCTTCTTTGTTGTTCCATATGCATCTTATAAATTATGTGCTATCCTGATGTTGTAGATGGTCATGATCATCAGCATCCTCTACGGTTCCCATAACGTCATCCTCATTTTGCTCTGAACTGGTCTCTTGATCCATACCTTTGGGTGCAACATTTTCAAAGCTTCCTTTGGTTTCATTTGTAAAATCTGGTTTAGATTCTGTGATATTAACCATCTCTTGCTTTTCCATCATCCCAGAAAGTGCCAATCTTGGTGACCACTCAAGAACATCATCAATAATATTTGAGACCCTCTTCTGATACCTGAAAGAACAAAATTTATATTAGGGTGATTGCCAGGAATGTCAACCACAAATCACTAGTCCGTTCCACGATCCAGTAATTAAAAACTATCTTCTCTAAACAAAAATGTAAAATGCATCAACTTATCATTTAATAGTATAAGCTGGAACTCCTTTTTTGAAACTAGGTGTTTTTGCCATTTTACAATAACAACCAAGTGACTCCTTATTTTCTGCACAGCTGAGTGAAAACTAGAAAACATAAAGACTAACCTGGCTCTAGCAGCCTCATCAGGAGCATGATGCCTGAGCAGCAATATGACTAAAACTGCAACAACTGCATAGAAAAGCCTTGCCGTCCACTTTGGTCGTTCCTCCTCATCTTTCTTGGGCCAAAAACGGAACAACTCTCCCAAAGTTGCTTCCTCTGCAAGAATATTGGGGAAGAACCATACCCGCTTTCCAAGAATAACGTAAAGGGCACCAAAGATGGTTGCTCTCACTGCAACAGATGACAAAAGGCAAATCAATAGATGGTATTGTTCAACAAGAAGCAAATTAATTGCTGATAGGCAGAAGGCACTTAAAAAATTGGACATATAACGATTAGCACTTGTATGTCCTCCCGGTCTTTGCTATCAAATCCCAACGCAACCTATCACTTACATATCATCCACATGTTGTCTCAACCCTAAAAGACGACTCCAACAATCACCATTCCTCACCAAGCAATTAACATTACATTATGAACAGAGGAAAAATGAAGGATCATTTAGGATTGCTAACAGTGAGACTTGAATGAATTGCTTTGCCAATATGTTGACACAGTATAGACTTCAAAAATAAGACCATGGTTAAACTACGAAAGCGATTATGATGAATTGGATTGGATTTCTCTGTTTTTTCTTCTATGGTACCTTGACATGACATGAGTATGAAAGGGGTTCAAGATTCAGTTTTCCTTTTATAAGGGCTAGAATCACTTATTTTGGCACAAATCTTGGTTCTTAAAAAGAAACAGTTTGAGAAGGTTCTTTTACACAGAACAACAAACATGTATAGAATAACAAATACGTATACAGTAACAAGCGGGGGGTCGATTTTCATAAATTTCATCCTAATTTTGAAAAACTTATACAAATGAAAAAGATGCAAGGACATTTGTCTACTTGGTTAGTGACGCATGAACTAGTTCATAGATCTTTGGGTTTTGATTACCAAGGAGTATAGACCATCTACAAAAGTCAAATATGAAATAACAACCCTAACATAAAAAATGTGCATAAATGGAAGATTGTGAACAAAAATAAGAATAAAAGGTTGTCATAGAAAGCAGAAATTGAAATCACCAAAAATTCACACGGTATTGCATCTTAGATTTTGGTCCGCAACACATGCAAAACCTCATATATACAAACCACGCCAATACAATTTTTTAAGGGTGGATGTGAACAAAACAATTTGAACTCAGTTGCTCCAGACTAGCATCGGAGCATCATGGACTTTGTTATCCATTAAAATATTGCATATTCCAATATCACAGCATGGACCACAATGATCAATTCCCCATTGAGGGGAAGTGTTCCAGTTTCATACCTGCATCCATTTAAGCTTCTAAAGCAACTTCTACAACAAATGTATTGTTCCCATAGGTAAATAAAATCATGTTGGCCCTTTATTACTTCAATTCCATTACATTTTCATCTTGCAATAACAATACACCCAACAAAATAATATTTTATTATTTTAAAAGGGATATAATATAAATTGTAAAGGTCAGTGGTAACCAAATTTATACTCATTTTAAGAAACAACACTTAAACTTTTGATTGAAGAGATGTTTCACAATCTCTTTTCCCCCAAAGAAGGATATAATGGCCCATAGCAGCCATCATGTTTCTTTCGCTTCCATTAATTGTGTCATTTTTCCCTGTCAATTTTACATGCCAAACATTGAAATAATTCATATCTCCAAACTGCGCCGGCTTTAGCAATTTACCGGTTCAACTCATGGATTGAGCAGCTTTTTTTGTGGTTGCTATAGAGTAAAAAGAAAATAGCAATTCAACAAGTTGGATTAACAGGTGTTGTGAAATCCAATTTTAACCATGTTCACTTGATACAACAGAGGTTAAAAGTTGGGTGATACAAGTTCAAATAATGAAATGTGGTGCTTGCTCGAAAATGTTATTATATTTTCATAATAGGCCAAAGTTTTATAGCTCAAAACTCAAAAGAAAAATTTGCAAAGTCCATTGTATCAACTTAAAGACACATTTAATCTAATTTTTTAATAATAAGATACACAAATTTGGTTAACAGATTGAGGACTTAAACTACATTTGATAAGAGAAGGCAACTGCTCTATATATAGGCAATGGCAAAAATAGAATCAAATAAATCAATTTATGAAGCCTTTCATAAAATATTTATTGTATTTAAATATTTATATCTAGACAACAATAATATTATTATAAAATATTGAACAAAATATTGGGCATTAAAAATCTTTTAACGAATAAAAAGAACACATGAAAGCAATGCAAATAAAATCTGAAATTATTATCATTTCTTATGAAATGCAAAGACTCTAATACTTTTCAAAAAAAGTAAAGGTTAAGATAATTTCATGCTTCTAATAACGTGTGCCAGGTAAAAAGAAAGCGGATTCAAGAAAGAACACGTGATGAGTACTTTTCAACTCACCTGAAAGGAGAGAGAGTATGAGCAAAAGGATACCCGCACATGCATATAATATCAATAACTTTGCCTGATGGGGGTATACAGGAAACAAGCAAATTGCAAGTGTCAGCACAGGCCACATAAATGAAAGAAGCGTTTGCCATAGTGGTCGCTGTTTTACAAAGGTCCATGCAAAAAAAGCATCATTCTCGGAAAATATTTGATCCTGCGAGAAAAACAGAGACATATAAAAAATAACACCTGGAACAGAGATCCGTACTCTTGATTCAAAGGAGGTAATAAAACACTATAAGCATGAACCAAAATTGCAGTATGTATGCTAATGATGGAGTAACCCAAGAACTAAAGACAACCAAACAATGAATCCGATATGCACGTGTAAGCCGAAAGATATGCACTAGAAGAACTGATCAATGATGATAAGCACAAAGATGATCAGCAAATGAGATTGGAAACAAACACAAAAAAGGGAACATATCAACAGAGTCCTCCTAGAATCACCAACCTAAGGCATCAATAATTGATGGATGCACCATCATCTTTTCCTCCCCTATTAGACAAAGAACTTAACTCTCTTCCTTTTACAAGACAACAGGCTCATAAATCCTAAATTGTGCCCATTCTTACTGCTGCATGCAGAAGCACAGTAAGATTACAGATAATGCAAACCTTGATGAATATGTAAATTGAAATTACCGATCCAACATCAAAATATGTATATACATACATACAGAAGCTATTAGAATTGGGGACTTCCAAAGTTTCTCTCAAGGAAGATGCTTAGTGTGGTCTTATCACTCAAAGAGCTGTTCACAAACTTGGGCAACGTAGCTGGAGATGAGGAGGATTTGATCGGCTCAACAGTTGTTCTATTTAGTGAGAGCAAGCATTGATGCATGGAAAGACTTCTGAAGTTCCATGTACTCTTGGAAGGATCCTTTGAATGGCCCTATCTCTCAAAGAGCTGTGATCCAAATTGGAGGCAGGAAGGACTTCATTGGCTCCATAGTTCTTTCGTTTGGTGATAGCAAGCATTGAAGGTTGTATTTTTTGGGGGGTGTGGGGGGTTGGTGGAAGTGGGAATATGAATTGATTGGGTGTTGGAAACATTTCTGCAGTTCTAAGGACTCTTGGAAGGGGCTTGCTTTTGCCTGGAAGGTGGTGATTGAAGGGGCTACTTCCAGGTTTTTTAAAGGTAAGAATTTTAATAAGGTAATTGGGGGAAGATTCTCATGGAGAGTTTCATTCCTTTGGAAAGCAGTTGGGAAATCAAAAGCACCTTCAAAAGTCCCTTTTTTTTCAGGCGCTACTTTGGGGAGGATTTAACACAAGATAATATTCAGAAAAACGTTATACACTCTTGTGAATAGATGCCACCTTTGTAAAAAAAGACAGAATCATTGTTCGTTGTTCTTTTTTTTATTTTTTGGTATCCTAGTGGGTGCCTGCTAGAAGCAAGCATAGCAAAGTGAGTTTAGGACTTAGAGGCATGTGAGATCTAGTACATCAAAGAGGAAGGCCATATGTTTGTTCTCGCTAGCTATATTTTTGCTGGTGCAAAGCAGAAGAAACAAGTGAGGTTTATTTTTATGGGACTGAGAAATCCTTTCTCATCTACTTCTTATTTTTTGGACATGTATGATTGACAAAGCATCCTTTATGGATTCCTTGCTTTTTTTCATTGGGTTAGACCCTCTTAATGCCATTTGAATTTTTCTCTGTATCAAAAAAGAGGGAAAAAAAAAAGCTTTAAAAAGGAAATAAACAAGTTCATACCGTAAATGCATTTGGAGCAGAACTCATTCGGCATACAACACTTTTCTTACTGGATCTACATCTTTCCTTCTATAATCAAGTGACTGAGTCCCACAATTTTCTCAAATGTTTCTTTACCAAATGCTTCTCTGATGATTCTAAGAAATGTCTCTAATACTTCACTATGTAATGGACCTATCAAATCCAAAATTTCCATCTTTTCTCTCTAAATAAAATAAAGAGATAATAACGAAATGACTATATGCGATTAATGGATTCTTGATTTAGAGTTTTGTTATACCAGCAACATGGACAACTAACCGACAAGAATATTCAAGCATTAAATGGATCATGATGTTTCTTAATTCCCTTGACAAAGTAATAATAAATCCACATACATTTCTCCATTGCTTGCTAGTTTACTTTACTGATCCCAATACTGGGTCAATTTTCAACTTTTAACAAACAAATTTCAAATTTTGTTATTTAAATAACAAAGTAACAATAAAAAATATATATATATATATATATATATATATGTATAATTTTATAAACTGATGTCATGTGCCTCACACATGCATCTGACTTAGCAATCTTCAAATAAATTCAGCCACAAAAGCAGCTTTCATTAGTGCCTTTACAAAACCCTCAAGTTCACATAATCTGGGAATTATTATTACACCCAGAATTGTAGTTGACAGGAAAAAGGACCTGGAAACTGGTTCAACCGGTAAGTCACTTGACAAAGCATTGGGTCCATTAAATTTAACAGCAACAATAATACATTACTATAGAACATGTTAGAAATTAATTCAGCAATTAATAGAACAAGAATGTGACATTGTGTAATTCATGCAAAATATAAAAGGCATACATTAGTTATGTTCTTGTGAAAATAAAAAGGAAGAGGGTCAATTTATTTAGGAAAATAGGGTTGATGCGGCAAGCATTACACATGCTTCCTCATTTTTAATTCAAATCTCTTTTTAAAGAAATTTAGTGCTTTGTTGGCAATAGGAAGTAAAGTGCACCATAAATAATTGAGTGACTGATAGAAGTTTGGATATCTATTCCGTGGATAGAAAATAAGGAAGGGCAACTTTTCCCTAATAATTTCTCTAAGATGGTTTCTCAAGTTTACACAGTCCCTGAAAAAAAAAAAAAAAAAAAAAAAAAAAAAGGGACAAGGAATGAATGATCAAGAATGTTGTACAAAGAGGTAATTTGAATATCAAAAGTAGTTTTTATGTTACATTCTTTTAATTTTTTTGCTTAAAGCATCAACTTGTATTTGATTCAATAAGAAGTTGTGAAAGATCTCGAAAACTAGTGGGTAGTTCTTCCGTTCTCTGCTTACTTCAGGAGATTTGTGAAGGCATGTAGGAATACTCACCCAACATATCAACAGGCGAAGATTTGGTTACTCAAAGCAAAAAAAATCATTAAATTTTTCACAGGCAGAAAGAGAAAGGAACTCTCGTCACAGTCAGTTTTTGAGGTTCTTTTCCAACCAGCCCGGGTTGCATAAACTGGACCACATCAAACAGGTTGTTAGAAAACCAAAAGTTCAACTGCATTTTTATTGGGCCATTTATTACCTGTCCAGTCTTCTTGTAAACCCAGACTAGTTAATGCACCAACTTAATGGTTTGCCTGTCCTTCTGGGTTTAACAACATTGAGTACTTACTATATTGCACAAAAAGTTCATATATGTTCTCAGTTGTACATTTGACTAGACATCAGAAAACATCTACTTGTATTGTTGCTATCTCAAGCAATAACTTGTATAACATTTAAACTAAAGCAGATTGCTACAAAGAAGATCGGCATAAGCAATAGTATAAAGGCCAGTGGAAGGGAGAAGCATGTCCTTAGTCATTTATGCAAACCAATATGCATGTATTCCAGGCAGGGATACTACAGGCTTTAGCATATGAATCATTTTCTCATTCCATTACATTGTTAATCCTCTTGCACATTCATTTTTCGGCAAAAGTTATTTTATATCTGCCATATGCTTCAAATGACTTATAGGTGACCTTTTAGATAAGCCTTTTTAGCGTGATACTATGATCATTCCATTGTCCTTGATAGTCATTTCCATGGCTTGGTAGCAGTTAACCTTGTTTTGCCCGTATTAAACAGAAATCCATTACCAAAAACATCTAACCACTACCTCCAGTCCTAAACCACCAGAAATATCATCATCAAAGTGGGAAACTTAAGATTATTAGTTTTCTCGGGATGAGGCAAAGAATACATGCAAGGAGATAATTTTGACCAACAAACACCACAATGACATTGAATAGCTTTATCATAAATGTGATTACTACAAGATTATAGACTAACCACGAACTAAACATTTATAAGCCTCAAGAACTTTAAATAAATATTGATGCAGCTCAATAATGCTACCTGTGTATCACAAACATCTTGCATAGAATAATCCACCAAAATGCAAAAAGAATTGAAGCAACGGCGACAGAGGAACTATTAAATACAGAAAAAACTGACTTCTTCTATGCATATTCCAAAATAAACCATTAAAAAAAAAAAAAAAAGATAAGTAAAGCACAAGAGATCTCTTACCGGGAATATCTCCAAATGTGCTGGCCAGGTAGACAACTTCTTTTTACCAGGCCGAACAGTTTTGACCACCCGATCGCACCTCACTAAAAGATTCTTCCTTAACAGAACATTTCCAACATCTTCTACATCTAGATTCTTGTCAGATTCCAATATGTCTTTCAGTTCTGGATGATTCTTCATAAAGCTAACAAAATCTTTCCCTCTGAAATATTCCACACGGGTTTCCTGTAAAACAGCCCACCTAGATTCCAAATCTTTGTGATCTCTCACCTTCTCAGCAAACAACTGAAAGACATCCTTCTTCACTTGTTTCTGCATAAATTTTAATCACATCAATTAAAGTGCCACAACAAAAATTGGAAACCGGAAAATCAATTTCTTAGGTATAATGTTAGACAACAAGTTATAAACTAGGACTTGAATTTTATAAGACAAAAAATGAACAGAGCAGCAAAGAATAAGCACGAGCTCCAAGGAAACAACGGGCACGCTTATCCAAGTCAGTAGAAAACCAAGGTGACCATGCACCAAGTAAGTTGGGAAATGACACTAAATTGAGTTGATTTTCCCGAACTTAACTGAATCAGAATTAATAATAACAGGATGTGGCCTTTTAACAATCGCAGCATTTGATAAAGCAAACAGTGGAAGAGAAGAGATGGTGACAAAGTTGTGATCATTTAAAGTACTTTAAATGGCACATAAAATAAAATTCCAATAAATAGTCAACTTGAAAAATTGTGGGATTGTATGAAAGTTTTGGATCATCTTTTCTAAAGGCCATAAATTGCCACCTTAAACCACATCACTTTAAAGCTTCCACTTCTTTTTCTTGCAGTCTTATACAAAGGAAGGAGGAGACCTGGCCCTTTGACTAATTGGTCGCAGGGAAAATTGGACTCCTGGAACTGCTTTAATTACACGTTACATATCCAATTTCAAATTCTGATAGTACTATATAGCAGATTCACCTTTTGAGCCCTAAAACAACTTGTTTACATCCCATTTTACTAAGTGAATCCATCCGATCACATTTAGAGCATTATCTCAGGCAGAAACACCCCCACCAAAAAAAAAAAAATTTAAAATAAATAATTGTCAACGCAATTTATAGGACTCTGCCAAGTGACAATAACTCTAACAAAAAACAAAAAGTAGGAAAATGATGAAAAATGTAAGACCAAAAAATGAAAATGAGCAAATAAAGAATCATGAAGAACGGAAGAAATTTTTTCTAGTTTCATAAGCACTCAATCTAAATCGAGAGTAATTGAAAGAGCAAGAACATTCTGGCATGATAAGAACATCGAATTTAAGGATACGATGATCAATGAATTAAAATGTAAATATTTAAATTACGTTACATTTGAGCAATTCTGAATCAACTGAAGGAAACAAGTTCATGGGATTATAAAAATTGAAAAACTAAAGAGATCTCCACAAATAATCCAAAACCCTAGAAACGACAAAAGATAAAAAAAAAAAAATGAGAGAGAATAAAGAAAATGACGAACACTAGGAGGGGTTTCGGGCTTAGAATCTCTGCTGCCATTTTGCGTCGAACCCGTCGATCGGCGATCTCTCCTCTTCTCTGCTCCTGGTTTCTTCATCTCTCGCTCTCGCTCTCTCTCGCTCTCTCTCTGCGTTCGATTTTCTTCTTTATTTCGCTGCGTTGCGTCGCATCTGTTCACTAATAATGGTAGTGTTTAATGCAGCAGCGTCCTCAGTGAGGGTTAGTTTGCCGTATCATCAATAACTTCGCCCACGCATATTTGGGACTTACACTTAGTTTGGACAGACGGGGAGAACAGAAGGGAGAAGTAATGATTTTAATTAAAAATCTTTTTTTTTTTTTTTGAGAGTTCTAGAACGAGGGAAATAAAAAAAAAAATGAAAAGAATTTTAATAACAAAAATTTTTTTCTAAAAAATGAAAAGAAAATGGTAGAAAATGATAGAAAATGAAAAGTTATCTCATCAATATATCAAATTTACTCTTAAAAAGATGATAAAAAAATTTTTAATTTTAAATAAATCTCATATCATTTTCTTTCATTCCTAAAATTCTCAAATAGAGTGAAAAAAAATCTTATCATCTCTTTTCTTTTCTTTTCTTTCTTTTCTTTTTTTTTTCTTTCCTTCCTTAAACTCTCAAACTAAACGTTATTAATATTTTTTATTTCTTAAAAACCCTCCCCAAAAAAAAAAAAAAAAAATTCTGTCTAAATCTTTTGGCAATAATTTTGCATTTTAATTCCGATCAAAATCCTCTTCTTTCCTAATCTTAATTTCATATAATTTGTGCTAAGATGACTTTTTGCTAATCTTTTTGATATAATGGCCGAGGGGATATTTTTAAATAGCTCTTTTAATTATCTAAAATAATTGATTGATTTTTCTCGATCTCCATTAAAAAAATAAAAATATAGAGAAAAAGATTGAATCTAAAAATATATTAAAAATCTATTATATCTCCCTGATAATCTTTTTTTTTTTAAATAAGAATTTTGATAAAAGAGTGTATTATCGAGCAGATATTAATATATTTATAAAAATGATATCTACTCTGAAATAAATATAAGAACAATCTTCAAAAGAAAATAATGAGAACACAAAGCTAGAGAGAAAGGAAGATATAGAAAGGCTTATCAGTCAACAAAACAAAGAAAGAAAGGAAGAGAGAGGGTGAGAAAAGTTTGTTGGTCGACAAGAGAAACAAAGAAGAGCTCGCTCAAAAGAGAGAGAGAAGAAAAAACAGAAAGAGAGAGAGAGGGAAAAATGAGACAAAGAAGCGCATGTCCATCGATCTAAAAAGAGAGAGAATAATAGAGAAGATAAATTATGCATTTTGTGAAATAAATATTTAAATAAATCATTTGAATAATAAAAAATATTTACGTATCATTTAAAGTCAGTTTTGCCTCTTTTTATGTTAAAAACTCTTTTTTTTTTTTTTTATAAGATAATGTGAAAAGCAAAAGATTTAAAATTTAAATGATAAACTGTTTAATAATTTTATTTTAAAAAATCTTTTATAAGTTTTAAATTTAATGAAATTATAATAAAAGGTAATTAATATTAAAGTTTCATAAATAATTCTAAAATATGTATAGGTTAAACGTAAATGTTATAAATATTCATCTAAATAAAAATAATGCCTTATGGAGATAATAGAGAGTGCCACGTAAGAAAATAGATATGTTTTTTATTTTCAAAATGGTTAAAAAATTAATTATGTATTTTTCTAGAGGTATATTTAATAAACTCATCTAATCTATACCATTAAATAAAAATAGTATTATATGGAGATTGCAAGGAATGTCACATAAGAAAATAGTTATATTTTTTATTTTTAAAATGGTTAGAAAATTATTTATTTATTTTTCTAGATGTATAATTAGAACTTATTTAATATTTTAATAATGAAGTTATTTGATAATTAACTAATATTTATTATAATTTCAATATTATTAGATTTATTTGATGCATTAAGATAATTCATGGACAATAAAAGCTTCTCTTGTAATTCTCTCTCTCTCCACGTTTTTCATCAACAACAGCTCTTTCTCCTTCTTTTCCAAAATCAAAATTAAATTGATTAGCACTCCCTCTACTTGGAGAAAATTAATAAATTATTATGTATTTATCTAAAAATTTATTTTCCCAAAAATGTAAATTTTATTTTCCACTCTGTAGCTGAAAATGACTTTTATCATATATTTTTATTAGAAAGATTTTTTTTTTCAAAAACCATTCACATAAAAATGTAAAACATATATTTTTCAAAAAAATATTTATATATTTGATTAAAAAGTAAATAATTGACATGTTTTGTTAATTAATTTAAACTTTTTGCAAAGATTATTTGTCCAAATTTTTAAGAAAATGACATCTAGATGTTTTTTTTATAAAGAATTTTACTAAATTTTTTTATTCAAAAAATAATAAATAAATATAAAAAGATGAAAAGAAAAAAATATTTTTCTAAATTTGTGATTTTGTGAAACAAACGTAGCCCAAGTAAATAGAAAACAATAAAAATTAGAGAGAGTGAGTAGTGAAAAACACGTACATGAGAGAGTGGGGGGAAGAAGTGATCAAGAAATAGTTGGAATGTGTTTCTTTAGTTGTAAGAAATCGTGTCAGAGTTGGATTTCTATGAGAGTTATCTAATCCAACGGTCGAAATTAGAAGTCAAAGGAGAAGGTTATGAGTTCGGGTATATACGAAGAAAAGAGAAACAATTGGTGCATTGAAGTTAGGTTTAGGAATCCAATGATGTGATATTATGGTGTGGGGATTTGGATTTTAAATAGAAACTTTGCTTTTATTCCATCTATTAGATAGAACCGATATTTGGCAAAGGAATGAAGAAAATTGTGTTTTCTAATTTGCAAAATAATTATTTTTAAAAGTATCATCCCATTAATATTACAAAAAATTAATAATAATAATAACTTAATTTTTTTAAAAAAAATTCTTAGAATATTTATACCATTAAAGAAAAGTAGTGCCTTAATAGAGGTTGTAGGGAGTGTCACATAAGAAAATAGATATATTTTTTATTTTTAAAAAGATTAGAAATTTAATTATCTATTTTTCTAGAGTATAATTAATGAAATTATTTGATATTACAATAACAAAATTATTTGACGGTGAACTAACATTTATTATAATTTTAATATTATTAAGCACATATAATGTATTAAGATAATATCAAAATATTTTTTTTATATATTTAATACCTTTCACTTTTCCTCATTAATCTACCTCCATTTTTTCTCGATGATTTGTCTCTTATTCTTACATAGAATTACAGTGGTCAAAATCCTTTCCTTCCACTCTTGTGGTAGGAATACAATCCAACTTTCATCGATTCATACTTTTCATTTTGGGAATACCTTTCAATTGTTGTTAGAATTATGACAGCTTATTTCACATCCATCAAGGAATAATAAAGAGGTATTTCATTTAAACTTCCTGGCTTTATTCCCCATCACATTTGTATCTGTTGGAGTTGATTTTGACCTCCACAGATATCTGCTCTTTTGACCCGAACATGGAGCTAGTGCCTAGAATGTTTGTCGTATCGGATGAAAAACCTGTAAAGACCCCACCGGAGCTAACCCGGCAGGGAGAATCTGACGCTTAGATCAGTAAAAATGATAAAATAAAGACTGATAATATCCATAGATATAGCTCTGATAGCCTCTGGACATGTTATGCATCATTCGAGTGGATGTTGAAGTCTCCGTGAGTGTGTGCAGTATGCATGAGTATTGTACGGTGAATGCCATATATGAAAATATATCATGTGCTATGTGAACCCATGTAATGTAATATATGAGTATATGTATAAAGTCATATCTCTGATCGTATAAGATAGACAATGGAGTTGTACCTCTGACTGATCAGAATTGGGCATAAAACCTTACCTCAGATCATATAGAGTCGGCTATGGAGCTGTACATTTGATCGTATGAAATCAACTATGGAGTTGTACATCTGATCATATGGAATCGGGCATGGAACTCTACCTTCATCAGTATATAAAATTAGGTATAGAGCCCCCCTCTGAAGGATTGAATTCCCCCTTTCTCGTGTGTAAAAACTGAGTCCACTCTGAGTGTTACCTATGCTTTGTATTTATAACCTTCCAAGGGGTGTAGAAAATCATAGTTTCCTTTTGCCTGAAATCTTTTGAAATGGTAGGGATTGTAGTTCAAAACTTTTGGAAGATTTAGGCTTCTTTGAGATTAAGAAAAGTTTAAAATTTTAGAAAGATTTATTGCCTTTGTGAGAGTCCACGAGAATTAAATTCTTATAGGAATACGAAAAGATTTGAATTTGGTGGTGATTACCTTCCTTATCGGATAATCATGAATGATTTTGGAAATCTATTAAGTAGGGTACCAACATTTGTCTCCACTCTTAATGACATTTTGAGGAAATGGTATTAGGAATATAGTGGATCAGAAGAGGCCTCTTGGGAGACCGAGAGGTTGAGAGACCGACAGGTCGAATGCTCAAGAGATTAGGAGATTAATAGATCGAAAATCAAGAGCTTGCGAGACCCATAGGTCGAACGATCAAGAGATTGAGAGACCGCAAATGGAACGATCGAGAGGTGGTGAGACTGACAGGTCAAACGATTGAAAGATTGAGAGATCGACATGTCAAACAATCGAGAGATGGTGAGACCGACAAGTCAAATGATCGAGCAATTAAGAGACTGACAGGTCGAATGATCAAGCAATTGAGAGACCGACAGGTTGAACGATCGATATGGTGAGATCGATAGGTCGAACGATCAAGAGATTGAGAGACCACAGGTTGAGTTATCGACGAATCGGGAGGTTGAGAGACTGATAGATCAGGTAATCGAGAGACCTAAGCAAGAGCATTTCGAGAGAATTTGATCGAAAAAATTCAAATGATCGAGAGTAGGCTGTGTCCGCCCGTCAAGGAGATATACTTGACACGCTACGTTAGAAAAAGTGTTTGGTTGATAGGATCTAGTCTATAGGATGGGTCGTGTCTACCTATCTAGGAGATAAACAGATCGATGGGTGGGGAGATCAGGTGATATGTAGGTCAAGAGTCCAACAGGTCGAGTGATTTGAAAATCAAGCGATCGGGAGAAGACATAGGACCAAGGGATAGAGTCACTAAGAGACTCCCTCAGCAAGTTGTAGGCTTAGTGAACTATGAACCTAGTGGTGATAAGTTTTTTAAGCCGTTGACCCATTAGAATCTTAGACAATATTGAGAGCCAAACAGGTGTCTAACGGGAAGGGGCAATACTCAGGAGACACAAGACTGAGAAAGGATTTTACTTAATTTATCGAGAGTAAATCGAGTGATCTATTAAAGGTTAATTGACAGACCGAGAAGTTAAGTGTCTGAGAAGTTGGGAGACTGAAAATTCAAAAGGCCAAGGGGTCGTGAACCAACAGGTCAAGAGACCAAAAGGTCAGGTTACTGAGAGATCGAGAGATCAAGTGACTAAGTGACTGAGGGATCGAGTGACTAAGAGGTCGAATGATTGACAGATCGAGCGACTGAGAGATCGAGTGATCGATAAATCACGTGATCAGAAGACCGAGCGATCGAGTGACCGAGTGACTAAAGGATCGAGTGGCTAGGACTGACAGATCGAGTGACTAGGAGATCAACAAATCGACAAGTCAAGTGACTAAGAGGTCAAGAGACCGATAGGTCGAACAATTCAAATAATCGGGAGATTAATAGACCAACAAGAGATTGAGAGACCGACAGGTCAAACAGTAGAGAGATCGATAGGTCGAAGTCAATAGACCAACAAGAGATTGAGAGACTGACAAGTTGAACAATTCAAATAATCAGGAGGTCGACAGACCAATAAGAGATTGAGAAACCGACAGGTCGAATGATGGAGAGACCGATAGCTTAAACGATTCAAATAATCAGGAGGTCGACAGATCAACAAGAGATTTAAGCGATAGTGTTTGATAGAGCAGTTTTCGAGAGTGTAGAGTACTTGTGTTATGAAAAGCAAAAGTAGAAGATTCAAAAACTGACATTGAGTGTGCATTCCAATAGAATGACGTAATTCTCGATGAGTGTGAGAGGCTAAAAACTGATACGAGAGAGAATAGGGCCAGACTTTACATTCATAAGTGTTGGCTTATTGTCGAAGGTGTTGTAGTCGATGGAGTATTGGGCATCAGAGCCACGAGAATATACTGAGGTAATGTTGTAACTGGTATGATGTGATTTCTAAAGAAATGGAGCTGAATCCCGTCCGATTCAGTAATAGCCATAAAAAATCAAGAGAAAGGGAGTTGGATCTCATCTGAGGTTGGAGCTCATCAATAGAAAATCGAGAAAGGGGAGTTAGATCCCATCCTCATGCAATACAAAAGACCGAAAGAGAGAGTCGAATCTCGTCCGAGGCACCGGGGCCCTAAATAGAAAACCGAGAGAAAATGGATGTGAAACCTAAGTGAGGCGTATGATTACAAACATAAATCATACGTATTCAGTTAGGAGTTGTATCCAAGAGTGTTCCATTAAGAGATTTCAATCGAAAGAGTAGGTTAGGTTTTTCTATCGTGGAGATAGATCCCTAACAATAAACTCTGTTCATGAGGACTTATATGAAAGATTTCATTTAAAAAGATAGGCCGTGTTTGCCCGTTCAGGGAGACATTTCTAATAAAAGGCTCTGTTCAGGAGAACTCGTTCGTTTGATAGACTAGCCGATATTTGTCCGTTCGGGGAGATAATTCCTACTGATAAACTCTATTCAGGAGGATTGGGTAATACTGGCCTATTTGGGATGATAGATCCCTATCGATGGACTCCGTTCAGGAGTATTGGGCGACGCTGGTCCGTTTGGGAAGATAAATCTCTATCGATGGACTCCGTTCGGGAGGATTGGTGACATTGACCCGTTCGGGAGGATTGGGCAACACTGGCCCGTTCAAGGAGACAGATCCCTATCGATGGACTCTGTTCAAGAGGACTGAGTGACGTTGGCCCGTGTGGGGAGTTAGATCTCTTTGGTAAATCAGGGCAATGCGGGCCCACTCGAGGTGTTAGATCCTTTCGGTAGATTTGGGCGACGCAGGCCCATTTGGGGAGTTAGATCCTTTCAGTAGATTAGGGCGATGCAAGCCCATTTAGGGAGTTTTATCCCTTCGGTAGAGCGAGGCGATGCAGACCCATTCAGGAAGTTAGATTTCTCCGATAGATCGAGACGACGTAGGCCCATTCGGGGAGTTAGATTCTTTCGATAGATCAGGGCGATATAAGTCCATTCGAGAAGTTAAATCCATTCGGTAGATCGGATGCATGGCAATAGGAGCGACGAAGCGAGACAGGGCGTGAAGATTTTCAGCTTATCAGTTAGTCATTCTCACAGACGGCGTCAATCTGTTGGAGTCGATTTTGGCCTCCACAGATATCTGCTCTTTTGACCCAAACATGGAGCCAGTGTCTAGAATGTTCGTCGTATCGGATGGAAAGCCTGTAAAGACCCCACCAGGACTGACTATGTAGAATTGGATATGAAACTCTACCTTAGATCATATAGGGTTGGCTATGGAGCTGTACATCTGATCGTATGGAATAGGGTATGGAACCCTGCCTTCGTCAGTATATAAAATTAGGCATAGGGCCCCCCCTCTGAAGTATTGAATTGTCTTTTTCTCGTGTGTAAAATCTGAGTCTCCAATGAATGTTGCCTATGATTTGTATTTATAGCCTTTCAAGTGATGTAAAAAACCTTAGTTTTCTTTTGTCTGAGATCTTTTGAAATAATAGGGATTGTAGTTCAAAACTTCTAAAAGATTTAGATTTCTTTGAAATTAAGAAAGACTTAGAATTTTAGAAAAATCCCTTTCCTTCGTGAGAGTTCACAAGAATTAAAATCCTATAAGAATACATAAAGATTTGAATTTGGAGGTGATTGTCTTCCTTATCGGATAACCATAAATGATTTTGGAAACCTGTTAAGCAGGGTACCATCAGTATCAATCTGGTTTTTCATTAGATATTTAATATTTTGTTAATTTGATTCAGTAAATTCGTATAGTTTTTTAATGTTTACTTCTTGATTTCTTAGTATAATATTAGAAAATGGTTCGTATAACTCTTTAATATTTGTTTCTTGATTTCTCAATATAACATTAGAAAAATGGATCGTATGACTCTTTAATGTTTGATTCTAGGTTTTCATAAGAGTTGTAGGAGACCGACGTATGACGTCAAGGAGTTAAACAGAAGAGATATGGTCAAACGGAAGGATTCTCGAGATTGACAGCTATAATGGTTATTTGATGAACTTCCAAAACGTTTAGCCACTTAGTGCCTATTATCTACATAGTCTCATACATTATGTCATTCTACATGAACAATACAATCGTTCTCCATTATATTATTCTATATAAGTATGACCATTCTGTATCAAGCATTAACCGTGAACAAAATGATCAGTAAAAATCAACTCTATATCATAACCAGGTAAGTTACTATATTACTTAACTTATTAATTCCCTCTTTAAGATAATTCGCTGCTTAAGTACGGGTATGTGCCTGGCAACTATTTAAAGTTTATAACTTTTCGAAAGATCTCATAAATTCACATAAAAAAAATTAATAATTTATATTTTCCATCGATGTTGAAATAGTTCAGGGGTTCCTAAAAAGAATTTTTTTATATAACAAAATTATAATAATTGAAACAATTAAAAAAAAATCATCAATCTAAAAATTTTTATTAAAAAACCTAAGCAAAATCTCAAACCGAAACCTTTTTTTCTTTGTTTTCTTTATTAATTTAAATAGATTTTGAAAAAACTATTTAACCTAATTTGTAACTTTAAGTTAACCTTAAACTTAAAAAAAAACCAAATAGTTATTTAATGATGGTACCAAATTTAGAAAATGAAAAAATATTACTTAGATATAATTTCTCTTCAATCTTTTTATAAATATTAAATGCTATCTTAAAATTACAGATGATTATAATTTTCTTTGTTTGTGGTCAGTAACACATTATTCATGTCAAATTGTGTAGTCGAATTGTATTATCCATCTAACATAACTTTACAAACTTAGTCATCCTTATAGATAATTCCAATCTAGGGGCAATTGCTCCAAGCTATCCACTTTATTATTATTATTATTATTATTATTATTATTATTATTATTTACCATACTTGATTTGGTAAGAATTTGTAACTTATATATTTTTGAAAGCTTGGAAAATTGTGGCCAATATATTCACTATGATGACGAATGATACACGAAAATTTTTTAATACTAACATTTTTAATTTTCGAAATGTTTTCTGTTTTTGAAATATTTCAATACGATAAATTAATTAATATTTATACAGAAATTTTAATATTTTTTATATTTATATATTTTTCCTTGTTTAATAAATTATTTGTTTATTTAATTATAATTTTTATTTTTATTTTATTTATTTTATGATTAATAATTACATATTTGATCATTTTATATTTTTGTTATAAAATATGACTATTTTATTATTTTTATAGAATTATTAATATTTATATAAAATTTTTATATTTTTTATATTTAGATATTTATGTCGTTTTGTTTCTTATATTTTTATAGAATATTATTTTTTCATATCATTTCGTATTCATTTTCGTTTTTTATTTTTGTTTACGCAACCCACGTGACCATTTCCCTCCTAAATTTGTGCTCTATACTTGGATAAGATCTAGCGAAAAATTTAAAAAATGTAGTGAGAGAGAGTGTGTGTAAGAAAGGATAATTTCTTTTATCTTATATTTCATCCTTTAAAAAAAATTAAAACTCAGATATTTTTATACACCAGAAAAAGATTAATGATTCTTAATAATTTTTTTTTTATATATATTAGCTTATATTTTTTTTTTTTCCTTTTTTTTTTTTTTTTTTTTTTTTTTTTTTTTTTTTTTTCCCCCCCACACCCCCACAAATTTTTTTTTTTTTTCCCCTCCCCCCCCTTTTTATTTTTTTTTTTTTTTTTTTTTAAAAAAAAAAAAATTTTTTTTTTTTTTTTTTTTTTTTTTTTTTTTTTTTTCCACACCCCAAAAAATTTAGTTTTTTTTGTTTTTTTTTTTTAATTTTATTATTTTTTTTTTTTATAAAATTTAATAAAAAAAATTAAATAAAAAAAATGAGAATGGAAAAGAGGAGACTCTGTCACTTAAACTGTCACTTAGAGACAAAAAAGTAAATATCATATAATATTTGTGCTAATATGCCTACTTTTGATGATATATGCATATTTCTAGAGTCTTATTAAATTTAAAAATAATTATAATAAATTATAACACCAACTCTCTCACATTTGATTTAGCGCATAGGAAAGAAAAGTTGATGAAGAAATTAAGGTCAGTTAGGTTCAGAGCCTGGAAATTTAAATTAATCTTAAAATGTTTTATATTTTTATTTAATTTGTTATTTATTTTATAAAAATGAGTTTGATTTAATAATTATACACATAGTCCTAATAGTTGTAATACTCATAATTATTGACCACATTATTATATATTTTCAAAATATATATGTATTATGTTTTTTGAAATCTTTTGTAACATGCACAAGTAAAATTATCAAATATGATATTGATTTATTTAATATTTATCCGAAGGGACCTATCATATTCTATGTATCATTAAATCTACAGACTTTTTATTAAGTAATGATAAAAGAAAATTTAATTTTTGAAATTTACGATATATACTTAAATCAGAAACCCAATTTACAAGTAATAGTTATTATATGTCATAACATCTTTTAAAAAAAATTAATTTTTAATAATAATTTTAATTTATTTAGTAATTATAGTCGGATACCTCTTATATTTTATATCATGTGTAACTCGTGGACAACTCTTATTATTATAAAAAAAAAAAAAAAAAAAAAAAAAAAAAAAAAAAAAAACCCACCATTTGTTTGGCTGGGTTTTATCATGGGTGTGGGGGAACATAGTTCTGTAGCCAAACATAGCCCTTGCAATTGAGATAATACTGAAATATCAGTAACTGGCTCTCCCTGAGAAAGACCAGTACCGGGGTGATTGTATTCTGTTGATTCAAATGTTACTTCAATCTAATCCATCATTAATTTCTCCGTTCAATTTCACCAAATCAAATTTCAGAATTTTGATCTTGGGTGTTGAAGGTGGGGAGGATTTGAGAGAGAGGAGAAGAAAATGGGGTGTGGGGGCTGTGGAGAAGAAAGGTTCAGAGTACGAGGTAGACCCAGAAAAGGCAAGGGAAGCTCTTCAAAAGCTAGACCAGCAACTTCAATCCATTTCCCAAAAGAGTATTACCCCTCCTAGGAAAAGGGTCTCTTCGTCTCCCTCTGGTACTCTCCCTCCCTCCCTCCCTCTCTGTCTCTCTCTCTCTCACGCACACACATATCTTATGGGTTAATTTTTTAGTTATGTTTCAGAAGGTTTCATTTGAAATAAATGGGGGAACGGGACAAAAAATTGAATTTAAAACATGGTCTAACATTTACATGATTGATTTGTTGTTAATGTAAATTTCATATGTTCATGAAAGGGAAGGGAAATTACCCACTTGCAGGAAATACTTCAAGGGAAATAAAATTTAAATTGAAAAAATAGGCATTAAATTCTTCTTTTCACGTAAGCTCGAAGTGTCTATTGTCTTGCTCTGGTCAGTAGCTTGGTTTCTTGGCCATACTTATTGTAGTTCAGTCAGTAGAGTTGGTCGGGCAAGCGAAGACAGTCTACATACCGGCGTGTTAATTTCTTTGTTGATATATTAATGCGACTCTATAAAGCATGGATGCATAACTCCATCATGGTGTCGGTCCTAAGCCCGAGTAAAAGTAGAGAGTTGTATTAGGTTGATAGTCAGCGTAAAACTCTTGTCAAAACCAAAATGAGACAAATATAAAAAATTCGTTGGGGTATTCCTTTCTCAGCACCACTGTACCAGATCCCGAATATAATGATAAGTTAGCAAGGGATTCTAGGGTGTCACCTAGAAGTGACGTGTCACATCACCGACTAGATGTGGTGTTAAATAGGCAAGAGTTACTATATTTATGTGGACAGGTGTGGGTAAAAATGTTAGTCCACGAAAATAGAATTCACTTACTAGTTGGAATATAAGATTCATAATCGATAAGTTAGGAGAGATAGGAGAAATAATGATTAGACGGAAGATTGATATTATATGTCTCTAAGAAACTAAATAGGTGGGGGATAAAGTTAGAGAAGTAGAGATTTTGGGTCATAAGTTTTGGTGTACAGGTAGAGACAAAACTAAAAGAGGGATATGAATAATTGTCCATAAGAACTTGTTAGAGGATATAGTGGAGATAAGGAAAAATAACAACAATCAAGACCTTCTATCTAAAAAATTTGGGATCAGCCACGTGAAAGACAAATGCGAGGGGAAAAAAAAAAGAGTTGTAAATGCAACTATAGTGGAGATAAGAAAAAAGAGATAAAATTTTGCATATCAAGTTAGTAGAGAATATATAATTAATATAGTCGGTGTTTATGCACCTCAAAGAGGTGCAAATGCAACTATAAACAATAGTTTTGAGAAGATCTAAATGAATTTATACAATTATACATAGTGGGAAGAAATTATTTATTGGAGGAGATCTAAATAGTTATGTAAGTGAAAATAATGAGAGATTTGAAACTGTATATTTAAACTTTAGTTTTGATGATAGGAATAATATGGGGTACCATTTTGGAGTTTATCACGACATTCGATTTAATACACGTAAA
Organism: Dillenia turbinata; assembly: GCA_037126225.1. NCBI lineage: Eukaryota > Viridiplantae > Streptophyta > Magnoliopsida > Dilleniales > Dilleniaceae > Dillenia > Dillenia turbinata. The sequence goes on from JBAMMX010000007.1 coordinate 20,785,205, forward strand.
CACTTTTTTCAAAAAAAAAAAGAATCGCACATAGTTACATATAGAAGTGGGTCGAATGTCAGCCAAATAAATTTCTTTTTAACCAAGAGGATGATAGAATGATCCGTAGGGATTGCAAGGTTATACTAGAGGGAGAGTGTAGCAGCTCAACATAAATTTTTAATTTTAAATGTGCGTGTGCCTAGAAGGCAAAGGAAGTATCACGTGGAATTTGAAAAAGGAAAAAGTGGTGACCTTTAAAGACAAATAATTCAAGTAACTATCTGCTCTGCTAATGATGATTTGCAAATCATGTGGATAGAAATGTTTAATAATATTAAGAATATAGAAAATGAGATTTTTGGAGTATTTAGGGATTGGACACCAATAGGCAAGGAGTCATGGTGGTTCAAGCTGTTATATGAGCCAAATTAGAGTATTATAGGAATTTTAAAAGTAAGAAAGATAGCGATACATTTGAAAAGTACAAAATTGTAAATAAAAAAAAAAAAAAAAGGAGGTGAAAAAATTACTTACAAATAAAAAAGCAAGGTGTATAATAAACTATATAAGATCTAAGAACTAATGATAAAAAAAAAAGATTTACAGAATTTTCAAATTAAGGGATAGAAAGAGAAAAGATTTAAATGGTATTAGGTGTATTAAAAGCGAGACCAATATTGTGTTTGTAAGGAATAAAGACATAAGAAAACATTGGAGGGATTATTTTGATGACTTTTTTAACGTTGAGGGTATAAGAGATATCGACGATATTATGATACGTGTGGAGGAGATCAATTAGGATTTTAAACGCAAAATTCATCTTTATGAAGTAAGAGAAGCCTTTAAAAAATGAAGAATAATAAAGTTATAGGACTTGATGACATCCTTATTAAGGTGTAGAAGTGTTTGGGTGAAATGAGGATGGAAATGTTTACAAATTTTTTTGACAAAATTTGATAAATTAAGAAAATCCTCTAAATATAGAGGGAGAATATAGTTGTACCATTATAAAAGAGACATACAACATTGTTTAAATTACGGGAAAAATAAACTTATTAGTTATACTATGAAGTTGTGAGAGAGAGTGATCGAGTATTGATTGAGATTTGAGGTAAAGTATGTTTTAGAATCAGTTTTGGTTCATGGCAGGACGATCCATCACCGAAACCATTCATTTGCTCAGACATTTGATAGAGACGTTTAGAATACAAAAGAAAAACTTGCATATGATATTAATTGATCTAGAAAAACATATAATAGGGTTCCCAGAAACCTATTATGGTAAGTATTAAAAAAAAAATAGATCTATTTGAAATACATTGATTTCATCAAAAAAATGTATGAGAAAGTTGTTATCAATATAAGAATCTACGGAGGTTTAAGTGATAACTTTCCAATTAGCCATAGATTTCACCAAAATTCAGCATTAAATCCCATCATTTTTACAATAGTGATGAATGAAATAACCAAAAGCATCCCAAAAGTATCATGATCTATACTTTTTGCAGATGATATAGTACTGGTAGATGAAATTAGGAAGGGTATTAGTGCTAAATTGGAATTATGGAGGGTATGCTAAAATCCAAATAATTTATATTGAATAGGTAAAAAATTGAGTATATGAAATATACATTTGGTGACAGTTATCAGAATGATGAAAAATGATTAAATTGAAAGAATAGGACATATTAAAGAGTGAATCTTTTTGATATTTTGAGCTCATCATTCATAGCGATAACAATATAAATGAAGATGTGAATTATAGGATTTAAGCGGGTTGGATAAAATGGAGAAATGTATATGAAGTTTTTTGTGATCGCACATGCCATTGCAATTAAATGAGAAATTTTATAGAACCGTAGTAAAAGTTATATTATTTAACAATGACGATTATAAAATGGTTGAAGTTGAAATGTGAATACTCAATGGAAATGTGATAAGATTAGAAAAAAATATGATTAAAAATGAAAAGATTCTTATTAAGTTGAGAGTGGGTTAAATTGTGGATAAAATAAGAGAGTATCGCCCAGGTGGTTTAGACGTGTACAACGAAAACCCCAAAAACACATAAAAAATGCACCAATTAGGAGAATCGAGATCTTAAATGTAAGAGATTTAGTAAAATATCGGGGTGGACTATTAAAAACCTAGATGCTAGTTATGAATTAGAATTATTATTATTATTATTTTTAATTCTCTCTTTTCATTATTGTTATTTTTTTAATATTATTTTCGTTATTTTTATTTTTAAACTTTAATATTATATTTTTATATTTTATATTTTATGTTTTTTTTTTTTTTTTTCATCCCTTTTATATTGGCCTTTCAAATGACCGATTCCAAAATTTAAAATTAAAATTCAATTTGTTGTTTAAAACATAGACGCATCACCAATAAGGATTACTTATCAGAATTTTAACGGTCAACAACTTAAGAAAAGCAAGTACCAAGTTTGATGGCACACCTTAAACAACAAGGTTTGAGATTTAGTAAAAAGCTGCACCAGACTTAAGTTTGGTCCAGAAATATCTTTAAGAGACGTGTCCGATGTAGGCCGATACTTTCTATCAGAAGCGTGTGTGACGACCATAGAATTGTTATCAAGTTGCGCACGCTCAATTCTTTCATATATGGCTATAACTGGGACTTATAAACAAGAAACTCATCATGAGAAGGAACATGAAGAAGATAAAAATTAAAACTGCAGGACTTTTACTCTACTTACTGACCTTCTGCAATAGCTGAAGACCAGGAGCCATAGGCGGGATTTATCCCTCAGCACCTGCAAAAACCCTTTGACTTCAGCACTGTGTCATCAAGGCCCTGCCACATCCAAAAGGATATTTCTGCTTCTTTATTTTAGACTTTCTTGTTTCCTCAATGCTCTTTTTGAGCATTCCAGCGTTTAGGCTATGGTCAGAGTAGGCATGGAAACACAATGGCACATTCTCTAGCATGGTTATTTGATCTCCTTTGCCTGACCCACATTTGCTTGCAGTCCGGGTTGGAGCTCGGGCAAAACAGCTTTTGTACATTGATCATGTCCTCTGTGGATCAAAGAGCCTAGAGCAGGCTTCTATTTTCCTCTCACAATTGAAGTACTTGTGAAATGTAGGGCTTGGTTTAGCATATCAGCATGAGCAAAAGTGGTTAAAGCTGCTCAAGCCCGTTGTTTGGTCCGAAACTTTAGCAATGTGTTATTCTGCTTTTTGACACCTCTGGGGAGCACTCTTTAGCTTCTCCCGGAGAATCCACGCAGCTGCCAGCATTTAAGATGATCCCTTTGAAAGAATACCTCCTGCCATAACAGAAAATTGAGTTGAGTTGAATCTTGACTTGTCACATCAATCTTCCAATGCTGCCAACCCCAGCCAATTTGAGTTGAGTTGGAATATTGCCACTGAATTCCCTCTCATATTGTTAAGTGTTGTAGAGGGATTTGAATGAGCTGAATTATTTTTGGGAAAAGGTGAAGTACCTTGTGATATAACCTTTTGAAGATGGAGATATAGGATATCGAGTTAGCCTTGATTCTTGCTATACTTCCTCCTAACTGTCAACTGAACTTTTTTAGTACGAACATTTTCTCTGTTCTGGCAGAGTAGAAAATTTTTAACCTTCTTTTTGCAGTCGCTTAACTAGATGTTAGCAGACGTCATGTAGTGATATCTTCACTTAGGAGAATGATGAGAGAGAGAGAGAGAGCTATGTATAAGTGTTTTTAACTACGTTAGGTTCTGATATGATATGTTTTACACCATTGCAGATGAAGAACTAAGGCTCATGAAAGAGGTAATGAAAGAAGATGTACCGGAATTTTCAGGATCATCATTATTCTATTCGGCTTTCCTTCTCCTTGCCATCACCATATTGTACAATATATTCTTCTTGACAGTTATAAAACCATCCATAGATGGACCTGAAGATGTTGTAGATTTTTCAATTACTTCTGTAAAGTAAGCACTTCAGACTGAGGCTGAAACCTTAACCCGAGGGATGAACATGTATATTCCTCAAAATATATCAAACATGCAAGTCTCTGTCCACGAAGTTCTAAATGACTTGTAAACTTTTGCACTTCTTATCATGTAACCTGCAGTGTCAAAAGTTTTGAGAGGCATGTGGGGTTGGCAAAACCTTCAGACTGAGGCTGAAACTTTAACCCGAGGGTTGAACATTTGTATTCCTCAAAATCTATCAAACATGCAAGTCTCTGCCCACCAAGTTGTAAATGACTTGTAAACTTTTGCACTTCTTATCATGTAACCTGCGGTGTCAAAAGTTCTGAGAAGCATATGGGGTTGGCAAAACTTCATCCATCGATGTAAGAACTTGAATGTGAAGTTCTTGATTCGCTCCTCTACTCAATGTTAAAAAGAGTTCACCATAATCGTTTAACCAAAGGTGTAAAAATAGCAAAAATTTTGGAATTTAATATTCAATTCTCTACTTACTGATAATAAAACAAAAGAAAAGGCTTGTACAGTACTCGTACTTTGATTGGTAATTTTGATTGTGGTTTATCATAGGTTTGTTTTTTTTTTTATTTTTTATTTTTTTTTGGGAGAGAGAGGGTGTGATCATACCAACATTAATACACCGGATCCCATCAGAACTCGTGGTTAAACGTGCTTGGCGAGAGTAGTACTAGGATGGGTGATCTCTTGGGAAGTCCTTGTGTTGCACTCCTCATTTTAATCCCTAAGATGATAGTCTAATAGTTACAAACTCTTTCCTCCAACTCGATGATCCCAGGTTCAAATCCCATAATAATAATAAAAAAAAAGAGATAAAGAGAGGATTCCAAAAGATGTTGTAATTTGTTTGATTTTACTTAGTGTTTATTTTATGATTTTAAATTATCTAATTTACCTTTTACATATAATATTTTGGAAAGAGAGCAAAAGAGCGAAATCTTAAAAATCAATTTATTGGATCTAATGTTTAGATTTAATTTTTAAAATTTTTAATTTGACCCCCAAAGGTATTTCTCTTGATTGAGAGTTTTTTATATATTAATATTTGAAGCTACAATTTCTTTTTTTTTTTTTAAATAATAATAATTTTCCATGTGTCCCTAATTGAGTTTTGCATATCAAGTATAGGGAACATGGGTTAAAGATAATCAGAGTAAACTTTAAATCTCATTTTCTCTGCTACCACCTTAAAATTTTGGTACAGACGTGACTATAAAATAATTATTGTATCTATAAAGCATAAAATTTTTAAAATAATGTTTTTCCATCCCACTCAATTTGTCTAAAAGTATAGCTTATAAGATTAGTTTTGCAACTTCAAGTCAATGCTTGTATTTATAATATATAGAGTAATTTGAAACTTAAATACAGATAAAGATTAATTAGAATAAAATAGAAATCAAAAAGTAAAAAAAGATGAATCTTACGGATTCTTGTAAAATTCATTTATAAATTTCACATTTTTAGAAATCCATAATTTTTATGGAGTTAGAAATGAACTTCATATTTCTTTTTGTTCTAAACAATAAAATTTAATTCCCAAAAAAATAATTTAGTAATCACAACCTTCCTCTTTCAATATAGAGATATCAGATTCAAATCTCTGTGTAACAAAAATAAATAAATAAAATTAGCATGGATCATAACGTCATAAACTAGAACTAGTTTTAATTGGGACTGGACTAATCTTCATTGTTCTTGTCCAATTCTTCTTCCCTAGGCCCAAAAATACTAGTTCTAAGGTGGTTTAGGTACATGAACAAGTCTATTATGAATCAAACCAATATTATTACAGAAGTTTAAGGTGTAAATTTGGTAATACATTAAAAATTGACCATGATCCTATAAGATCAAAGCCAAATGTTTTAAGGAAAAAAAATGGTATAATCAAGAAGCTTCAATAACATTGCACCAATAAAAACAATGTCTAAACAAATCAATTAAATATGATAAAAAAATATTTATAATTTTTAAAAATTATTGCACAGAAAGATTTTCAAAATTTAGAAACCTCTATTTTAGCGGAAACAAAAAATGAAAAATAATTTGCTCATTTTATCTCAAAAAGAAAAGGATAATTATTTTAAATAGTGCTTATTATTCTTTTAACTTTATTTTGAATTCATACAATTAGTTTCTAATGCTTAAATAAATAATACTCTAAGCATTTGATTTCATGGCTTAACATCTTTTAACTAAGAGCTTTTTTCGTATTGGGATTCATTTTTGTATAAAACTGTAGTGCTTAAACTTTATCATAAAGTAGATAAAATAACCATTAAATTTAAATAAATTGAATATTGGAAGGAAATTTGAACTTTCTAAAAATTAGAAGGGCCTTTCACCCTCATAAGGGCTATTTTTTTCCCAATAAAAAGCCACCAACACTGACGAGTTTCTTCCCAAAAAAAAGGCAAATTTGCCTTTGCTCTCTCTTAGTTTCTCAATTTCATTCTGCATTGTAAAAGGCTCTGTCGAATTTTCATTTCTTTCATTGTTGAATCTAATTTGTTTTTGCATGATTTAGGGTTTTCTTTGGCGTTTGCAAGCTCTCTCTTTAAGTTGACTCTTTTCCTTTATTATTGAATGTGTTGGAGATAGGTTTGACTCCACAGATAATGGCTCTACTAACTCAAACGAGAGGACTTGCCCCTGTGACAATCTCAATCAATAAGACCTGTAAAAGACTGTCGAAAAGTGCTTCAACAGGAGAGGTTCTGACGCTCAAGTTAGAGAACGATTTTTGAAAGGAAAGAAACAGATTGATATCAAGTGGAAAGAGCCATGTATGTCTTCTGTGTAAAGTATAGATCTAGAGGACTTACCTAGACGGCAGGCGCATTGGAGCTTATATAGCCTTTGTATGCAAGAGCCATGTGTAAAAGGGGTGATAAAACCCTAGTTTACTAATATGACTGTCCCGAGATTTCGGGAAATCACGTTGTAGGATGCTTAAAGGTCTTAAAATCTTACCGATTTGAAAAGTTCAGATCATCATTGAGATTCTTTCCCTTATCAGCTACGATTGTAGATTTCCTTTCTATTTACGTAAGATCGTCTTCCGTGATTCAAGAGAAGTGAATATTATCTCAAGGGATTGGGTGGCGATCGCTGAGTACTAAGGGGGTCTAAGAACTGACCAGCTGAGGCACCGGGCAATTAGCTATCAAGTGAGAGAGGTGATTGGCATACACCGACGAGATCTGTTAACGAGTTATGGGCTTGACTATCTTTGGGCCCCCATATGATTTAGGCCATGTATCATCACTTGCCCCTACTTCTTAAGTCATTTCGAAGGAGAGGTGTAAGGAGTAAGTCAGGAGTCGTTACTTGGAAGGTCGCGAGAGCATAAATGCATTCGTCTTTTGAATTAATAACCCCGAGATAAATGCTTCATGGGAAGTAGGAGAGGTTAAAGTTCCTTGTTCATTGCACACGTTTTCCATTGGATCGTTTCGTCTGTTAAATATTATGAAGATCATGTCTTTTCAGTTATAAATAGAGATTATATGACCCAACATCGTTTTATAAAGATCTTTGTGTACTACGAGTGATTCTGTGAGTTTTTCCTAGCTGAGAGTTTACTGTTCTGAGAGGTTTCCCGATGGTAGGCTTCAAGCCACAAAACCTGGTAGCTTAGGAGGCTTCTGCTAATGCAAGGTTCCATCAAAGGTGGGGCTATTGACGCGAGGTTCCATCACGCTGTCTGGTGTCTGGATGTCAGGTGGAGTCCGTCAGAGCTTTGTAGGAATTTGACCTTGCAGAGGGCAAAACCTTTGTTCACAAAGGGATCTCCCTTTTCCAGGTCGAATTTGATGTCTGTCCAATCAGTGTAGTAGAGGTTATTGGAGATACTTCTTGGTACCATGTCAGGTCGAGCAATAGGAGGAGTTGGGGGTGACGAGAGACTTGATGCATTCTCATAGTTTCTCTTATACCCTTCTCAGCTCCTTCACGAAATCCTTTCCCACTTTTGCTGGAAAGTGTTTGTAGTTTTTACCCTACTCAACTCCACTGCTTTGGGATTGCTCGATGGGTTATGGAGGCTTTTGTGGTCTTCTTGTTTCGGAGCTTTTTACTATAGATTCCTCATGTTGTTCTTTCGATGTAACTCGGTCTGTCTCTAGGACTTGTAAATTTTCTTTTCGCCTTGTATCTAACTGTATACCCTGACATGTACTAATCATATTGAAATAAAGAAAAAAGTCTTTATTACTTATTTTTTGGTCTGGCTCTGGAATGGTTAGCTCATCTGCTAACAATATGCCAATGCGAATGACGAGTATTGAACTTCTGAGTTTGTTTGTTGGCCGGTTGTACGTCTCTTAGTCGGTAGGCTTACTAGTCGTTAGGTGCAGAGGCCTATGGCTCTTGTGTCCATTAGATCACGTACAGTTGAGAAAGTGAATCATGTTTACCTGAGCAGGGGTCTCCCTTGTATCAATTATTTGTTCGCTCTGAGAGAATGAGCTTCGTTAGCTCTTTCGGGTAGATGAATCCCTTATGGACTTCGTTTGGAAGGACTGTGTGAGGTTTTCACGTTTGAGGAGATAGATCCAAACAATAGAATCCTTTCAAGAGGACAGGACGATACTAGACTGTTTGGGGAGATAGATCCCAACGATAGCCTCCGTTCGAGAGAACTTGGCGATTCTAGCCCGTTTGGGGAGATAAATCCCAATGATAAACTCCATTCGGGAGGAGTGGACTATTCTAGTCTGTTCGAGGAGATAAATCCCTATAATAGTCTCATTCAAGAGGACTGGGCGACTGTAGCCTATTCAAGTAATAAATCCTTTACTGATAGCATGTCCTGAGAAGCACAAGGGTAGATTGATAGGTTAACATATAACAAGATAGTGGACCGCATGGATTTTACCTGATCGTTCGATTACGCACGGAATGGGATGTATTAAGCATTTTAGATACGGGTGTGAATGGTCGATGGCGATGATTAAGAACTTACGCTATCCGGTTACTGGTGGGAATGGTCCTACGTTGTCCATTCCTCACTGAGCGAATGGCCACGAGCTAGCTATCAGACAAATCTCAGTTGAGGGCTGTTGTAGTACCAACAAGAAGCGTTAGAATTTGTCACATTTCTTGACATAATTATCTGCATCGGTTTTCATAGTCGACCAGTAGTACCCTTGTCGAAGGGCTTTGTTTGCCAAGTTTCGAGTGCTCAGGTGACCGCCGCATATCCCTTCATAAATTTCTCTGAGAATGTAATCCCCTTCCTCAGGCGTTAAGCATTTTAGATACGGGTGTGTATAAGACTTCTTGTAAAGGTTGCCACTAATAATGATATAGTGATCGACCTTGTGCCTCAACTTAGCGGCTTCAAAAAGTGAGCTCGATAGTTGTCCATATTTCATATAGGCCTCGATAGGGTCTTTCCAACTAGATAAGTTGTCTACCGACAGGATTTCTTCAGGCTCTTTGCTACTAGGGTACAGTAGACTCTCAACGTAGACAATGTGGCTAGTCGTTACCAAATCAAAGATGGCTAGTTTTGAAAGCGTATCGGCCCCAGCGTTTTCTGATCAGGGGATCTGTTTTATATCCACTTTGTCAAATTTATCTATGGCGTTGCATATCTTGGATAGATACTTCATTATCATTAGCTCTTTGGTCTCATAGACCTCCTTGATCTGCTTAACAATTAACTAGCTGTCGGTGAAGACCTGTATATTATGGGCCCTTAATGATGTAGTGAGCCATAGCCCGATTAGAAGGATTTCATATTTGGTCTAATTGTTGGTTGCTCGGAAGTTGAAACGGAGGGTGTATTTGGCCTTAAAGCAGTCTAGCCCTACTAGGATGAGTCCGACTCTGCTTCCTGATGAATTAGATGATCCATTTACATAGAGGGTTCATTCAAGCTGTGGGTGCTCTTCTTGGTCATCAGTAGGAGATTGTTCGGCAGACATTGAGAATATGCATTCGAGGATGAAATCTGCGAGGGCTTGAGCCTTGATAGCCGATCTCGATTGGTATTCAATATCAAACACACCTAGTTCGATGCTCTACTTGATGAGTCGATCCAAAGTGTCTCTCTTTTGTAAAATCTGTTTCAGGGATTGATTGGTCAGCACTACAATGGTGTGGGCTTGGAAGTACTGTCAAAGGCACCTGGTAGTAATAGCTAGGGGCAAAGGCTATCTTCTCGATGGGTCGGTAGTTGACCTCAGATTTGTGAAGTATATAGTTAACATAGTACATCGGATTCTGTACGGTGGATTCCTGCCTCATAAGGATAAAGTAGAGCACTTGGTCAAAAACAAAAAACAGAAATAAAGTTTCTCAATAGGGACCAGTTGAGAGAGGAGCGGGGGTGACATGAGATATACCTTAAGCTATTCGAATGCAGGCTGACATCCAAGTGTCTATGCAAACTTCTAAGACTTTTTCAGAGTATCGTAGAAGGGTTTATACTTCTCCCCCACCTTCGACATGAATCGGTTGAGTGTAGCGATTCTATTGGTGAGATGCTACATGTCTTTCACCGTCCTTAGGGGTGCCATGTTGAGTATGGCCTGGATTTTCTTTGGATTCACCTTGACTCCTCGGTTGGTAATCAGAAAGCCCAGGAATTTTCCAGATGTGATTACAAAGGTGCATTTCGCAGAGTTTAGCCTCATGTTGTATAGTTCCAATGTTTGGAATGTCTCTTCTAAATCAACAGCGTGGTCGTTGACATCCGTGTTTTTTACGAGCATGTCGTCGACATAGGCCTCCACGTTTTTGCCAAGTTGCAAACTGAAGACCTTGTTGACTAGATGTTGGAAGGTTGCTCTAACATTCTTGAGGCTAAATGGCATGACCTTATATCAATAAGTACCGAACTTTGTGATGAAGCTGGTCTTTTCCTCATCTTTGGGAACTATATGTATTTGATTATATTTAGAGAATGCATCCATGAAACTCAAGAGTTGGTGGCCAAATGAATTGTCAACTAACTTGTCACCTGTATTTGGGGCAAGCCTTATTGAGATCAATGAAATCGTTTGCTTTCTTTATGATAACTACGTTGGCTAGCCACTCAAGATGTTCCACTTCTCAAATGAACCTAGTTGCCAAGAGTTTTTGAATCTCTTTTTGTATCACATATTGGTGTTTCAGTGTGAATACCATTTTCTTTTATTTGACAAGCTTTCGACTGATGTTGACAATTAACTTTTGAGCTATAACAGCAAGGTGAATGCTCGGCATATTTTCGAGGGACCATACGAATACTTTGGAATGACGTCGTAGGCAATCTACAACTTCCTTTCAGATAGATGGTGGCAAGTGTGCGTTAATATGGATGGTTTGATTGGGTATATCCATGATGGGAACATCGATTACTTCCTCCCCAAGTTGGGGTTTTAACTGTTATTCGATATTGTTTCTGAGTTCCATTGTGTCTATCGAAAGGACTTCTTCTTTTCCTCTTGCTACAAGAATGGCTGGCAGATTAGGGTCGCTATATAGTGTCGCGACTCCCAATAGTATCTTAAATTTGACTTTCATGTGTTTGGTGCTCGGTAGCACTTTAAGGCCGTTTAGACTAGGGCGATCCATGATGGAGTTATAGGGGAACGGGGGATTACCATGTAAAAAGTGGTTCGGGTAGCAGCATGGTGAGGAAGTATTCTCAACGATACAACGAGCGGGATGGTGCCTTCTAAATGTATATATCAACCAGGGAGCCCTCGGATGGACTGGTCGGAGGACTGAAGATGGGATGGGACAAAATCCATCTGCTGGAAGGCATCCTAGAAGAGAATGTCACAGTCTGCTCCCTAATCTATGAGGGCTATTTTGACAAGGTAAGGACTGATTCTAGTTGTGATCACAAGTGGATTATTTTGGTTGGTATCAACCCCTACCAAATCATTGTTATTAAAACCAATTATAGGTCTCATTCTCTTAGCCGGGGTTATGGCAGAGAGGAGAACAATATGACAATAAGGGCTGTTTTGGTTGGGAAATTAGTCTGTTGACATAGATGACGCCAATTTGTTGGAGGTGGGTTTGGCTCCACAGATAGTAGCCCTACTAACTCAAATGAGAGGAGTTGACCATTTGACGATCTTGATCAATAAGATCTACAAAAAACCACCGGAGGATATTTCAGTAGGAGAAATTCTGATACTTAAGTTAGAGAGCAGTTTTCAAAAGGAAGTAAATAGACTGATATCAAGAGGAAAGAGTCATGTATGTCTTGTGTGTAAACTGTAGCTTTAGAGGACTTATCTGGGCGGCAGGTGCATTGGAGTTTATATAGTCTTTGCATGCAAGAGTCGTGTATAAACAGGGTAATAAAACTCTAGTTTTCTTTTGAGACTGTTCTGAGATTTCAGAATATCATGTTGTAGGATACTCAAAGATTGTAAAATCTTACCGACTTGAAAAATTCAGATCGTCATGGTGATTCTTTCTCTTATCAGCTACAGTTGTAGATTTTCTTTCAGTTTACGTAAAATTGTCTTCCGTGATTCAAGGGAAGTGAATATTGCCTCAAGGGATTGGGTGACGATTGCCAAGCACCAAGGGGGTCTAGGAACTGACTAGCTGAGATGCCGAGTAGTTGGCCATCAAGAGAGGGAGGTGATTGGTGTGTACCGATGAGGTCTATTGACGGATTGCGGGTCTGACTATCTTTGGGTCCCATATGATTTGGGTCATGTATCATCAGGATTTATCTGCATTTTATGTTGTAATTATCACATAACTTATTTTTGCATATTTAGGGTTTTCTTTTGCATGTTGTTCTCTCTCTCTCTTTCTCTCTCTCTCACTATGGATGCCAAGAACAAGACACCGATCAAGATATCTAATGAGAAATCAATACCTTCTGGGAAAGTGTTCGAAAGAAAACGTATGCCCTTTTCCATTTTCAATTTCACACTTTTCTCTTCTTCTTGGTTTGTTCTACAATTATTGGAACGTGAAAATTTAACTTGTTATGTTCTATGGTAAGATTTGGGGCCTTTAGGGTTTCAGACAATTGATTCTTTCATCTTGATACAAACAAAAGGGGGTTTTCTTCTGTCCTATTTCACTTACTTACGACATTGAAAAATTATGGTTTTGTAACATTTTAGCGTTTTGTTTGACGACATTTCGTGTCTATACATATGAAAATTGAGTTCGAAATAATTAAGGTTATGAATTATTTTTAGGTTTTGACTTTTGAAACTCAAAAAATTGCATTAAAACTTCTAATGAAACTGGATTCTCTTCACTTTTTTCATATATATATATATATATATATATATATATATATATATATATTATTCATATTAATTTTCAAAACCCTAATATTCATAGTTGAGAGCTGTTGATATTGTTGATTTCTAATGCAAATGTTTGTGTTCTTAATGGGTGCAGTTGGACAGATTTATACCTAACCTGTTGGCAATGGATTTCGACTATGCTCAATATATGCTAATGGGAGAAGGAAAATGTAAGGAAAACCCAGTACCCACTTCAGCAAAAGAGGAATACAGAAAGCTGGTGGTAGAGATGCTCAATATGTACCAACGAGGATTCTTGCTTTCAGGAACAAGCCTACTACACCTGTTGAGGCAATTTCCCAAGAGATGCCATATGCTCATGTTCATCTAAAACTATGAAGCCTCGCATACACATTCCTCAGGTTTGTACTTCCTAATCTTGTTGTGATTTGAAGGTTGACTTGAATAGTATGGTTTGACTTGAATTGGTAATTAGTTTGGACGGAACAAGTTTGATTGGTGAAAGGGAATAGTACGAAGTAATGAATGGAGATTCTCAGCCTTTATTATTATTTTTTTCTTTTTTAATAAATTTATGGCCAACTTGATCTGATTTTGCTTGCTTCAATTTACAGACTTCTAAGAAAACACTAGATGCTCCTAATGATTCTGCCTCAGAACTTGTCACCATTGATGATGAGATTGGTCCTGTCACAAGTGTTTGTTGGGCTCTTGATAGGCAGCACCTTACAATTGGCTTGAATAGTTATGAAGTTCAGCTAGGGGGTTCAACAGCCAATTGCTAGGCATATTATACATAGCCTTGAAAGCCAATTCAAGTTTCTCATGTTTTTCCTCATATGTAGTACTTGGTATTGATCTACATGGCTTGGTGTATTTCAGCCAAGAACACTACGAGATGCCCACCAAGCTCAAGTTGGGTCGATGGACTGGAACAATCATATTCTTACAATCGGAGGAATGGATGGGAAAATTATTAACAATCACGTGAGAGTAAGATCAAACATGATTGAAACCTATGGAGGACACTATGGAGAGTAAGATCACACATAATTGCTTCAGGCTAGCAATTAGCCAGCAATAGCAATGAGAACTTACTCTTCATATGGGACTGAACTGCAACCTCTTCTAATAATGCTACAGTGGCTTCATTGACTCAAAGACCACACTGCTGCAGTGAAGGCCCTTGCTTAGTCTCCTTTCTAGGGTAAATTTGCTTGCCCCGGGCGGAGGTGGTGGTGATAGGTGCATAAAGTTTTGGAACATCCACACTAGAGCATGTTTGAACTCGATTGACACTGGTTCCCAAGTCTGTGCATTGATGTGGAACAAGAATGAAAATGAGCTTCTTAGTTCTCTCGGATTTTTATAGAATCAGCTTACTCTTTGGAAATAACCTTCAATGGTCGAGACGGCTGAGTTTACTAGTTATACGTCTAGAGTTCTTTTCATGGCATAGGTACTGATTCAAAATTTTACTCATAGTTCTAATTTTTTGTTGACAAACCAAATCGAAGTTGGCTCATCTTTCTAATTTATATTGAATGTATCATTTATTTCAGAGCCCAGATGGATCCGCTATTGCTTCCGCTGCTGTAGATGAAACTCTTTTAGGAATGTTTTTGGGACTGTCGAATTGGCTAAACCTACACCAAAAGCAAATATATAGCTATTTGCAAACTTCAGTCATGCTTGTTGATTACAGTAGACTCAGAGGGAGATGGGCAGGATGCAATCTTGTTTTGTTTACAAACAAAACCAAGTACAGGTAATTTTGGTCGACACTTTATTAATCTGTTTATTTTGATCAGGGCATGTTTTGTGTTACTTAGGGCTCTACTTTGTTGAAAATAAGAACTATTCGACTCACCTAGCTCATGAAAGCATAGGAGTCCTCATCAACACCGTCAAAGATGTGCATCATCGTCTTAATAGGCTCTTAGAAAGAAGCCAAAATTATGGGCCCAAATGGGCCAGAATTTTGACCCAGACTCGGCCCTTCAAAGGGCCCATTTGGCCCTAATTTTTACCCTAGTTGGGCAGCAATAAAGCTACACAACCCAGGCCCATCACAGGCCCTTTAACAGCCCAGCATGGGAGGCTGAAAAGCCTTCCCAACGGCTAGAAAATCTAGCTATTGGGAAGGAATCCCAATAACTAGATTTTCTAGCTGTTGGGACTCTGTTAGTCCCCATGATCTCTTGATTTTTCTCCCCCATTTGTCTATAAATAGCTCCTCATTTCTCCTTTATAAGGCATGAAAAATGCTCTCTAGCACTTGTACAAATTTGCTTCAAAAATCAAAGAAATTCAGATTTCTTTTTTAATTTTTCTTTGTTCATTTCATTTCAAATTCTAACATGGTATCAGAGCAGGTGTTGCTTCATCTTCTCAACATAAAAAATCACCCAAAATGGGGTGATCTTATGCAAGGGCTACTGAGTTTGTGTGAAGAATTAAGCCTCCTTTTCAGCAAGCCATTCAAAGCATCAAATTGGGAAGACCATTGAATAAAGGTACACAAGAACATCCTCAACATAAAAGCTCAACCATCTAAAATACTTAAAGAAAAATGCCAAACTCAAAAAAGGGGAAATGACTACATGTCAAAAATAATGGAACGATATACAAAAGTCATATGCTCTCATTGAAAAGGGCTTACCATACATTGGACAAATGCTGGTTTTTGAATGCACAATTGAGGCCAAAAAATCTCAAAGTTCAGAACCAATATGCTCCCTCAAAATCTCTCAATTCCGGGCATCAACCTACTGCACAAAATGCAAAAATAATTTCGTCAATGCTAGGTGATTGTGTTGTCCTCTAAGTAAAGGCAAAGGAGCACTTGCAAAGGCTTCAACAATCAGTGTCAAAGGACCAGCAAACTTCGATGAATTCCCCCAAATTCGACCACCAATCAATTGTTCAACATGGAAGTTCTTATGCCTCGGTTGTGGCCTGATGTACTGCTCAATGTGCTGTCTTTCAAGCAAAGGTTGATGATCATCTAAAAAGGCTTCAACATTCAGCACACATATGTGGTAACAATCAAAACCCTACCACCTATTTAAATTCTGAAAATTTCCTTATAGATTCAGGAACTGATTATCACATGATTAAAGATAAAAGAAAAGTGAAACACTTTAAAAAACTCCCCAATCATGTGATAATTCGGGTGGCTAATGGTCAGAATTTGGAAGTGAATCAAATTAGAGAAATTGATCTTTTTTGAAAAACAACAAATGCTTTATATGTTCCCAAACTCACTTCTGATCTCTCGTCCATAAGCAAGATTACTAAGAATCAAGGTTGTAAAGTTATTTTTGATCCAAACATAGTCTCCTTTTAAGATCTCGAATCAAACAAACTGATTGGCAAGGGGTCTAGAAAAGGAGGTTTGTATTTCTTGGATCAAGAACAACATGAACATGCTACCCATATTAATAATGATATCTCTCTTTGGTATGCACGTTTAGGCCATCTTAATAATCAAGCATTTAAACGTCTTTTTCCCAAACAAAAGTATTGATCATGAGTATTGTGAAGTATGCATTTTGGGAAAAGAAATTAGAGCAACTTATTCGAATTTAGAAACTACCTATAAGGCTCCATTTGAATTAATGCATTTGGATATATGGACCTCACCTATTGTATCCCATTTAGGATACAAATACTTTATTACATTCGTTAATCAAAAAAACTAAGTATACTTAGATATACCTACTGCATACTAAGGATCAAGTTTTTTAAGCACTCAAAAGCTATGTTAAATATGTGACCACATTGTATAATGCAAAAATAAAGGTTCTTTGATCTGACCATGGTGGTGAATACACAAGCCACAACTTTGAAAATTTTTTAGTAGACCATGAAATTATTCACCAAATGTCTTGTGTTTATATACTCCAACAAAATGGGGTTACCAAACGCAAAAATCGACACATACTAGAGATGGCTAGATCCATGATGTTCCATGCTAAAGTGCCAAAGAAATTTTGGGATGATGCGGTCAAAACCGCTATCCATGTTATAAACCTAATGCCCTCTGAAATTTTGAAGGGCACATCTCCTCTAGAAATCCTCTTAGGAAGGAAACCAAACCTCTCACACCTTAGAATTTTCGGGTGTGTATGTTATATTCATATCCCTTCACAATTTAGGGATAAATTAGATCGCAATGGGAGAAAATGCTTATTTCTTGGGTATGCATAATTTGAGAAAGAGTATAGATGTTATGATCCAAAAACTAACAAAACATACACATCTAAGAATATGATATTTATAGAAAAAGAGTTTTATTTTGTAGAAAAAGAAACACATGAAACTCAAAGAAAAGAGACCCAAGGAAACACTTGGGAATTCTTAGCTGCACCTTATCAACCTATGGTGACCAAAAACACTCCTCAAGCAGAAGGAGAAAGCTCCCAAAATAATCAAGAAGAATCTACCCCTTCCGAAGGAGAAGAGAAAAGAGGATCAGGGAGAGAAAATGAAACTGAGAATACCAATGAAAAAGTGGCTAAGCGTCCTTCTTCTGCACCCCTAAGGAAATCAACTAGGTTGAGATGACCTCATTCAGAATGAAAATTTTACTATAACCTCCTTTCTACCGATCATCCTCTTTCTGATATTTATACTACATCTAATGTTTTTTTGAGCCACCAAGCATTCTTGAGTGACATTGATAAAAAATAAGAACCTAGATCATTTGAACAAGCTAAGGAGGATCCAAGGTGGAGAAAGGCCATGAAGGAGGAACTAGATGCGCTCATCAAGAATGGGACATGGGAGATCACCAATCTTCCCAAAAATAAAAAGACTGTAAGGTGCAAATGGATATATAAAATCAAATACAAAAGTGATGGCTCGATAGACCGCTTCAAGGCAAGATTAGTGGCAAAAGGATTCACTCAAGCCTATAAAGCCGATTACAAAGAAACCTATTCACCGGTCGCAAAAATGAATACAATCAGGATACTAATGTCCTTGACCGTAAATCATGGTTAGTGCATGTACTAAATGGATGTTACAAACACCTTTCTTCAAGAAAATCTTGAAAAAGAAGTATATATGCAATTACCACAAGGACTTCAACAACATGAAGGAAAAGTATGCAAACTCTACAAGGCCATCTACAGACTAAAATAATCCCCTAGAGTTTTGTACGCAAAATTAAGTCATGTAGATTTACAAAATGCAATAGTGATTCCTCTCTCTTTGTTAAGAAAAATGATGGAAAAATCACTATGGCACTAGTTTATGTAGATGACATTATTATCACGGAAAATGACACACACCACATAGATTTACTTAAAAAATTTTTGAAATCTAGATATGAGATTAAAGATTTAGGAAAGTTAAAGTATTTTCTAGGAATAGAGCTAGCCTATTGTCACAATGGGCTAGTCCTATCCCTATACTCTTGACCTCTTGCAGGAAATTGGAAAACTGTGAGCTAAACTGGCATGCACACCTGTCACTACCATGGACCCTCTTGATGATGATGATAAGCCCTTTGAGGATATGGAAAGATACCAAAGGCTTGTGAGGAAATTGATCTATCTAGCGATAACAAAATCGGACATTGCATTTGCTATTAATAGAATTAGCTAACATATGCATGCCCCAAAGAAGCAGCATTGGAAAGCCGCCAAAAGGGTGTTGCATTATCTAGAAGGATATCTGGGTTTAGGAATATGGATGAAAAATCATGAGAGTTCAGAAATTCAAGGATTTTGTGATGCGGATTGGGTCGGGGATTCTACAGATAGGAGATCAACCACAGACTATTGCATCTTTGTTGGAGAAAATCTAGTAACTTGGAAAAGCAAAAAACAACATGTGGTATCTAGATTAAGTGTTGAAACCGAGTATAGAGCCATGGCAGCGGCCACAAGCTAGTTAGTATGGGTGAAGGCCTTAGTAGAAAAACTAAGATTCAATGTTGTAACTCCAATCAATCTCTTTTGTAACAATCAATAGGCCAGACACATTGCATCTAATCCCGTGTTCCATAAGCGTACCAAGCATATCAAAATTGATTGCCAATTTATTAAACAAAAAGTAGAAGAAAAGATGATCACAACCCCTCACATCAAAAGCGACCAACAGCTTGCGAACATCCTCACAAAAGTCAGAACCGTTGCACATCTTTAATATATAATGAGCAAATTGGGTACTATTGATACATACACACCCAACTTGAGGGAGAGTGTTGAAAGTAAAAACTATTTGGTTCACCTGGCTCATGAAGGCATAGGAGTCCTTATCAACACCATTAAAGATGTACATCATCGTCTCGATAGGCTCTTAGAAAGAAACCAAAATTTGAATGTAGAAAGCCAAAATTCTGGGCCCAAATGGGCGAGAATTTTGGCCCAAACTTTAGCCCTTCAAGGGGCCCATTTGACCCTAATATTTACCCTAGTTGGGTAGCAATAAAGCTGCCCAACCCAGGCCCATCATAGGTCCTCTAACAGCTCGACATGAGAGGTTGAAAAGCCTTCTCAATGGCTAGAAAATCTAGCCATTGGGAAGGAATCCCAACAGCTAGATTTTCTAGCTGTTGGGACTCCACTAGTCCCTATGATCTCTTGATTTTTCTTCCCTCATTTGTCTATAAATAGCTCCTCATTTCTCCTTTGTAAGGTATGAAAAATGTTCTGTAACACTTATACAAATTTGCTTCAAAAATCATTGAATTTCAGATTTCTTTTTTAATTTTTCTTTGTTCGATTCATTTCAAATTCTAACATACCTAACATTTTCTTATTTAATTGCACTTTCTTGTAGGTAAATGGTAAAGCAATAATGATTAAATATCTTTTCAAGAAAATGAAGCAAATAATATTAGTTGAAAAAACCATAAGCAAGAATTTGGAACAGTTGTACATACTGAAAACTAAGAGGCGTTGCTCCCTACTACTAACATTCCCAGTTTTTGTGACAGTAGCTCCTAGATGTGGTGTTTGTTGATAGATATTCAGAGAGAGAGAGAGAGAGAGATCCGCTGCGTGAGCAACCAACCCGACTGTGCGTTACATGTGCTCTACAGGCTGCACTTGATCTTTCTTTCCAGCAATCTCATTTTTCTTCTGATCTGGAAGATGGGTGTTGCCTTGGATTCAAAATGCATGGTTTTCGGTCTTCGGTTCAAAGTGCATGGTTTTGGGTCTCTCTCCAGATGGGCCCCCCACCAGTCAGGCTAGTTAGTGTGCTGTTCTTTTAGGCGGGAAGGAGGTCAGGCTCCAAAGGCAGGAATCGCCCGCAAAGCAAAGCAGTATTCTTGACCAACAGCCGAGAAGCAAAAGATTCAATAGTCCATGCTGTAGTCTAATGGCGAGGGCCGGGAGGCCTATGATGTAGAAGTCCTATGTTAGCTATTGCAAGGTTGGTGCCTTTGTGTTTTATACACAATGATTTCTTTTTTTTTGGTAAAGGCTCGAAACCGAAACATTTACATGGGAGGTGAGAGGAGAATGATACCAATTGAATTATAGTTAATTAACGTTTTAAACACAATGATATGGAAACATTTTGGTGTAATTGTTACCTGTGAGAAGTTTGGTTCATGGGATATGTACAGTCCGGCGGTAAATAAATGCCTAGTGATGCTAGTCACCTCTCGTGACCAACCACGGAAATGCCGTTTGCAACTTTTCGTTGTCTTATTTGGCTTGGTATACATAGCGAAGCTCTCTGGCTAATTTAATCTGCCAACCGACTGCTTTTTTTCTCAATATCAAGAACCAAATATAACTTTTGATGTTTTAATAATAGAAGATGACTAGATAATTGTTAGGCTTGAGAATTTAACTGAAGATGACTAATCTGGATATGAAAAAGTACCCAAAAAAAATGAAAGGATTATGCGGATTACTTTGAATTTATAATTTTTAAAAAGAAAAAAGAAATGACAAAAACAAAGAATCAAAAAAATAAAAATAAAAATAAAAACAAAACAGAGAAGCGTTTAAAGATTTTTTTTTTAATACAAATCAATCTCCTGGGTTCATAAAAAAAGCATTCACCCGATACACAAAGTGCTTCCCAATCTAGTGCAAGAGAAAGAAAGAAGTTAGGTGTATATATAAACAGCTCTCTCCTTGTATTTTTCAAAAAGATTGTTTCCACATATCGAACTCGCGATATCAAAATCACTAAAGAAACAACTCAAATGTTACACTAAAGTTTGCCCTCAATCTCCTCGGTCCGCAAAAATAAAATAAATAATGATCAAGGAAATTAAGTGATGAATGTCACTTATTAATCAGATCATCTATGGAGAATCATATCACAAATTTGTTGTTTGATTTGCAACCTTCCACCTAATTTATTTTGTCAGCTTTACGGAAACATAGGTTAAATCCCCCCCCCCAAAAAAAACAAAAAAAAAAAAAAACCCAAATTATAATGATGACTTCTCTCTTTGGAAAAAGGCTAAAAAATAGTTCATTTCACACTCCTCACATGGCTGCGTATGACTGGTCTCTCCCATAGAATTGTTTCTAATCCATGCTCGGTAGTCACTACAAGTTGAGAAATTTGATCACAATGTGTCTTTTGTCTTCTAGCTTTAATGTAAATAACGGAACTCAGATTTAAATATGCGGAAATCAGACACTGGCTTGGATGCATTTCATTTCAATTTCTGTGGGATAACCTCTCAAAGCTTGTTGCATTAAATTTTTCACCTGATTAAGTGAAAATGTACAAAATTATATCACGAGAAAAACTGTGGACATATGGCAGCCAACTAAGAACTTAAAAAATATATATATCCGAGAGGAATATTTGTCTATAAATTTGCTACCGGATCTTTTAACTTTCTTCACTGTCATGCAAACTTCTGGCTTTTACTGCAAGCTCCAGCAGACTTATTGAAAATGCTCATCGGAATTAGCAATCACTCTCCCCACCCACTCACCGGTACATGCTTGGAGATTGTGCCTTTTTCAGTGCCTCCACAAGTCTATACATCCAACGATCAAGCATTCCTGTAGGAAATAACAAGATAAGCTTGGAATAAGAAAAACATTAGAATCTACCGGAGACGTGGCCAAAAACAAGATAAAACTGAAGAATATGTCTCTTAACATGAACGGGCAATGCCCCTCTTATCCTCTGAAAAGTCTGTTAAAATAGATGTTGGCAAACACCTTATATTGAGCTAGTTATTTTGGTGAAAGATTGCAACTCTTCACATGCATTTATACGGCCTCTAAACAAGTATAAAAGACAATCAGTCAACAACTAGATTGTGATGAAAGAGGTCAAGCGCTCTACCCGTTAAAGCAAATGTACCCCCTAAAACAGCACACAGCCTGGTGATAAAATGCATGAAACTCCGGCTTTCTTCTCTGATTGTGACAGTAATAGGTGACAGATCATACAAGAAATATACAGCTGCATCGAAGCTTTTTGTCAAATGCCAAACAAGAAAACCAACATGCTGTATATGCATGTGGTTAAGCATTTATAGTAATATTTGAATAAATGCAGATTCAATCCTTAATCAGACCTGGCCACATCCTGTCAAACTCATTCATAGGTGAAAAGTACTCCGTGACAGAAAACTGGTTCGTAGGTAAAACCTCTTTTGAGATATATCGATACTCCGTTGGAACAATCTACATTGATATAGGCAGATAAGTCACATATAGCACAGCCAAGAAGAAGATCAACTAAAACAAGAGCAGGAAAATAGTTCTCATGCATGAGGAACCAAGTAGTTCAACCAAGTAGATAATTTGTGATAAGAACATATAATGAAACTGAAAACAATTCAAAGTTCTGAGCGGAAAATAACTTGAACATGTGGAAACTACATGGATTGGAAGTGATTTCAATTATTACATGGATTCAAAGTTCTGATGGATGGTAACTTGCATGTGCAAAAATTTCATATGATTGAGCTTTTAAGTTACCCTTTCACTTTTCTAATGCTAAGTTTGTGATGATTTCAATTATTTCCTTACACAGATTGACAGCATTCTTACATGTTACATGACCATATCTAGCAATCATAATGTTTAAAAAAAAAATTACTCAGGCACAATGATGGTCCCACCTCCTAATCTACCCTCCCCATAACCAAAAAGAAACTCTTTTGGCACTATTACATGGGCCAAAAAAAATCACATCTGAAGTAATTAAACACCTTGAAATTCCCCATCCATGTATATCTTCCTTCCGTGTGTGTGTGTGTGTGTGTGTGTGTGTTTTTTTTATTTTCCGCCTAAGAAGGAAAGGGGATAAAAAACACATTTTTCCTTCTTCCCAAGATCAGATGCAGTGCAACATGCACCCTCTCAGCATCCAGTTCCAGAATAATATATCAGTAATTTCAACAAGATATTAGCCCCCTTCGGAAATATAATTACTTTTTTCCCAGTGAAGTTCATATTATTAGAAACAGGCCATTGACCTCCTACTCATTCAGGTGCTATCATAATAAAACATCATGTGGCCAATTAGATCATACTGCGCTTCCCATCTAAGTAAAGTCAGCATATGTGTTAGGAAAAGAAAGAAAAAGCACTAAGCCACGAAGAGCAGGCCACTCAAGTAAAGTCAAATCATATCAAAGCGATTGAATCAACCAAATGTGTGATTAAAAAAAATGAAGAAAGCTAAATTATTTCAACACTGAACTGATTTTTGTTGGCAAAGCAAGAGCTCATCTAATGTAAAATATTGTTCCCTCTCTTTTTTTTTTTTTTTTTTTTGAAGAATTCATGATAATTTCTCCCCAACAAAAATAATAATAATGTATAGACATTACACTAGCTCCTCCAATGACTGCTGCTCCCAACCATTGAAGATGGGCAGAATGGGAACCTGTCCTTGTTATAAAAACAAAGATCATATGGAGTGAAAATAATAACAACAAAACAGAGTAAGAAATTCTCTAAGACTAAAAAAGATAATTTACAAAATTAAAAAGATTGCTTTCCTGCTTTCCAATTCCCTGAGACGCCTGGCATGTGAACCCAAAGAAAAGCATAAAAAAAGTTATCTTTCCCCGTAACAGAGAGATCCAAAAACTAGCTTTTGAAATCTAAGTATTCTGCTCCATCCCAATACTCAACGGTGAAGAAAATGAGCCACACAGAAACAAGAAAGATTTTCTGCAACTTTGCAGATCCAATGCTGAATCAAGTTCATGTTTTCAGCTTTTCAGAAGGGTGAAGAGGATGTCTGATGTTGCAAAAATCAATATAGCTTTGTACCATTTAGAGTAGTTGGGATATTTTTAGTAATTATTTGTTTGGGTTTGATTACTTCCATTAGTTTAGAATTCCAGTACTCTCCCTGTTCTCATCTCTCCTCTGCCTCTTCTTTCCGGGCTGCCTTTCTCTTTATCCTCTCTCTATTCTTCTCTATTCTCTCTTCTACTACTTTCTACATTAATGTCTCTAAACTCAAAGCAGGTATCCTAGCTAGAAGAGGGGGAATTCGACTCTTTTGTAACTGCAAAATCTTCAAAAATCTCAGTTGCCTATCCCCACCTACCCAGTTCCTATAGGAAAACTAAACTTTAATCCCAAATTTCGGGATGAGCGGTTTGAAACCAATATAGGAGGAGGAGAAGAAGAATCGTGGTGGTGGTGGTGGTAGTGATAATGATAATAATGTATTAATCCAACTGATTCAGATTTTCCTATGCCGCTCATTTCGATTTAAAGTCACCTCTTCAACTAAATTCTTGATACTTATATCTTTACAGATAACTTGTATCTACATTTTCAATGGCATACTTCGATATTTCACTAAATCTCTTACATTTAAGGTCTGGCTCCTCCTAATTGATATGCCTTTGATTCTTCGTTTCACATGTCCAAACCATCTTTAGATGATATTCTCTTATTTTATTCATAATTGAATTTACTCACAACTTAATACGTATCTCTTCATTTCTAATCCTATATTTTCTAGTTTTACCACACATCCATCTAAATATCTTCATTTTAGTTATAGTTATTTTATACTCTTCTTGTTGTTTAATGGTTTAACACTCAAATCAATATAATAATGTCGCTCTTATTGCAGTTATATAAAACTTCCCCTTCAAGTGCAATAGTATCGTATGAACACAAAGAACTCCAAATGCACTTCTCCATTTCATCCAACCCGTTTGAATTCTATAATTGCTTAAACTTACTCATCCCAATTGGACACCTATTGGTAAAAATTATATGATTAAACTTACATGTTCCATTTTTATCACCTACTGGCAAGGTTGAATATAGGATATAGCCATCGTTGTGTTCTCCATAGGACAACCATTTCTTTCCACAATAAGATGTGTACTTATTCCTTAAGACCTCGGCTGGGGGTGCCTTTTCAGGTTGTCCTTTGCGCAATGGCTCAGATAGCTATTTCAAATTAATCTTTTCCGCATCTCATACCCCATAAATTCTTCTTCTTTAATAAAATTCTCTTCTTTCTCTAGCATATTTTCCAGAATCAGGATTTTTGCTCTATACTTACAAATTTTTATTCTTGCAGGGTTTTAGATGCAGAAAGTATATAATTGGAATTATAGGTCTAACTTGACATAAATGTTCACTTGAATTACTTGAAATTGTTGCCAGTGATAGAAGTCCAAGTTTCGAGTTTTGCAACCTTCCCCATTACCACCAAAATATATAGGACTAACTTCAGAGAATAAAGACAAAGTTCTTGACAGTTAATTGAAGTAGTCAGTTTTTTTTTTTTTTTTCTTTATTAGAAAGTGCATTATATAAATAATATAATAACCAGCAAAATGCCAAACTTTGCAAATGAACAACAAAATGCCAGTGTGTTGCTTTAAACACAAACTGAGAAGCAACAAACAAAGAAAGTGAGCAAATGATTCGCACCTTTATGTAGTATTTGAATGTTCCACTCGTTCCTTTAAGCATGCGCACAGTTCCATCCAGTGGGTTGTGCAATCCTGGATATTTTGGACCAAATGATAGATCATGAATGACGTGGCTTACATTGACATGCATAGCTCCTTCAAAAATCTATAAAGATGAAAAGGAAGAGGAATGAATACAACACATTCAAATCAAGAAAATGAAGTACAAGTTCCAGGTGAATTTTGAGAAAAATCAAGCAAGCAGGTACTAGACAATCTCTACAAGGCAAAGTAACATAAAACTAATTAACATATGCACCACAATATCCATGTTCAAAGTACCTCTAAAATTGTATCATCTACTCTATGTTACCATAATTTCCCAATTATGCTGCCAACATTACAACAGGCACAGGTAGTGAATGTTAAATATTGTTCAAAACTTTTACCAAATCTGCCATAGCAAAAGTGACTACATATTTTACTTTAGCACATGAAAACCATGCCGTCTCCAGATCCTAGTTTGTCAACTTGTGTGCTTCTTTCTGAGCATTGAAATAAGCGTTTTTTATGAAGGCACAACAGGTATCCGCATCTTATCTTAAAAAAAAAAACACTTTCCACAAAATTCAACAAAACATAAAGTTACTAAGCCCAACATGATCCAGGCCTTTAGCTACAAGAAGGGAGACTTTGAACCCTAAACCATCTGGAAGATCAAAAGTTCAAATCTCCCTTCAACCTCCATACCTATCTGCCATCCGAGAGAGAGAGAGAGAGAGAGAGAAGCTAAATCTCAACAGTTGTGATTAAATGCTGCAACTTAGAAATTCCATTGATTTTCAGCCAAATAATATAGAATTTTTACAATGGTTTTTCTTTTTTTTAAAAAAAAAAAAAGAATTACCGTAACACCCGAGCCATAGACTGATTGGATGCAGGGGGATGATTGTGGATTAGTAACAACAGAAATGGGAAGGCTGATTTAATGGATCGGTGGTGAGCACCCTTTGGCCGGTCACGAATTGTTATGGAGGGGAGCAAAATTTTTATTTTTTTTCATTGCACTGAAACAACTCACTCTAGATAAATCAGAGTTGGTTCATTGAATCAAAAGAAGGGCGACACGGGAGTCATGGCAGCCAAAAAAGCCATGATAACACTGTAATGGCCATGACACAAGATTAACACCGCGTAAAGCAGCAGCAACAATCCATGATCAAAAATAACTATTGAATAACGCTCATTACACCCAGTATTTACATGCATTTACAGCCATAACCATATCTGCAACCATGGTCACAACTGCAGGCACAGCCGCAGTTAATATACGTTGCAATTTATATATGTTAAATGGCATGATGAGGAAACTTTGTGAGGTTCTTTATTTTTAATTTTCAGAATTTCAGAGTGGCAAAAGAGTAATGGAAATGACTCGTCCTCAATTTGCAAATGTCAGTACCATAGATAGCTTACACGAGGTAAGTCTTTCTCTACTATGACATAAGTACTGAAGGTCAATCATCTGATTAAACCAACTATTAGAGAGCAAAGAAAATGGATTCCACCTTACAAACTGCAACTCTTTCTCTATTTTCAGCATGATAAATGTATTAAAGGTCAACTAAAGAAAAGGTGAGAAAGTCACATAAACCTAAACCACAGGTTGCACATAGGAACTACACAGCCTTCAAAGTACTGAAGGCAGAGCTTGGATCAGGTTTACAAGGGGGACAAGTCAGGCACACCGAACCAAGGCAAGTACAAATGGCCTAAATTTGCTGATTCAAAGTAAATAGGTAACTACCCATGGTAGCTTTCTAATCTTACATTTCTTATTGTAATATTTTTTCATTTAACATATTTTACCCGACTTTTTTTTTTCTGGAAATACCTTGCGTCATCTACATTTTCGACAAAACTTTTAGCATTTACCCCCTTCAAATTGGCATCTTTCCAGCTCTATTCTAATGAGTATATTAATACAAGATGGTCTACATCAAGGATAAAAAGAACAGCTAAGACATATCAAGACTTTGTGGCAACAACTGTAAATGAATAATTACCATTTGTGCAACAAATATGTTCAAAGCATGAACTGATATATGGAAATTCCCAGCAACTCTTTGCACATCCAGTGTCCCATAAACCTGTAAAGAGATTAAAAATAATGAGTCAATAGCAAGTTAATAAAAATAAGAACCTGAGTTCAAAAATGATAATGATACAACACAATTACCCGGCATCCTTCTCCATTAGCCAATGCTTGCTTTACTTTCTTCACAAGGTTTTCAGCCTCTTGATCAAAACCATGCATATGAATCTTCTGCGTTGAATCCTCTGAATGATCTTTCTCATCATCTGCTAAAAGATTCCCATGAGAAAATGTAAATAACACACTAGTTAGATTATAACCATACATCAACATAAATGGAAATCGAGTAACAAAAGGTAAAATGAAAAAATGAAAAGAAAGAGAGAGAGAGAGAGGAAAATCTAATGAGAATTGCTTGTCAACCCCCTAGTCCAGCCAACAAAAGTCTTTACAGACACCTGAAGCCTGAAAGCATGAGGAAGCAAAGAAAACTATCTTCGCCAAACTGGTAAGATATTAACTAATTTATAACTATCTTGGTATTCCCTTCCATCCAAATACCCCAAGATGATGCAACCATAACGCTCTTCCACTATACATTGCAGCTTTCCCATGCCAAATGTTTCTGAATTTTGTCACAAAGAAAACCATCTTACGCTACTTTGTACCTGATTCTCATCATAAATCCAGTTTTTTTGGTTCCAAAGACCCTCATCCTTTAAAGTATCTCCTTGAAGTCATTCCTCAGAGCAGTTTGTACATTTTTTTTAACGTTCTAAATTTCCAAAGGAGTAGGACAAGTCTTCACAAAATAAAACTCCAACGGAATATAAGAACAGTCAAAAGCATTAGAACTTCCTAGACAGGAATAGGAAGAATGCTTTACCACTCATAAGGGGTAAGAAACCAATCAGTATGAGTGGCAACACATTAACGTCTTAACAAGTCTACAGAGCATTCAATAAAGGAATATCCTGCCAACTGAAACGCATAATAAATCATCGATCCCAGAAACTGCCATCAAACTAGTCCCACCCCTCTCCCACATTGTGGGATCTGGGGAAAGGAATACCTAGGCAGCCTTCCCCTTTCATGGGAAGGAAATGGCATTATAATCCCCACCACGGTAACATCACACCCATGAGGAGAACAAAGATGATTGACAAGAAACAACCGCCAGAACCACCCCGGGGGGGGGGGAGAGAGAGAGAGAGAGAGAGTGAGGGCAAAACCATACATCAAGACTAGAAACAAAGCTAAACCACCAAATCTTTAACCCTAACCCTAGCTAGATAATCCTCGGCTCAAAAAGTGCATCAAATATCAAAGATGATAATCCTCCGGGATATGTTTCTTCCAAAATTTAGATGTTTCGGGAGAAAGTAAGATGCCTGTCTTCTTTGGAGATGTGCGTTGGTGGCTATTTCCTTGGTGCATTTGGAGAGAGTATAACGGCAGAATTTTCAGAAATCAGCTCATTGCCTCAACTCTCCTTTGGGAAAAATTGTTCTTTTTACTTTTTTGTGGGCTCATGCCTCAAGAATTTCTAGAAGTTATAGTTTAGAAGAGTTGAGATGGTATTGAAGAGCTATTATTCATTAATGTTGTTGTGTTTGAGCATGTTTTTCCTTTTCTAAGGACTTCTCTTTCTTGGAGTTATGTACATTCTTCTTTCCATCTAATATAATGTCTTTTGCTATCAATATATATGTGTTTGTGTGTATCAAAGATAATATTCATAACCCTAAAAAGGAAAAGAAATCTTTTAATCAAAAAAAGCATGATGAGAAAAGAAAGACAATCCCAGTCCTTAAACCATAACTCCCATATGCTTCTAACAAGCCTCATGTCCATAGATTCAAACTTGATCAAGGAAAATATCAGGGGAGTTTCCAAACTTATATCCTTGTTCTTGTTATATGGTATGGGTGGACAAACGTATGACAGATTGATCTGAATTAAAATAAACCTGCCAAAAATATCTGGCACGAGTTGTGCCACTAATCAATATAGCACGAGTTTCTCGACACATCAGCCTAATCATTAACCCCCACTTTTAGGGTTTCCTTCAGGTCCAACAATTTTTGTCTAATTCTGTATCAAATCTCCCTGATTGTTGTTATTTTCCATGAATACAACAATCTTCCCAGTTGAAATCCCCAACAAATTTTCATCCACTCATCAACAGTACATGGTTGTAAGTATAAATTAAGGACTTTTACTAAAAAATATAAATACATAAATTTTGATTTTGTTGAAGCCAATGTTGAATTGTTCTTCCTTCCGTATTCTTTTGATCTTGTTGGATAACTGATGAACCAATTGCACCGGTCGGCCATTATCAGTGAACCCTTGAGGGCAGTTTTGCCACTTTAATTGATCGGTTCAGGTACCAATATCACAAAACCAAGTATGTTGACTCAGCACTTCTTTTAATGCAAAAAATGGCTAAACTAATTTCTACCCCTATTTTAAGGTATCACTAATTTTCCAACTGATACCCCTATTTTAAACCGCCACACATTCACCCTCTTCTTTCACCTTTCATAAACTCTGAAAGGAACTGAAATTCTCACCTCTAGACCATTAAGACCAACCAATGCCCAACCTAGTCCATCAAGAGACTTATCAGGAATTCTCACCATCCCTCTCATTCCCAATTAACGGCATAGTCTGACCCCTGTGATCAAAGTTCCCTATTGCAATGAACTCACTACCATATTTCCTACAACAGGAGGTGGAAGACTGTAATTTGCCTGTTTATGAGTCCCCCTCACAAGCAACTAAAAGAAGTTTCAAGGTCATTGAGGATACAAGCCATAGTAACACACCCAGCCCATCTTCCTTTCCCTTGATAAACTTTAGGAGGAACTGAAACTCTCACCTCTTAACCATTAAGGCTAACCAACTTTCAACCTTGTCTACTTAGAAACATTAAAGAATCTTGCCAATCCCTCCCAGTTCATTGAGAATTAATGGAATAATCTAATCCCCAATGAATCAAGATTCCCCTGAACTTGCTAATGAACTCAAGACCTGTATTTTCATCCACAAGAGTGGGAACAATGCTACAACTTGTTCGGATATCCCTCATACTAGCACCTAAGAGAATTTTCAAGTTAGAAATGCGGTGACCTAAATTAATCAAGGAAACCAAATATATCATTAAGAGGTTAAAAACCTAAGAAAATCAAAACGAAATTCGTTACCTGCGCCCTGGATTTCAGGAGCTCTAAATTGATTAAATGATTCATATCAGATTCAGAAGGGCCACCAGATTTCCTCCCTGTTCTCAATCACATTCTCATTCAACATTTGGAGGACAATAATAGAAGAATTTATCAATCTCACCCTTGCCAGGTCGGAGTCTACATGGCATCGAAACGCATCCATGAGAGAGTTGCAACTCTTCTAAGTGCAGTCCCTTCTCTGATTACTATCTTATTGTGTTAAACTTCAAGATTCAACTCCCTTAATATCGTTATCATTTGGCATTTAACTAGGGAACACCCCCAATTCCTAAGCATGAACACCCCCAGCTCTGTCTGCTGTTGATTTCTTCCCCCTAACTTCCATGCTAGATTTGTGACAGCAGCTTCGTATAGCCCACTACCAATTTTTGGTTGGCACTTTTGATCATGATAAAGGACTACCAATGGCAATGGCAGTTCCCAGGGAGTTCAATCACATGGAAAGACTACTCAAAAGGTACATCTTCAATCAGGTTCATCAGTGGCTTTTTTGGGTATAGAAAAAGATCCAGAATTGATTTTAATTTTGCTTGCTTCCTTTTGGGTGAAAGTCAGTCCATGCTTTGGGACCCAGATCTGCTTTTCAGACTCTAGAGTGGGAAAATCGCAGAGTACTTTTCATCAAAAAGTTTTCTTTCTACCATTCAAATGCAATAAAAGGCTGCAATTTTGGCCACTACCAAAAGTTGTGCTTGCTACATCTACTCCTGAAAGAGGTTCAAACTCTTTGGATGCTTTGGTGGTGGTAATGCCCGAGTTTCTCCGAAGAAACTCCATTAAATTCTCATTTTTAATTGCAGAACCTAATAAATAGTTACAAAGCACAGACAACTCCTGCCTTTACAATTTCGCAACAAGACAAGTTGTTTCACAAGTGTTCTCAGCTGATTGAACAATTTGTAATAAATAGTGACTGCAAATCATCCACCATCAATCTATTGTCCAGATCTAAGAACACTTTGTGGTGTTCCCGGAGCAATTATTGGAGTTGCAACTTGAAAACCTTTCAAGAAATTTATGAGAAATAATGACATTTACAAAGAATCACACATGTATATGTATGGAAAGTATATGTGTCTAGGCATTTGCACTCAGGATCTCAATAATTAACATCAGGTGTCTACAGGATCAAAATGTGACAAAGTAATACTGTATATGACGACATATCGAAAAAGAATGCCTTTCGACTTAAAATCACAATTCAAAGAATCATAAGATTAACACCGCAAGGTTCATCTTCTTGCTTTAAATATACAGAGAACATTTAAAGTATATATACAGTTAGACATATAAAGATACAAAGCAGAACATGGGTTCCCTGAGCTCAAAGTAGCACAACATACAAAAAGATGCGAACATATTATCTAAAAAGCTACTTGATTATGGTAACAGGGCAATATGGTAAGAACCATGTTGCCTTTAAATAGAAGAAGGTGCACCATAACTCTTACCATGCTTATGAGCTGCATGTTCCTTTTCCACCAGGTCAGACAAATATTCAGTGCCAATGATATAGCCATCCTTATTTAGGCGAAGCTGCAGACATCAACTTCCAGTCAACAAGATTTCTATTTTAAGCATGTCTGGGAAGAAGAAAGAGAGAGAGAGAGGAATTTGACTTGTCAACAGAGAAAGTAACAGGCATGCAGTATGCCTTTGTACACTTGAACTTAACAACACTATTTAGGCCATAACAAAAGCCATTAAATTTCACAACACAATTCTTCTACCTTTTCTTTTGATACATGGAACATGTATTGTAGCAAATGATGTATTGTAGCAAAAACTAGAATAGATATAAGGATGATTTTACTTAACCAAGGATAATGTTACACATCAGCAGAAAAATACACAAAATTCTCGCATTTGCTCCATGTTCTTCTCAAAATGAAAGATTCTTCATTCAATGAATAACAAACATGAAAAGTGTGTAAACTTTGAGGCAAGATAATATTAATCAAACCCAGATGGTAGAAGACTACAAATATCCGCTCAAATATGACCTCAGACATCACGTTTTACTGAAGTATGAATAGTTGATTGCTAGCCTTGTGCTCTCCTAGTAACATATATTGCAGAAAATTACATATAAGTTCAACTTCAAAGTGTCGGGAAAGCATCCACGGTACCTTCCATATGTTTGTATCAAGGTCCACTTCATGCTTTCCTGACATGTCAATAGCATCCACACTTAGAACTGCAAGGAATTGACAACAACCAATATTTAGCACTAAAAAATACTAAAGAGGGAACAGCGTGAATTCAAAATTTGTGAAAATCATGATTCTCAATGCTTAAAGAAGTAAAGATCATATGCTGACCATCACACGGTAAAGAAGGGAAAGTCATGTTAATATGGATAGGAAGAGTTTCTCCACGTTTCAAGTCTACAGACATCTGCAACAGTGTCACAAGGGCAATTAGAGGATTTCCATTAAAGTCAAGCAAAAGGTAAGAAAGCACTATGGGGTTTCACACATGGCACAGTTTAAAAAACATAAATTCTACAGATCAATTCTGAACATCAATTACTAAACAAAAAAACCAGAAAATCGTTTTGGATAAAAGAAGAAATTGGTGGGGGGAGAGAGAGAGGGGAGTTGTAAGGAGAAAAGGTATCCTCCCAAGGACTAATTATCCAAGGAAACCTAACAAAATATACAAGAAATTTGCATAATCATAAGCATACCTGATGGACTGTATATGTTGTTAAATAATAACTCAATTCGTGCACGAACAACGTTGCTATTATGATGAGACCAATGATAGAAACTGGCAATATCCAGGGAAAAGAAAAAGTAGTGTGAAAATAAAACACATGTAAGAGATAGTAAAAGAATAATAAGCAATCTAATAGGGAACTAGCATAATTGAATCAATCCCCAAAAATTAAAAACAACAATCATGAAAAATCAACCTCCAGAAGCACAATCACTTTTGGAAAATCAAACTAAAAGACCAAGAAATCCTCCATTACAAAGAATGACTGAAAGCCTTAGCTCATTATTGAGCTTTCTGTCCTTGACACACACTCAAAAAGGACTATGAAACATACATTTGGGACCATGACATTAGAGAGATATAATTAGAAACATTCTTGCTTCCAACAATTTGCCAAAAATTTTTTATGGGCACCTTGGATGACATGAAACAGGGAGATGTCCTGTCCATTTCCTAGACAAGTGCATAGTGAGAAGAAACAACTGAGAGACAATGTTATAGCGTCAAGTTTTATTATTGATCAACTTGCCATAAGGTGTAGTCCAATGAATCAATAATCTCACTTCCAATTTGGGTTATTCAAACAAGTGTCCCACTCAAGCATCAGACAAAAATAAGAGGAAATAAGCTTTTCACTTTACCTCGATTACTATAGTGGTTTTCCACCTTACTCTTATATGAGCATCAAGTGAAGTGCAAATCTGAACACTTCTCTCAGAAGCATTGCAAAATTTTGAAAAGGAATGGGCTCTCTATTAATCAACGATGACTGCATTACATTGTCCCCATAAAAAAGTCCAAAATCGCAATGAAGAAAGAACAAAAGAAGGACAAAATAAAAGAATTAAACTCAATCAAGTTACTTGACGTCCTTCACACTGGAACAGCTTGGTCTTCAATACATAAACCAGGTGTCAAGCCGTCATATGTCCAATACATGATTCTTGGGCCTACATTTATTTAAATTGCTGGTTGGTCCATGGGTCACTTGAATATGATATATAGTTCCTCATTCCCTATTTATAATTCTTCTCCATATTACTAGGAGCTGTAAACTTAGGGATCCACATTCTCCAAAGTATCAATTTTTGGGTGAAATATCCATAACATGATGCCACTCATAGTCTTTAAGTATCCAAAAGAAATTCCAAATGGGCACCTACCAAAAAATAAGAATAAAAAAAGAAACAAAAAGAAAGCACGAGAGTGTAATTACTAATCATAGAACTTGTTCCCAATTATATGCCCTCACATACAGTTAAGACTGGAATTTGAGCACGGAATCATGGAAAAAAAAGTATGCTGACTGATTATTCTTTTCTGGATTACTCCTTGAAATTTACATAAGCTTATAGTAAGTAAACAACAAAAACTTGAGGATGGGCACTTTCTTTGTTTGCAATCTCAAAACTGACATTAATCTATAAGCTTTGTAAGATCTTACTGTTTAGACCTTCCAAATCATATAAATTTCTGGTTGCTAGCCTAAGTGAACATAAAGGACCATATTATAGAAACTTCTCATTATTAAGACTTTGGATTTAGAATATAAGAAAGCTTGTAGATATGTATTTATTAGCTGACAAACTTCAACTCCTTGATACCAGTGTGGAGCAAGAGGGATCACCATAAGAAAACTTTTAGGTGGCTGAGAAGCCTTTTCTCTAGTCTCATTGATCTATTTCTTACACATCGCATTATGATCTTCTTGTAGTTGTGACGTTGATATGGACAATTCTGTAGATCTTTCTCTTTTTGTTTGGTTTGCAAAGGTGTACCCTGGTGGTGCCTATTTCGTAAGGTTTCAACTTTTTCTATCAATAATCATATGTTGAGCTGGTGGAAACCCCAATTAACCTTAAAAAAAAATAAATAAATAAAAAGAGCAATTTCAACCAAAATACAATTCCCTTGGTCTACCCCCACATTCCAAGAATATCATTAATGACATTGACAGTGTCCCAAGGGACCCCTTAATCAAAAAATTTCCTAGGGAACCCAACCTAATGCTGTCCTAGTCTAAACAACCAAAGGGGCTATTGTCATGGGAAAGAGAACAAGCTACCAAGAAGCAAGCTTTCACATTCTTAACTTAATTCAACTAAGCCTGACAAGCTTTCACATTCTGAATCAAAATTACCTAGATCCCGGTTTGCTACAGTACGCTGTATGGATTGAGGGAACCAGTATGGTGCCTTGCCTAGCATGCCACAAGTGGGGGGTAAGCTTTCTTGGACGCTTAAACTGCTGCCAGATAGCAGTTTCATTCATTCAATTCCTTCACACATTTCTTGTATGGGTTTATAATTAGACCCTTGTAAACTAAAATTGAACAAATATTTGAACAACTAACGAAAGGAAACCAGATAATAAATATCATAGTTCTTTTGATTAAAACATTCCTTGATATGGTCCTGCTGAAATTGTTCTGAGCATATAATACAAATAGCAACCAGAATAACAAGTGGTTCACATGCAAAAACATTCACACAGTTAAAACAAAGACAAGTTGAATGTTTAAAAGCAGGGAAAACTAATGGACAAACATGCTCGCAAAAGCTTCGTAGTCACCAATAACATATTTTGCACGTAATTCAAAGCAGATAAACATTTGACTCCAGATCCCTCTTCAAATGTAAAATTCTATCCAAGGTTTCAGTGATTGCAAAACGCTACTTGTGGGGTGCACTAAACTAAGCAAAGATCAAGGAACAAAGCAACAAGAAAGTGAGGAAATCAAACAGAGAATGCATACATACCGAGTGCCCCAGATTTAGTTTTCTGCAACAAGTGCTCTTCGGCACGAGGAAAGGCATCTATGCTCTTTAGAGCTTGTTTTAGACCCATCCTTTCCTCTCCTCCCCACCTCCTCAAACAAAAGCAACAAGCTTTGCCACAAACACACCCCTGACAACAACAAATTTCAAAACATCATATTTCTCCAAAATCGTCATAACATTCAATTGGAAATGGAACTTTAGGGATACAGCACAAAAATTGAATCTAAATTTCTTCTGCAAAAATCTAACATCAAAGTTTGATTATATTCATGTCAGGGTAATTGATTGACTCCTTATTTTGTTATAGATCGGATTGAAAAGAAAGGATTGAAGATTGATTGAGAATAACACGATAAAGAGAGCCGAACCTGGTTGTTTCCGATTAGGGTTTTGATTGATATCGAGTTCCTGGGAACGACGAGTAAAGAGAGAGAAATTGCACTCTCTCTCTCTCTCTCTCTCTCTCTCGTTTCAGTTCGATCGAAGAAGAAACCACGGCGAAACGACAAACAAAAATGGTTTTCTACGACAAGGCCGATGTTACTGACTCCAAAATAAATGATCAAGAAAAAAACATAAAACATTTTAAAATAGGAAAATAATGCAATCTTTCATGAATAACTGGACCATAATATTTTTGTCTATCGTCTATATATAAATCTTAAGCAAGGTCATATGTCAATAAAAAATAATACAAATATTTATTTACATGATATTTAATGATTATAACCGATGTGATTTTGGTTTCATTTTCAGTTTTTTATTCAAATAAGATACAATGATATTCTGAATTTTAATTTTAAAATTTAAGATCAGTCATTATTCAAATAAGATAAAAAAATAATTAAATTTGATAATTTATCATCACTATCTTATTAACAATGTATTTATATTACTCAAAATTAGATCTACGGCTATTTGAATTGAATTAGTTAGATTTATAGATATCGGTACTCAAGTACGAAAAACAATATACTCATGAATATTTTTTGATGGATATCATATTATATTATGAATTTAATTTAATAATCTTTTATAAATGCAAGAATGCAGAATTGGCTTGTAATATAGATCATGTACTAATATGAAATTTATTTGCAGAATTGGGTTAATATTTTTATTTTAAAATTAAATATTAATTTTTCACTATTTTTATTATTTTCTATGTCCAAAAGATGATTTTTCATGTTAGGATAATATCTAATTTAGTTACTCAAATAGATAAATAGAGTTTTCATATTATTTATGCATATACAAACTCTATTGATTCTATGTAAATGATTATGCATGTAGTTGACAATATATGCAGTTCATATAAGTCATTGCTACATTAACATAAAGCAAAAGTTTATAAATACTTAGTGGCATTCGATATTTCATCATATATATAGGTTCATAATTTATGAGTTCTCTGTTAATCGAATAATTTATCTTAATTATCAGACGACATTTGGATTCAATAGAAATTAATACAAGTAACGAGACTAAACAGAACATATAGAGTAATTTCTTTAACCATACTACAAAAATAAAAATAGGTGTTCTATAACTATATGTAATTCATGTATTTTTAATCTTAAACATATGTGAATAAATTTGTGAAATCAGAATTTTATGTTTTGATATATCATGAGTAAAACTTGGTATATATTTTTCATTAGTTTAGACATTTATATACAGTATAGGATCTATGTCCATTGTGTCAGATCTCACCTCTAATTCACAAAAATTTTTCAATACTAACATTTTTCAATTTTAGAAATATTTTAACAAGTTAAATTAATTAATATTTACATAAAAATTTTATATATTTTATAATTATTTATTTTTCATATTTAATAAATTATTTACTTATATAATTATAATTTTTATTTTTATGTTATTTTTTATTATTAATAATTAAATATTTGATCATTTTATATTTTATTATAAAATAGGAATATTTTATTATTTTCATAATATAATTAATATTTATATAAAAATCCTTATATTTTTATATTTACTTATTTCTCACTTTTTTATTTCCTTTATTCTTACAAAATGTTGTTCTTCTATATCATTTCATATTCATTTTCACTTACGTGCAACCTAGACTAAAGGTAATGATACGATTTTGTATCATATAAAATGCCCTTAAAAGTAGTCTCGTATTATTTATCATTGAGAGACTTAGATAGTTTATTTTTATTTATTTCTTTTCATTATTTTTATTTTTGTTTTTTTAGTTTTATTTTCTCTGTATTTATTTTCAAATTTTAATTTTATATTGTTATTGTTGTTGTTGTTGTTGTTGTTGTTATTATTATTATTATTATTATTATTATTATTATTATTTATTTTTTTTTTCCTTTCTCCTCTAATATTGGTCTTTCACACGATAGATCCTAAAAATTGGGATTAAAAACTCAGTTTATTTTGTATTATTGAGACTTGCTAAATATTTTAAGACATCCTCTTTTGAAAGAGAGATTCAATAGAATTAAATAATTGAAAATGTGATAATACATTTAGTTTATTTAGCCTCAATTATAGGTCTTGCATGGAGGGATATGTAAAAATATATATGTGTCAATGACAAAGTAATGAATATTTTTTTAATTGATTTTTGTAAATAATATGATATTTATTTTGAAGTGCAGGTTTAATTATTTAGTGAAGTAAATTAGAATTAAAATAATTTTAATATAATAATGGTTTAGTCGATTGCACTATAATTATTTTGGAGGCAAATAAATATTTCATTGACCATTTATTTATATTAAAACTCAATTAGTATCGATTAATTGTTTGATATGATAATATTTTTACATTAGATTAGTTGAAAACAAAGAATAATGTATAGAGAGAAATTAATGACTAAATTGTAATTTTCAAAAAAAAAAAAATATGACTAGTTTGTAGTTTTAAAAATTAATTTATCTTTTTTGTAATTTCAAAAAAAAATATTTCATATTTTTGAATTTCAAAAACTATCTATATGTTCCATTTTTAAAATTGTTTTATTTTGTTTTATAATTTCAAAATATATTAATACTCTTTTATAATTTTTGAAAACTTTTAGATGAATTTGTAATTTTTAAAAGTTGCAAACTAAAAATGTTTGTGTTTTGTTAAAACACTATGATTAGACTTTTTGAATTTCTTTAATCTCTCTAGAGTTTTATTCTTTTATATCAGTTGAAACACATAAATAATAATTTTATAAATTTGAGGAATTGAATCTTCTCAACATATGAAAAATCAATTTATAAACCAATCTGCCTTCCTAGATTAAAATCATCTGCGAGATTAGAGTCAGGACATTGAGAATAAGATTTAAATTTTGAATCGATTAAAGATTAATGAAGATTGCATGCACGAGATATGTAGATTTCAAATTAAGTCAGAGAAAATTTAATCAGGTATTATTGCTTCTATTATTGTTATTTTTTTGTTTGTAAAAATTAAATATATCATGTTAATCATAATTTAATTTTCACTTTTATATTATTATTAGTTTTAGTTATGTTACCTGATTATTGATCATGATAAATATTATTAATAAAGTGTGTGTGTATATATATATATTATGAAAACTATACCACCTTAATATTTATGTACATATAGGCCCCGAAAATTGAATATTAATATTCTAGTATCAAAATATGTCATAACAATTAAACAATCAAAATCAAAATAGAATTGATAATCATAAGATGGAATGAAAACATCAATTTTAAATATCCATTTTGAGTGACAATCCTAGATCAGGTAATAATCTAGCTTACTAAGGTGATTAATGTGCCCCACTAGCAAAGTTCAAAGTTGGTATTAAAAAACTCCTTGTTTTGCATGCAAAACATTAAAATAGGCTTAATAATTTTTTTTTTTTAAAAAAAGTAAATTTTAAATGGAAAAATTACACAACACATCCTAAATTTGGTTCGAGATTACATTGTGCAACCTTAAAAAAAAAAAGTAAATTTTAAAAGGAAAAATTACACAACACATCCTAAATTTGGTTCGAGATTACATTATGCAACCTGTATATTTGAAATCTCACATTTCTTTGTGGGGTTAAAGAGAGGTGTAGAAGGCTGTTACAACCCTTCAGAAAGCCACATGCGACGCACGGAGTAGCGCACATACAAAGGCTACAAAGCACGCATATGAGGAAGTTGAAGAAGTTCGCAAAGATGAATCTCTTAGCAAGTTCAAGGCCAGCAATGAAGAGTCATTTGAGAGGAACAAAGCTAGAGCAATGCACGAGAATGCAACAGTCTGCCCATACAAGGACAAGCCATCGCATAAGCAGCCCGCGCGTAAGAATGCGCCATCGCATGAGCAGCCTACGCATAGGAATGCACCATCGCACAATAAGGAACCAGCAAAAATGCGCCAACAAGAGCATAAGGCAGAGGAAGAAAGCACTCATGAGCTAGCAAGTAAAGAGACTCAAGTTAGAACGCCTATACTCGAGGAGTTAGCCACATTACTCAAAGAGATAGAACCATTGCTCGATATATACACACCAGTGCATGAGCTAGCATGCCATAGCCTAATGTCATAGTATGAGCCAACGCGCCATAACCCAATGCCACAACATGAGCAGCCCAACACCAACACACAAGTGTAATAGCCAATAGTTGGAAAGCCATGAATTTTATAATAACTACTCTATTAAATAAATGTAATTATTATGATGCATAAAGAGGTGAATGTAACTACCCAAATAGTTATTGTTAGTTATTAGTAGTGTGTTAGTAAATAGATATTATGAGAGTCTTTATGTCTAGAGTCTATTAGAGGAAAGGCCTTATGTGAATGACCATTTACCTTCCACGCCCTCTCCTATAAATAGGGCAATTCTATCCTTTGAAAGTAGACCTTTGAGTATTGAGTAAAGAAAAACTAAGTTTAAGAAGAGAGTGTTCTCTCTTAGGTTCTCCTTATGAGAATTAGGGCCAAAGGGTGCCAATGACCCCTTTGGTTATATCACCTTCGTGTGATTACGCTCTTGATCTTTGTAAAATCTAACGAAGTCAAGTGCAAATCATTTCCACATTCTCCATCCGTTATTTATACCACCCATTTCCCTACGAGCCAACTTAGTACATAGGACATTTTGGTACTGTGTACTAAGGAAGAACTCCCACCTATTCACCTCAACCTCCCAATCCAAGCATTACCGCATGAGAATCCTAGACAATCATGGCCAAGCATTGTACCTCAGCCCGAATACGGAACCCCGTTGGTGCGGATCTCATCATTTCCTAGTGCCACGCCTTAGGAGTCACATCAACTTTGGTGCTTTTATTGAGAGAGTTTGATAAAATCCTCATCTCATTGAGAAGAATTTTATCTAATCAATTTTATTGAGAGAGCATCACAGTGCGTCAACCTTGGTGTACAAGTTAAAAGGAATCTATTCGATCAATTGCTGATCTTTCATCCTTTCACACTAAGGAAAAGTCTACTCTCCATTAAGAGTGATTCAGCCATCAATAAATTGGTTGAATTTGAAGTGAAACTGTAAAGACGAAGTACTTACCATCCTTGGCCAACGTATTTTCATTAAAGAATTTATCCAACCTTGAAGATTATATTCACTTATTTGTGAAACAGCTGGCCACTATATCTTTCTTAAGGAAATTCCATTGAAGAGCCATCATTGCAAACATTCAAGAAACCATCATTGGAAGATTATCTTAAGGAAAGTAGCCATTCTCCTTTCCATTCCAGCAGTGCCAATTATCACAACATTGTTTCTTAATCATTATAGCACCACAAGAGAGGTTAAAGGCCATCATAAAGACTCCTTATCAAATAAGGAAAGAGGCCCAAGAACGTGCATTATATAGAGAGCAAGGCTTTGATTGTATAGAGCAAAATCTTGCTAGCATATTAAGCATTCTCCAAACTATGCTACCAGCAACATCATTGCCTTCCATGAAAAAAAAGGGCATCATCCTCATCAAGCCGAGCCTTCTTCTAACATTAAGGAAGTGCCCCAACTAGTGAAGGATTCGGAACAAGACAATCCAAGCAGCAACAATTATGACAAGACAGTCAACACTATGGATTCAAGTGATCATTCAAGGCCCCAAAGTCCTGAATACCAGCCATCGCTCACACCCTTGTAGTAGGCCATAGCGCCCAAAATAGTGCAATCACACCAGGATATTAAGCAATCAAAGAACCACAATGCACATGACATCGTACCATG
Source organism: Dillenia turbinata (assembly GCA_037126225.1). NCBI lineage: Eukaryota > Viridiplantae > Streptophyta > Magnoliopsida > Dilleniales > Dilleniaceae > Dillenia > Dillenia turbinata. Next base: position 20,828,308 of record JBAMMX010000007.1, read on the forward strand.
AGATAGTGCCTTCACAGAGGCCATTAAGGTACAGGATAGTGTTATCTTACAAGACAAAGATCCTCCAAGTAGTGACATTGTTCAAGCTACCGAGCCATCCATCATACCACCACACTATGCCCACGAGTTTGAGGCAATACCATCACAACATGTCACCATGCCATAAATCTCGACTTCAATCACAGAGCAACATGTTACGAGCCAAAGCTTAGACCATAGTGCTACATACTATGAGTCTCCATACATGCAGTCTGCCAACATGGTACCCATGACATTTCAAGTCTCTACTTATGGCTATTTATTTCTCTACACACAACCCTTCCTTTTCAAAACTGACAATCCATCAATTTACTATCCTAGTTCATTATTCAATCATTACCTGTACAACCTCTCATCCTTCCACCATCCTACATAGAACCAGCACCCTCCAAATTTCAATCCTAACTTGGCCGAAGTGGTACCAACTCAATAAGTCTATAGCAAACTCATGGAGCCATTTGTTGAAGTCGTCCACATCAAAAAGGAACCCTTATCTCCTATAAGACTCATATACGTGGAAATAGAAGGTAATCTCAAGGTTTATACTTTTCATGTGAAGAAACAATTGCACTCGACCACAAGTGCAAAAGGAAATGAACATTTATGCTCATACCAGATGAAAAAGTAGAGGTGCTAGATGAAATAGTACTCCTTGAAAAAGAAACAATTGAGGAGCCAATTGTACCATTTAAAGAGGAAACAATTGAGGAGCGACCGAGTGAAGAAGACTCAATTATCTCTCTCCATGCCTTAGCCAAAATTGAAGGACCCAAGCCCTTGAGAGCCCATGAGAACCAAAGCAGTTTTCGGCAAACAAAGAGTCACAATCTTGGTTGACAATGGCTCAACTCTCAATTTCATCAATCACAAAGTGGCAAAAAAGTTAAGGTTTCCAATGGAACAAGTCACCACCTTCGATGTAAAAGTCGCAAGTGGTGATAAGATTTAATATTCCATAGTCATCCGAGGAGTCCCAATCAGCATCTAAAGTTACAAATTCACCATCGATCTTTATGCACTTACAACAATTGGAGTGGATATAGCACTTGAAGTTCAATGGCTCGCAACTCTCGGATGTGATTACAACAAAATGAGAATTGAGTTCATATACCAAAACAAGTGGGTCAAATTGAATATGCAATCGCAACCCAATTTGAAATGATTCGAATTTTCTAGCATCGAAGATAACATTCGAAAGGAAAGCAGTGCATATGCAGTCCACAATCCTTCAACTCATCAAGAGAAGTAGCATACAAAAGAAGAAGTCTATCTGCATGATTACCTCCCACATATGCTAAAGGAAATCAACCAAATTCAAGCAATTTGTGAAGACATGAGGCAAAAAATCCTCAATCATATGTATTCTTGTTGCACATGTCTAAGAACACATTTTAAAGTATCATTCGAGAGGTCGTAATCAAGCATACCTACATACAACATTGTACCGGCCACCTATCGTTCGGAAGATGCAATTTCAAGAACACAAGTCAAGGTGTCACAACGTTGGAAGACCAATAACCAAAGGGCTCAAGTGAAAGGAAAAAGACAGCCCAATCAAAGCAGCCCCAACAAGGAGTTTCAACCAAGCATGCAAGTAAAAACTGGTAATCAATTCAAAAAGAATGGACATGACAAATCAAGAAGGATCTGAGGAACGGACCAAGCAAAGGAAGAAATGCCCAGCAAGAGAAGTCCTAGCCGAGGAGAATCATTAAGAAGAAAGTTCATTACCAACACCACCACCCACTATAACCTTGAGGATAAGGTTGCTCTTCAAAGGGGCGAATGTTGCAACCCTTCAAAATGCCACATACAACACACGGAGCAGTGCATATACAAAGGCCACAAAGTGTGCATATGAGGAAGTTAAGGAGGTTTACAAGGATGAATCTCTTAGCAAGTCCAAAGCCAGCAATGAAGAGTCATCCGCAAGGAGTAGAACTATAGCATTGCACAAGAATGCAATAGTTCACCCATGCAAGGACAAGCCATTGCATGAGCAGCCTGCGCGCAAGAATATACTATCGCATGATGATGAACCAGTAAAAATGCGCCAACAAAAGCATAAAGCAAAGGAAGCAAGCACTCACGAGCTAGCAAGTAAATAGACTCAAGTTAGAATGCCTATACTTGAGGAGTAAGCTGTGTTGCTTGAAGAGATAAAACCATTGCTTGATGTATGCACACCAGTGCATGAGCCAACATGCCATACCCTAACACCACAGCATGAGCCAACGCACCACAGCCCAATGCCATAGCATGAGCTAGCGCACTACAGCCCAATGTCATAGCATGAGCGGCCCAACACCAGCGAACAAGTGTAATTGCCAGCAGCCGGAAATCCATGAGTCATGCAATAACTATTCTATTAAATAAATGTAATCATTAAAATGCATAAAGAGGCAAATATAGCTACCCAAGTAGTTATTGTTAGTCATTAGTAGTGTGTTTAAGTGTGTTAGTAATTAGATATTATGATAGTCATTATATCTAGAGTCTATTGGAGGACAGACCTCATGTGGTGACCCTTTACCTTCCACGCTCTCTCTTATAAGTAGAGTGATTCTATCCTTTGTAAGTAGACCTTTGAGCATGGATTAAAGAAAAACTAAGTTCAAGAAGAGAGTGTTCTCCCTTAGGTTATCCTTGTGAGAATTAGGGTCAAAGGGTATCAATAACCCCTTCGATTACATCACATTCACATTATTAGGCTCTTGATCTTTGTAAAACCCAATGAAAACAAGTTCAAATCATTTCCACATTCTCCATCCCTTGTCTATACCATCTATTTCTTTACGAGCCAATTTAGTACATAAGGTATTTTGGTACTGTGTACTAAGAAAAAACTCTGATCTATTCACCTCAACCTCCCAGCCCAAGCATTACTGCACGAGAATCCTAGACAATCACAACCAAGCATTGTGCCTCAACCCGGACGCGGGACTCCAATGATGCGGATCTCATCATTTTCCTAGACATGAATGATAATAAAACCAACCGACTACCAACATCTTTTAGATCGAATACTAAATTTTTTAATCAAAATTTTAAATTTAAATTTTAAAAATTGAAAAACAAGCGTTTGAAAAGTCAATCTCTAAATGGATCGCATGATGTCTTAAATGAGTTTTTCAATATTCAAATCGAATTATTTGGATAATCTGAATATTAGTTGATAAAAAAAAAAAACAACTAACTTGGATTCGGCCTATACAATGACTTCGCAGACCTGGCAAAAAATAAAATAAAATAAAATTATAGAGTTACAACAAGCGGCATATTTCTTTAAGAAAAAAACCCTATTCCCGGCAAAACGGGTCAATGGAGCAGCCTAATCAACAACTGGGTATAACTCACTTCAAAACTGGCAGGGGTCAGATGGAAGAAGCTCGAATCCATTGGCGACATGCAACGATTTGGATCCAAATGGTGTTAGACCACAACTTGAGGAATCGATGGGGCACATGAATTAGACAAGAAAAGGATCCCTCTTTAGAAAATTTCTGAATCAGAGATCATTTAGATGTATATAATGTGTAGCATACTCAAGTATATAATTCATGTGACATGGAGAATTTCAGCATAGCCGCTGCGATTCTGCCTCTGAAATTTTGATGACATATTGACAAAGAAGACAGAAATGTGTGGGCTTCCAAAGTGAAATAATGCATCTGCATTAGTCATAAAAACTCAATAGGAAAGTGAAAGATAGAGACAAAGAAAAGTTATGATTTCTTTGGCCTAACCAGAATATCGGACATCACATAACGAGATTGTTCAGTAATCATAATCTTTTTTTTTGAATTATAAGATTAAGGGTTTAAATCGTTATGTAACCAAAATATAAAATACCGAACATAACCATTAGAGAGATAATTTAACATATCAAAATAACGTTGTTTCTCAGAATCTAATTAAGATATTTTCTTAGATATGTTTTACTTATAAAATAGATGCAAGAAATATGTATCAGGAATCTTTGATTATTGTCATGAATCACCTATCACACTAATTGTGATTATTAATATTGTTTAGGCCACTTGTTAATAACATCTAATAGTAATATGTTTATTATCTAGTTTTTGGATTATAAAATGTCAAAGGATTAAATTTAGACAAAGGAATATTCTAATCAGGTTTTTTTGGGCTAAAAAAAGAAAAGAATTGAACCATCAAACAAAGCAAAGAGAAACAAACTTGTGATGTGAGAATAAACTAACATCTCACAGCTAAACTGAACTGATTCTTTTATAGGAAAGGGGAAAAACGACGAAAAGCCAAAAACCAAAACCAATTAAAATTTATATGCTGATGGATATTTTTGGGAGAAAATAAATATTTCTGTTGTTGGATTTGGATCTAAAGAAGGGAGAGAGGGAGAGAGAGAGGGGGGGGGTCAAAGGGAGAGAAAGCGGTCTTCTGTGGGAAAAGGAAAAAGGGCTTTGACCCTATAATGGTTGGTACAACATTCACATTCCAACCTTGTCTCCGTTTTTTTTTTTTTTTTTTTCACCCATTTATATTCTCTTCTTCTTGTTTTCGTTAAGATCACAATTTCTTCATTTGGGATTTCAAATCGGTCCCTTCTAAAAATTTCTGGGTCATTTTTTTTTCTGGGTTAGGCATTACTGGGTTTTCCGCTTTTCATTGCAATTTAAATATTTTTGTATTTTCTTCTTTTCTATGTGTATTTAATAATAATAATCTTCTCCAAAGTTGTTGGAGGCTTCTCCTCCACAAAAGATGGAGCTAGTATTTGCTTGATCCTTTGTTGGAAAGATCAGAACATTTGCGAATTTTTAAGCCTTGATCCTGTATCTTGATTTGAATTTTCCATTTTTTGGTGAACAATGGTTATATTTGGATCTGTTTACTTTTTGTGGGTTTCCTTCCAATGTCATAGATTTGGCCAAATTTGAAGCTTTTTTTTTATCTCCTTTCTTGAAAATTTTGTTCCTAATTTTGTGCTAAATTGGATTTAGATCGGTTTCTTGGTTGATATCCTTTGGGGGAATTTGGAGAATTTTTGGGGAAGTTAAGGTTTTGATCAATGGGAAATTGTTGTGCAACACCCGATGTTCCTTCTGAGAACAAAAATGGGAAGAACAAGAAGAAGCAAAACCCATTCTCCATTGATTATGGTGGGAATGGAGGTGGGAGTAAACTCGTGGTGTTGAAAGACCCAACTGGGCATGACATTTCGCAGAGATACGAGCTTGGTCATGAGCTTGGGAGAGGTGAATTTGGGATTACTCATTTATGCATCGATAAATCAAGCGGGGAAAAGTTTGCCGGCAAGTCGATTTCAAAGAAGAAGCTTAGGACCGCAGTGGATATTGAGGATGTTCGGAGGGAGGTTGCCATAATGAAGCATTTGCCTAAGCATCCAAATATTGTGAGCTTGAAGGATACTTTTGAGGATGACAATGCTGTTCATATTGTGATGGAATTGTGTGAGGGCGGAGAATTGTTCGATCGAATTGTTGCCAGAGGGCATTACACAGAACGGGCAGCTGCTGTTGTTACTCGGACAATTGTTGAAGTTGTGCAGGTTTGATTTTTCATACCTGTCTTTTGATTTGTCTGTTATTAGACTGGCGAAATTTTGAGGCTGATTCTTGTTAATTTCCATGTCATTGCTTGAACTGGGAGGTGATATAGCTATTGATTAGATTCTCTTGTTATAATGGGAAAATTCTTGTTTTCATTTGCTAGTATTGTATCACGTCCTTTTACAATGTGTTGCATTTGGCATCAATTGACACAGGACTGGGCTTTTGAGAACCTTCCTTGGTCTAGCTTTTCACATTCAAGTATCGAACATATGGAAATTCAATGCAAATTTTCTAGGATGGTTTTTCTTGCTCTTTGCCTTTCTAGGTGTTACTTATTTTTATGGATTTTATTCTTTTTTTTTTTGGACCTATATGAGTTATTGTATTTTCCCGTTTAAAGGATCCTTTTTGGATGTACTTGTCTTTGATGATGACTTTCCACACTATTGACTTTCCGCTAGCTAGTGGACAAGGCTCCCGCTGCTCAGGGTCTGGGGAGTCATACATCTGCACTGTAGGAAGCACAGAGGATTTTTCAATGATTTTTGAGACCATGATCTAACAACCTTAATTTCTGTTCATGCTTGTGAAGACGTATCTTTCCATCTGCTTGTAACATTTTATATGATTATCAACGGTGCTGTCCAAAGAGTTCTGTCTGCGGTTGTCACTATTATTGATCTCACTGGTTGGCATAATTTTGCTATCTTTGAAAGGTTGTCCTAGAGTTTTCTGTATGTGCATGGAGCAACTACTTTTCTTCATGATCATCCTCGAGCATTTTGTCATCTTTCAGTTAATATTTTCTTGCTCTTTACTTTGGTCATTTTGAACTTTGTAACTGCAGAATTGTCACAAACATGGGGTGATGCATCGTGATCTTAAGCCAGAAAATTTTCTGTTTGCCAACAAGAAGGAAACAGCCCCTTTAAAGGCAATCGATTTTGGCTTGTCTGTTTTCTTTAAACCTGGTATCACCTTGCTTTTTTTGACATCAGACTTATTTGCACCGTTTTGTCTTCAGGCTTCTAGCATTTGTTACTTACATTCTATTTTTGGATCTTTCTATCCGTATGCTCATATCCCTAAATGTTATGGCTTTTCCCGTCCACAGGAGAACGGTTTACGGAGATAGTGGGCAGTCCTTATTACATGGCTCCTGAGGTTTTAAAACGAAATTATGGGCCAGAGGTTGATGTCTGGAGTGCTGGAGTTATACTGTATATATTGCTTTGTGGTGTTCCACCCTTTTGGGCTGGTATGTTTCTTTGTGGCCATCAAGCACTATACCAGAGTCTCCATGTTTTACAAAGGACACGGAAATGCTGGAAGTTTTAACTCTTCTCTGAAATTGTTTTTCATTGTTCCTTCTTTGTTAAATGCAGAAACCGAGCAAGGTGTAGCACAGGCAATTATACGCTCCCATGTTGATTTTAATAGGGATCCTTGGCCTAAGGTTTCTGACAATGCTAAGGACCTTGTAAAAAGGATGCTAAATCCTAACCCCGAGCAACGACTTACTGCTCAGCAAGTGCTTGGTAATGTTTCATTGCGCTTCAGTTCGGCTGATATGTAGTTACAAGATTTACTTCATGACCCTGATTTGATCCAAATCTTTTCTGAAAAATAAAATTGTATCGTAGATCATCCGTGGTTACAAAATGCGAAGAAGGCGCCAAATGTCCCATTGGGTGAGACCGTGAAAGCAAGGCTTAAACAATTCTCTGTGATGAACAAGCTCAAGAAAAGAGCACTGAGGGTACTGATTTGAATTTCAGCACTGATAATATTTAGTCTCATTATTTGTTAAAAAATAGATGCAGTTATATGTGTTCTCTGCATTGGCTCGCCCTCCAAAAAATTTGATTGACTTTTGTCTTCTACAGGTCATAGCTGAGCACTTATCTCTGGAGGAAGTTGCTGGAATAAAGGACGCATTTGAAATGATGGACACTACAAGAAGAGGCAAGATAAATATTGAGGAGCTAAGAAGTGGGTTGCAGAAGCTTGGTCAACATATTCCAGATCCCGATCTTCATATACTAATGGATGCCGTAAGCATCATTCCATGCCTTAACTCTCTATAGCTTCAGTAGTAATGTTTTCTTGTTCATGTGTTTATTTTTCTTTTCCATTTGCCTTGTATATTCTTCTCCATTAATTGATGATTTCTTCCTTTCTATCCAAAGAAAGAAAAACGAATAGAATTTTTATTGGAGTGACTCTCTCTTGTCAAACTACTGCATAAGTTTTTAGTGCGGCTGTCCCATTGTAGTTTAGATGGATGATTAAGAGGGCTAAAGTCCATCTACTCTATAAGAAGATTTTATGTTTAAGTTCTTTCTAATTAAAACTTGTATGATGAATAATACCTTTCAGGCTGATGTTGATGGTGATGGAGCTTTGAACTATGGAGAATTTGTGGCAGTTTCTGTTCACCTTAAAAAGATGGGAAATGATGAGCACCTACGAAAAGCTTTTGAATTTTTTGATCAAAACAAGTCTGGTTACATTGAGATTGAAGAGCTGCGGCACACCTTAGATGATGAAGTTGATATCTCCATCGAGGAGATTATCAGTGCCATTATGCATGATGTAGACACGGACAAGGTATGTGTCAGACTGACTGGTTAAATGGTTTCATCTTCAGTGCATGTATATGGAGCACTGACCCGGTACGGTTAATTGTCACCATGGATTGGTCGAACCCAATGCAATGCTTGAGTTGTTGATTAATTAGGTGGATAAATAGAAAAAATATATGTTTCTTTAAAGTAAAAAACAAAAAAGAAAACAGAGTAAATAGAAAATATATACACGCAAGTTGAGGAAATTAATAAATATTATAACATAAAAGAATGGACATAATTTCTCCATATTGACATGTTATATATTTTCCTTCATTGATATTTGTCTAGTGAATTCCTCCAGGCCATAACACGCCACATATTTTATAATCTTGATACTAATTCTTGTTGCACCGGGCATTCTCTATCCAAGCCTGTTAATAGCATTCGTCATTATGTTTCATGACTTCTAAGCCTTCTTCTCTATAGTGTAATTTTTCTGGTGGATTCAACCTTATTTTATTTTGTTAACTTGTAGGATGGTCGCATAAGTTATGAGGAGTTTGCTGCAATGATGAAGGCTGGAACAGATTGGAGAAAAGCGTCCAGACAATATTCGAGGGAGAGATTCAACAGCCTGAGCTTGAAATTGATGAGAGATGGATCCGTAAACTTAGCAGATGAGGGTAGATAAACCAAAGTTTTAACCAGGATTTTGACCAGAAAAAGAAAAACCTGCCCAAAGTCTACAAAGAGAGCCAGCAAGCCCTCTCTCTTCAAAACTAAATCAGAAGAAATTGTGCAGACCTTGGGAAAGAGAAACTGAGGATTGATTCATTTTTGTTAATTTCATGGGATCATCTATTTTTAGACACTCGCCTCACACCTAGGATTAAGATATATCTCAACTCTCAAAGCTACATTTTGGATCTTCATTGTTTTGAGTCACGCATCGTCGAGAGAAAGAAAATTAGTGTGATTAGAGGGAACATTGTTGGTGAAGTTTGTCAGACTGGACAAGTATTAGTGTTTGTAAATATGACGGCAATTGAGAATTAAGGGTGACATAGATGTCTCACACTCCCTTTCCATTTGTGCAGTTGCTTTTTCTGTTGCCCTTTTTATTCCGTGTGCTGTTAAATGTAAGAATCTGCTACTTGGATTTGTTTGTTGGATGCCTCTAATTCTTATACCTTTTGATTGTTATGCTTTATACTTTCCTTTTTTGTTTTTGGTTGGCTACCGCTTGGGGCCATAGAGGCCACATTTGGTGTTCGGTTTCATATTTAGTATCCAGGTCACGATATGTTATAATACATATGGTGTGTATGTATACATATACATATATATATATATATATATATATATATATATATATATATATTATATTGTAGTACATATTGTGAGTGAATTGTTTATCTTGGGATTTTGGAGTGCCCTTCCCTCCGGGGAGATTTGAGATAGAAGGGTGTCCTTTTGGGGTAGGTCTAAGGTTTTAGGGAGAGATTTAGAGGTATTCATTGGTTTGGTTTTCAAAATTTTCAATTAATTCGCTTTGATATTTTTTGAAATCCAAACTGAACAAAACCAAATTCGATTAAATTCGAATTCAATTCAAATTGAATTTGAAATTTGATTTTTAGTTTAAATTCGAATTAGAATAAATTTAATATATTAATCCGATTTAATCAAATTTGAATTTATAAAACTGAATTTTAATTAAATTTTTTTATGTTTCTATGCTTAGACCTATATATCAAACCACAAAAATAAACTTTATGCATTTCGCAAGTTACTAAGCAACATATGGAGGCCATGACTAGATAAGAAGTTTAAGAAGTTCACTGATGTCACCCATAAATGAGTTGATGTCAACACATGAGAGCAATACCAAATAGAAAAATACAAAAACACCTACTGGTGTGAGGCCCAGGCCCATCCTCTTTTGATGATGTTCTCATGTGTTGGCATCAATTCAATCATGAGTCGATATCAGCTCTCACATGATGTTGCTCTAAGTATTGACATCAACTCACTTATAGGTCGACATCAGTAAACCGTATTTGAATTTGAATTCGAAAAGACTCTCAGACTCTTTTATACTTTCGTAGGTGAAGAAAAAAACCCTATTTCGAATTTAGTTCAATTTAGTATCCAAAAACCGTATTGCACTTTGAATTCGGTTTTTTATTCGAATTCGTATTAAAAAGCTCAATTCGAAACTCGAACCTAAAACCGAATTCAGAATTTGGTTATAACCGAAAACCGATTTATATTTTGAAAACCGAATTTGAATTTATAAATTCAAATTTGATTGAATTCGATTCGATCGGATATTTCGATTATAATCGAAAATTGCATACCCCTAGAGAGATTTGTCTTATTAAACTCTTGTTTATCACTCTTTTTTAGTGAATCTACTTTCCCGTATGAATGCAAATCTTACCATTTTGTGTTGTATGTCTGATCAAATATATATGTCATTTCTTTTTTTGCTTTTTCATTCGGTATTTGAAAATTTGCTCCAACTAATCCAGATCGATCTATTGTCGGTCCCTTTTCGGGGGGAAATCTCCAAACATGATTTTTTCCGTATCTATGAGGAGTCAAACTCACGGTCATAGTTAAGAAAATTCAGTTCCCTTCTAACTGAACCAACCAACGTTGGTATATATATATATACCCTTGCAAGCAGGTGCTAGGGCAACCAAGCACACACGAATAAGACCGTCAGAGCGAGCGTGAGCAAGGGCCACCAAGCATTGGGGTGCAAGGTGCACCAAGCATGCACAAATGGAGGGCAACCAATCACGCGCAAGCAAGGGTGACCGAGCACAAATGCACAACTGAGACAGAAAGTATGCACTTGGGAGACTGAGCGAGTGAACGTAAGGGAGTTCAATGCACAAGTGCAAGGGACACCGAGTGAGCACGGCAAGGGAGAACTCGCTCGCACTCGTTTGGACAGTATTTTTGCATGGAGTTTGAGCTAGGAATGGGTTAAACAATAGGTTAGTGACGCAATGCTAGAAATCCATATGACAATCACACCGTTTTAGTATACTATTTCACCATTTAAGTTTTGAGAGGGGCTTACTCTATTTATACCCTCTCTAACATCAATTAAAAAGCCTGTCGTTCTAATTATCTCTCTGATCTCAATTTTTATTATGTATGGTAAAATCAATCATAAGGAGATTACATGATATGGTAACTTATTAATTTTTTTTTTTTTTATAAATTTAAGATTTATTCAGATTATTGTGTAAATGGGTTATTTATGGTGGATGGACACCATATATGATATATATGTCTCTAAAAAAAATAGTTTAAAGATCCTGATTTTTTTTTAATCTCTTAATTTTAATTTAAATTTTTATATAATTTTAAAAAAAATAATATGCCTGAATATGTAAGGGCTGGGGTCCACGTCCCACCAGAGAGTGATAAAAAAGGAAACATACTCGGCCTCGTCATTTATGTTGCGCCGCCTCAAATCGAAAGAATCAGGGCCGCGAGTCCGTATGGCTAAACAACCCTTTCAGGAAATCGCGGTGGGAAATCGCCTTCACCTTCAATAACTATATTTTAAGTGGAAAGTATCCAACTCGGGGCGCGGCAGTCACGTGACGGCGTACATTAGCATGGAATTCAATTCATTTTCGATTTCCTCTTCCATATTCAACTAAAAAGAAACCCTCATTTCACTCTCACAAACTGTTCGTTTTCTTCCCACCCAATCTTCCCCGTCAACGCTATCCTAATTTTCTTCACTTCAATTTCGAACTCACTTTTTCTCTCTAGGTTTCATCATTTGTCTTCTCTCTGAATCAAGTTTGAAGGTCAAGAAATTGCAGAGATATGGCGGCTTCAGTTGGAGCTGCGACACTGCAGTGTTGAAGGAGCCCAAGGTTCAGATACAAAGCTTTCATGGATTGAAGGCTGTCATTTTAGTGCCTCTTAGCAACAATGTCGGTCTTTGTACAACTCGCCTTCTCTCTGTTTCTTCTTCTTCTTCTTCTTCTTCCAATCCTTCAGTTATTCGTGCTGTTTCTACGGTGAGATTCGCAATTCTTGGCTTTGATGTTAGAAATTCTCCGACTCTGATATTCTTTGTATTTACCTATTTGGACTACTGTTGACTGTGCAATTTCTTTCGATTCCCATCTCTCTTTTCTGCTTGTGAGTAAAATAATATACTATTTTAAACAGAAAAATATTCTCTACAAATACAAATGATTTATTTTAAAACCTAATTGGTTCAGGCCCTTTTTAACGATCATCTGGAAGACGCTGATGGTGATGGTACAGCCTGAAACCCAGGACCTTATATTGAAAATTGCTGTAAAAAAAGGAGGAAAGTGCAATAGAAGATATTATCACGCTAAAAACTGGTTTTTTCCCCCCCCCCCTCTTTTCCCAGGGGTGGGGAGATCAAGTTTACATACTTGTCATTGTTGAACTTGAAATCTGTTGTGGAGGAGACCAAAAATGCCTGATTGAGCTGAACACCAAAGATGTAAAAACTTAAGTTTTTAGGCACTGGTTCAACAAATATTTATGTGCAAGTCCCTCTTTTTTCATTTTTCTGATGTGGGGTTCTTTACTTACACATGAATTTTAACAATTTCCAGTATTTGTAAGAAAGCAATGCTTATTATATTTTCTTTTTCTCAGATTCTGCGCAATATAACTTTAAAAGCATTCCATTTGCTCTTCTAAAATTTCATATGCTCTCTCTGCAGCCTGTAAAGCCAGAGACTCCTTCAGGGGCCAAGCGTAGCAAGGTTGAAATATTTAAAGAACAAAGTAATTTCATCAGATATCCGCTTAATGAGGAGTTGTTAACGGAAGCACCAAATATTAATGAAGCTGCAACTCAGTTGATCAAGTTCCATGGAAGCTATCAGCAGTATAACAGAGATGAGCGTGGCACAAGAAGTTACTCCTTTATGCTTCGAACTAAAAATCCTTGTGGAAAAGTCTCGAAGGAACTCTACTTGGCCATGGATGATCTTGCTGATCAGTTTGGAATTGGAACTCTTCGTCTGACAACCAGACAAACGTTTCAGCTCCATGGTATTCTGAAGCAGAATCTGAAGACAGTGATGAGTACCATAATAAGAAACATGGGTTCGACTCTTGGTGCATGTGGTGATCTGAACAGAAATGTTCTTGCACCTGCTGCCCCACTTGTGAGAAAAGACTATCTGTTTGCTCAGGAAACGGCTGATAATATTGCTGCACTTTTAACTCCTCAATCAGGTTTTTACTATGATATGTGGGTGGATGGGGAGCAAGTAATGACATCTGAGCCTCCTGAAGTAATGAAGGCCCGCAATGATAATTCCCATGGAACAAATTTTCCCGATTCTCCTGAGCCTATTTATGGAACTCAGTTCTTACCCAGAAAGTTCAAAATTGCAGTCACAGTGCCTACCGACAACTCAGTGGATCTCTTCACCAATGATATTGGTGTGGTCGTTGTTATTGATGCTGATGGAGAGCCTCAGGGCTTCAACCTTTATGTAAGATGAATTATTTGATTGACCTTCTTGTGCATGTCTTTTTTGCTGTATGATTAATTTCAATTTTAATATCTGTTGCAGGTTGGTGGGGGCTTGGCAAGAACGCACAGGGTGGAGACCACTTTTCCCCGTCTGGCTGAGCCATTGGGTTATGTGCCCAAGGAGGATATACTCTATGCAGTCAAAGCAATAGTTGTTACGCAAAGAGAAAATGGAAGGCGGGATGATCGCCGGTATAGTAGAATGAAATATTTGATCAGCTCTTGGGGAATTGAGAAGTTCAGAAGCGTTGTTGAGCAGTACTATGGAAAGAAATTTGAGCCAGTCCGTGAATTACCTGAGTGGCAATTCAAAAGCTATTTGGGATGTCATGAACAGGTTTTCCCCCTTGGTTGTCATATACGTGAAATTTATTTAGTTCCGCTAGTTGTCTTTGCTTCCAGCGATGGTACTTGTTGCATCTAACTCTATGAAGGTTTTTCCTCCTTGTTCTTTTATGACAGGGTGATGGTAGCTTGTTTTGTGGACTCCATGTCAACAATGGTCGTATAGGGGGGATTATGAAGAAAACTCTGAGGGAGATAATTGAGAAGTACAACCTCAACGTGCGCCTTACACCTAACCAGAATATCATCTTATGTGATATTCGGCATTCATGGAGACGCCCCATAACCACAGCACTTGCCCAGGCTGGTCTCCTGGTAAGAATTTAATTTTTGTCTTCTGAGCTTGAACTATAGCCTACAGGTCAGCTACAACCTAAGGTTGAATGTACTCTGGTAAAGAAATAGAACTAGGAACAGTCTGCACATTCCTAGGCAAGTAATATCAGCTGTTTAAAACTTCCTTGCTTGTGTTTCTGTAGTGTCCATGCTCAGCTCAAGTTCATCATGAAGTTGGCTGGATATCTATCTTGGCTTGCTATTGTTTGTGATATACAAGTTGGTTTCCTATAGAGCCACCGAGACTGTTCATCAAAACTATTAATAATACTTGAGTTAGGTTTTATCCAACAATCTTCCCCCCAAGGCTTGTCCTCTTGTTGACCTTCCTTGACTATGATAAATATGGTATTTTTTCTCCTTTCTTTTGTTTTCCATGATTATTGATATACCAACCTAGTAGTATGTTTGGGATGGAATATACAAAATGAATAGGAATCAAGTAGTCACACTCATGGCATATTCTATACCAAAAGTGTGACCCTATGCCAGAACCCTTTTAAGTTATCAAAGCCTTTCTTCCCCTGACAAAACTATTCTTCAGGCTCCAAACCAATAGAGTGAGAAGGATATATAGGATAAAGCCTCTCTTCCTGTCTGCACTTGTTGTTATACCGCTTTGACCCGAATCTGCCACCTCTAATCTGGTCATTACACAAGTGATTCCTGACAACCTCCTCACCTTCTGCAAGCAATATGACAGGGAAATCATATTGTCACTTGTTTAGGCAAAAGAAATATCAAGTTTGAAACATGCAAGAAGGGCCAAATAATTCTAATACAGATAACTTGGAGGTCAGATGATATACTTTAGACTACATGGGGACAGATTGATTTGGATAAATGTTAGGCTAATCAGGTTCGAGAAAAAATGACCTATGTTTGGTAAATAGGAGTGAAGCCTCAAAATGCCCAAATTTTCTAATTTTCAATTAACATAGGTAACAAATGTAGGAAATATCTGAAATTAGTTAATGGCTATGAAGTTTAGGACATGAACACAGATACAATGTGGTATGACCATGAAAAAGCTTCTGATGACCCTTTCAGAGCTCAAAAGATGACTAATATTGACATAATTGAATGGAGATCTCCAAATCAATTTGCATATGTTATCTTGCAGATGAGACCTGAGCTTTCCTTATATCCTCTCCTACCTTAATAAATGCATAGGGATAAATAAGAGAAACTCTTTCTGGAGCTTCTGAAGATCATACACCATTACTTTTATATGGTCCAGTCCACTTGCAGAAACTTTTTGAAGTGGTTTGTGGTTTTTTATTTTTTAAACTGAATTTGTGGCTTTGGATATATGTGCTTTCGGAGTTAAAGTGACATTAGTTTCTCTAAAACTTTCACCTAGCACCCAGATATTAATGCATTTAAGCTTATCTTGCTCTTTATTGTGATTGCATGTTGAAGAGTCATGATCAAGCATATTTTGACTGATTCTACTTTTGGGCAGCATCCAAGATATGTTGATCCACTTAACCTAACTGCCATGGCATGCCCGGCTCTACCTCTTTGCCCTCTGGCAATAACTGAAGCTGAACGTGGAATACCTGACATCCTGAAGCGAGTTCGCGCTGTATTTGAAAAGGTATATCACCCGCACAATACATAACTATGATGAAACATTCATACATAGACAAGGACTCCCACTAACAGGTTCTGAATTGTATGCTAGGTTGGTCTCAGCTACAATGAATCTATTGTAATTAGGGTAACAGGCTGCCCCAATGGTTGTGCTAGGCCGTACATGGCAGAACTTGGATTGGTTGGTGATGGCCCCAATAGCTATCAGGTAATTCAATCAGTTGCACCTATGCTTCCCCTTTTTTTTGTTGTTGTTAATGTTGAAACTCCCCCACTATCAAGAGTTGACCCTCATCTTTTTACATATTGTTTGGGAGGTTTGGGGTGAGGGAAGGGGAAGGTTAAAAAGGGAAGGGTCGCTTGGATGTTAAAAAAATTATTGAAAGGGATATGAAGGTAAATTAATTTTTCATTAAAATCTTAACCCCTTACCTCCAAAACCCCTAAATCAGAGGAGACAAGTTTTTTAAAAAGTGAGAGGGGATCAGACATCATCTGAAACCCTCTGATTTCCTTCCCTTTCTCATTAAGAAAAACTAGAGGGTTATGTACCACTCTCTCCCATCCCCTCCCCTTCACACCAATCCCCTTCCTTTCAAACAATGTGTTAGGTGAGAGCTCTTCTCTCCCATATGGAAAACTCAATAAGATCAAGCTAGTTGAATGCTTATCTTTTGTTGGACAAACAGATCTGGCTTGGAGGAACACCCAATCAGACATCAATTGCTAGATGCTTCATGAATAAGGTTAAAGTTCAAGACCTTGAAAAGGTTTTTGAACCTCTGTTTTACAACTGGAGACGGAAGAGGCAAAGCAAAGAATCATTCGGTGACTTTGCAACTCACATGGTGAGCAATCAATACTACTGTTGTTTGTTTCTCAACAATTCTTTCTGCAGCACTCCTACGCATGGTGAATTCTTGGTTTGTAAGATGCAAAATTCTCATTGAGGGATCTAAATTGGGTCATTAACAAGTTACTAATTAGAAACTTGAAATTATCTGATTAGGGATTTGAGAAACTTAAAGAAATGGTTGACAAATGGGAAGGCCCAGTACAGGCACCTGTGAGGTACAATCTTAAGCTGTTTGCTGATAAGGAGACATACGAAGCCATGGATTCCCTGGCAAAACTGGAGAACAAGAATGCTGATCAGCTTGCGATGGAAGTAATTCGCAATTATGTTGCGGCCCAGCAAAATTGCAAAAGTGAATGAGTGGAACACTGAGGTTGTTCACAACCTTGGGTTCGCCATGGCGGGGGAAGGTGAAAATGGATGTTTTTGCTTCAGCTCTACCTCTCCATCCTGTTGCTGTTTGATAACAGCCTCAAATAAAATGCAGCTTCTGGTATATTTATATTAAACGCATTCAGATTTTGCTTTACAAATAAGGCCAGGATTTTGTATCTAGTTTTGTGCAGTTGGTGAGACATGTGAATCAAGTGTTTAAGTAGCTTATCTTAAACTTTCCGGTTATTTGGTTGAAGATGAGCAGAGATTGACCTTCGTTAGGGGTAGGGAATGTAACTTTTGCATTCTGTCTTTTGTTTTATCTGCTTGCCGGAAATACAGCTTTGCAGTTAATGTGTGTATCTTTTTTTTACCTCATCCCTAGGAATTTCAGTTCCTAACTTGTTCATTTTGTTATGAGCAATGCAATTCAAATAATTCTCTCTCTCTCTCTCTCAAGCAGTTTGTTAAATTACTTGCTATGAGGTAACAGGAATTATTTTCTCATGACTCCTCCCAAATCTCAATTGCTTTCGTTTGAGTCTCAAGAATTGGCCCTCTTTTTCCTTGAGACCATGTTTGTTAAATTACCGGATCGAAGCATGGAGAGGAAAATAGAAAGAAGTGAAGGGAAAAATTTAGAGAAACCTAATACCGAAGGCTTTCCATCTCCACATAGGTGCCATTTCCTGACCATGTTATGAGTTAATTCCGGTCTCCGGCATAGTCAGAAGGGGAGTTCCCGTGGCCACATTTATTCCCCATAAACAGCTTCAACTGCCAAAAGCTTACCTTTGGTTCCTTTTTCTACTCTTATCTTAACAGGTTGGAGAACGCCAAAAACTTGATAAAGGCCCATTTCCAGTTTATTATATAAAAAGAAAAATGACTTTAATTTTCTTGAGATCTATCACAGAAAAAATTTCCCAATAGTCAATTATTTGTATGTCACTTTACAGTTTGGAAAATCAGGGCCAAAGGGACCATTGCTTTCCTTTAATAAAGATATTTGTCTTTTTTAAAGAAGATCTATATAAAAACCATCACAGTCAGAGAGATGAATTGGAAATTAATCTAAACAAGGTGTTTTTACCCAAATCAAAGGAGACATAGATGCATATAGATTACAACAATCAGAGAGAGATTGTATCTGAACAAACCAACCAATTAGACATTATCGTAAACTCATCTCTCACTTGTGGCAGATGCGTGCGGTGGGCATTGTGACACAAATGGGCGCATACTTCTTCTTGGCTTCCGGGGTCCCCGGTTTCGGCTCGTCTGCCATCGCCACGCTGGCGACAGAGCACACAGCTGCCGCTGCAGCTGCCAACACCATATTTCTCCTCCTATTGCCACTCTCTTCATTGACAATCTTCTTCTTGTCCAACACAACTTGTTCTGAGCTAGCTGAAGCCTTGGCAATAATGCTCACTCCACGGGGAGTCATAGAGGGCTGTTTGGATGCACTTAAAGTTGAACCAGCAAGGAATGAGGCTGTCATGGTTACAGAGGCCATGGTTTTTTTTTTTTTTTTTTGGGAGGGGGGGCACTACTCTGCTTTTCTCTGTTTCTTTATGAGTTTGAGATGTGCCACATAAAAGAAATAGATATGTTGTTTGTTGATTTAGAGGTGTTAAGGGAATTGGGTATTGGCTACAAGGGTCATCCACTTTCTTATCCATAATTTATGGTCTGACAAATGGGTTGTTGCCACATCATTCCTGTGATTTTTTCCTTGCATGCTGTGGTGCTTCTAAGACATGGTGGAACCAAATTGATTGTCCGGACTCCATAGAAAGAACAAAGGTGGGGATCCATCTGGAATTGATGAAGAATTGAAGGATGAAATGGGTGGATGTAAATTTTCCATCTTAATTTTTCCATCTTCTTGGGGTGGTGTAGAGTAGCTGCCGTGCTTTCGGCCTTGGCCATTTTTTCCAAAGTTCCGCGGGTCTACTCATACTTTACCAAATTAAGACAGTTCTAAATTAGTAATCCTGAAATTGTTCTCTTAGCTAGAAGAGATCTTTAGGGTAACGAACAACAATGTTTCGTCGAAAAAAAAAAAAAAAAAAAAACCTTAGCCGATATAATTTTTTCGGCATGGCTCGGTTTGGCACAAACAATTTTAGGAGTTTGATCTTTGACCGAGTTTGATGCAACTAAAATTTTTGTCTATTTAAGTTTCTAATTACTCTTATTTCTTATAAATATCGGCATTAAGTTGAGACTAGCATGGCATGGATCTAAGGTCATAAACATTGCTTTTTGGCCAAACCACTGTTTGAAAAGTATTAATACCTAAGTCTTTTTTTAAAAAAAATAAAAGATTTCCGTTAATGATATTTTCAAAAGAGTTTCAATACTAAACAGAGAGAATTGAAATTTTAATCTATATAATCAGTGTTTCTCTTACTAGTAAATGACTCTAAACAAAATTAAGATAAATATTAAAAATCACATACATAAAATCTGTATAATCATAAACAAAAATATGAAAACATGACAATAGACCATTAGTGTTTTCGACTGCATTTATCAAAGCTAAAGCATCATTTCCGACGATAGCCATGTCTTATTGAAAGTTTATATACCATATACCATCTAATTTGAGTTTGCAATATACCATAATTGTCTAGTCTTCCTTCCTCTCATTGAAAGTTTATATATTTTTATATAAATATTACGAAAATTGTGAAAGTATACACATTCATGAAAATTCAAATATGAAAGAGATTTGAACGAGACTTCTTTACCATTCGAGTGTTCCTACAATGACACATGCAAAGATAAAATTACATACAAAGACATGGATATATATTTGATCAATGCTTTTAAAAATGACAGTAAGGATGTTGAGAGGGGAAAAATTAGAAAAAGAAAACCCCCATTTCCATTTTTATATTTTTTGCAAAAATAAAATAAATTAAAACAAATGGAAGAAAGTTGTGGGAAATTTAGGGTTTCTTTGGTTCCAAACACCACCTTGAATTTCCACCATGGAATGGAACGATGGTTGTAGCTTTGGCTTGTGAAGGGTCAACCTACAAATCATTAAAACTACACCGTGGCAACATGCAAAAAAAGCCATAATATCATTTCATTGATAAAGTTACACTCTTTTGAATTATATTATTTCAATATTAACTTATTTAATTAAATTAATTTTCTTTTTACAAATCTCAAATATTAATCTTACTTAATTTTGATAAATAACTAAAAATTAATCGTTTTACTCAAAGAAACATGTAAATAATTTGAAATGAAAAAGGGGACGCTTATTCTCCCATTGACCAAATTGAGCTCCATACGCAATGAGACTATATTTCACATGTCTTCCATTTCAAGATCCTTCTAAACAAAGTGAGAGGCTACTTTCATTAACAGCAAACCCCAATTCAAAATCACATCATCAAGACAACAAAATACACTCCCCCCAAAAAAATTTGGAAATGGGTTCTTCTACAGATCCGATCAGAATAGATACAATTGAATCATCCATACAAACAGTAGAAACAAGTTGGCAAAGAAGGCAGAGATGGAACCTCTCTTCCAAATCTACAAATCAAGTGGATAACACAGGGAGAGCTAAATGGAGAACCCAGCTAGCCAACTTCCTAGAATCGACACCAATTCACATCACCACAATACTTCTTCTCCTTTTGGACCTCCTCTTGACAGTGATCGAATTGTCATCTTCAAAATCTTCTTCATGCTCAAGCTCAACCAAGAAGAAGAAAGATGACACGAGAGAGGTATGGTTCCACTGGGTTGAGATTGCCATTCTAGGATTGCTATGTGCAAAGAGTTTGGGTTTGGCGGTGGGGCTTGGCAAGTCATTTTTCAGGAATGTGGGTCATGTTGTGGATGGAGGTGTTGTGTTGGGGGCTTTGGTATTGGAAGGGTTTTTTAACAAGGTGGGAGGTGGGCTGATTGTTGTGGTGAGCTTGTGGAGAGCTATGAGGATGATTGAGAGTGCTTTCGCATTGACCGGTGATGCCATTGAAGCCCAGATTAAAGACCTACAGGGCCAACTTGATGCACTCAAACAACACAATCAAAGCACAGGTTAGCAAGGATTGGGGCTTTGGGTGTTCCAAATTTATGTGCAGGATTTGATTTATATGTCTATATATTGTTTTTGCTCTGGCAAATTTATGTATTGTTCAACCAAATTCAGCCGAAACTTTGATGATTGCAAAACCACAAAAATCATATGCACATTGGCATTTCCCTTGTACTTGGAATTAAATGAAAAAAAAAAAAAAACAATTCAATTGAGTTGTCAAGTTTATTTACAGATGAAATCTTGTAGTTTGAACCAAAAATAAAATATAAAATTTAATTAAATCCGTTTGCTTGAAACAATAGGTAAATTCAATTTTAAAATTATTATTTACTAAATTACACTTTATTTTTCATTTAACACGCATTAAAACTTGAAAAACTATAATAAAAGCATAAACGAGTCGAGTTTTGATTTGGGATTTTATCATTTGACGCAGAGATTGTAGAGGTCAAGGTTAAAAACTTTTGATAGAGAAAAGAAACGATGAAAAATGGAGAAGAGTAATAAAGAGAAACTAAGGAATTCACGATTAGGGTGTGATATCGTCACGCCCCAACCTGCAAGTCCGAGCATGCAATAATCGTCGTATGATCTAGAAGTATGTACAAACACCGGCACACACCCTAAGATCTTGCAAGGCAAAGAAAATACCCTATTTCAGATCATATAAAAACCAATACATCGAATATTTAACAATTCAAACCATATGTTAACTTTGAAAATATATTTATTTATTTATTTATTTATATATATGAAAAACAAACTACAAAAAGAGTTTTCAAAATATAACTTGCAAAACATAAGTTTTACATTCAAAATGCCCTTTGAAGGGTCCTTCTACAAGCCTCAAAAGAAATCCACACCAAACAGGACCATTACCAATTGTTGGTCCGCGACAACTTCTCTTCGGTTGGATCTAACTAACTATTGAAGGCTGCTGTTGTTTCTATAGTTCCTCTTAAAAAAATGAAAGTGGAGAGGTGAGTATGAAATATTCAGTGAGTTGAGTGCAATGGTATGTTATGACAACAAATAAGTGGTAAATGTGAGGTATCAAAATCATACTTTTCAACAATTTATTATTCATAGGCGGCATCAAACAATTCAGATTATCATAAAAATAGATATATCCACAAGTTTCATACTTTCAAAAAATCATAGGATCTCCCTAATTAAAACACTTCTACCAAAAATTTGGCCGAACCTGGACGAAAGCCCAACAAGAGGTTTTCAATCATTTCTTTTCATAACACTAATTCTCCATTCCTTGATGTTGACTCGTTCCTCACTAGGGTGCTATTCGGATAATACGACTGGGACGCAGGAGGCCGCATCTACCTTCCTTGCCAAACAAACCCTCATTCACGTCACCCCGTCGAGTCACTCCATAGAGAGAATGACTATAATTGTTTACCATCAACAACACTTTCATTTCACAATATCTAAATATTTTCCAATGTGTCATAAATTCAATAAATGGTTACCAAACCATATCACAATATCCATGAATACAATTCTCAGCAATAATGACACATATGTATTCACAAATACAGTGAATGCATGCATATTCCAGACTCACATTTTGAGACATCCCACAAATACAAATAATTGCAGAAAATCATTTAAAAATCATTTATAAACGAATTTATAAAAATCATTTTTTGATTCAAAGCACAACAGTTCGTCCACTCACAGTATTTAGGAGGATAGTTACTCCTAAATTCCTCACTAGTAATAGTCTTACCACGATCAGTCCATTCAACTCTTAAGGACATTATCAAGTAATAAAAGTTATCAATATTTATTTTCAAATTAACCCCAAAAACCCTAATATTCAAATCTCAATTCTCTCTCACTTACTATAACTAAATATTCTCCGAGCCAAGTGAACAACTAGGTAAACAAACTAGTTTGGTGTGGAAAGATGATAACACATTGATTTTTCTTTCTTTTTTTTTTTATTTTCAAATAACCCTACTCTTTTGGGTTATATCAATCTTTCAAATCTTTCCCCTTTTTAATAGCTCCAGATTTCTTAGCTCCTCTTCCCAAATCAAAACTAAAATCTAGTGTTAAGGAGTCAAGTAAATTAGAGTTGTTGATCTTGAATTTTGATGGTTGATTGTTTGGGTTTTGAAAGGGAAAAGACGAATGGTTTGGAGAAAGAAAAGTAAAGTTTGGGTTTCGTGAACCTTCTGGAACCTCAATCTCTACTCATCTTTTTATTTCCAACCCATTTCCGTATTTTCTTATTAGTCCTTATTCATTCCTCAATCATACAATTACCCCAATATGTCCTCTTGGATCTTGGAGAAAGTTAACACTATAAGTTAAGTACTGAAAATTAGATCCAACTAAAGATATTGTGTCTACCGATGAGCAAAGAAAATTGAAAATGAAAATACAATGTGGTAACAAATTTAGAAAATTTTAATATTTGAAATATAATATAAATGAAGTAATATATAATTAAGAGGTTTGGATGGCTTGGTGGTAGTAATCTTTTTGGATGGCCCAATGGTCTTCGGATCAAATCTCCACGAGACAAGTGGCAACAAAAATTGTTGGAAGATTGCAAATTTTTAACATGTGTGTGCAAATTGAAGTCAAAGGGAAATGTCGAACGGAAAAAAAAGCATGAGGCAGGGCAATGCCGAACGGAAAAAAAAAAAATAGCATGAGGAAGGTTCAGGCTGACAGAAATGTAGGTGATACGATTTGGAAAAATTTGGTAATGGAACATTTGTTCGATACTGAGAAAGGTAGAAATTTAGCAAAACAATTATTGAAAGACAATTATCGATAGCCTAAGATAAACGAACAATAATATACTGAGAGGTAAGATTAAATGCCTACTGATAAGACAAATTTAAATATCCAAAGTTCCGAAGCCTTACGTGACAGTATCAATAAATTATCTCAAAACAGATACCGATAAGGTTCCAAATATTCACCGTTAAAGAATATCTAAATGAAGTGTAATATAGCGAATGGTATAAAAAATTTAGATGTATCAATAGGTATGTAAAAATTATAAAATAATCTATTATCTCAACTCCACACTCTATGGACAAGTCACACTTCATAATACACCGAAGATGTGACAAGTCACCAAAAGATGGTCACCATCAACTACCGATTGGAAAAATATAAATTTTGAAAAGATTGTTTACTGCACACTAAAACCTCACCAAACAAGTAAATTTTCTCAGAAAAGTCAAATCCTACCAAATACTGATCTCCGAACACCCAAGTAACCGATAGGTTTACTGATTGAGAATTTTAAAATTTAGGAGCTATCGGTTAAGTATCTAGAAGGGTTTCTTGGATAACCCAAGGAGCAAAAATTAATACTTATATTTAAATTAACTATTTTTATACCATTTTATAAAATATAAAAATTTTAAATAAACCACTTAGAGGATACATCAGAAATCCAAACTAATCCGATATTACAGATATAGTTGCACGTATTCTCAGACTAGTTGCCAACTATCAGAGCAAAGTTTTAGAAAAACGAAATTTGTGAGGAGAAGAGAGGGAGAGAGAAAAAGAGTGATGGGTGTGGAAGACAATTGATTGGGTAAGTGGGAAGAGGAAAGAGGTGGCTTTTGATAGGATTTTCACACTTTGGCATATTTTAATTAAATTACAATAATATGTTAGTTGAAAAGCAAAATTACATCATTTTTTACAAATTGAAAAGTTCGTACCTTTAATGGAGTTAAACATTGAATTGAACTCCACGATGGCTCCCTTTGGTTCCAAATACAGCCAACTCTGAGCAATCAAGGGAACTTGGCAGGGGAAAAGAAACCAAAACAGACACTTGAGCAATGAATTCTTCTGCCAAGCATTTTGTAGATATAAATTTCTTGTGAATTCTTAGCTGCATTGCTCACAATTAATGAGAACAAGACCGGATTTGATCGCTGATTTTCTTATGTGATCCCCCAACAGAACCGAACCTACCATTAGATGAAAACACCCTTACCATCATTCTAAAGTTCCCTCAAAAACAGATTAGTCGAAAAGAAGTAAAAACAGGTAGACCTTGAAAAAACGTATAAGCTTAATTTTAAAAAAAAAATAAAAACCTTAATTGGGAAAAAAAATTATATGAT
The DNA here is from genome assembly GCA_037126225.1 of Dillenia turbinata. Taxonomy (NCBI): domain Eukaryota; kingdom Viridiplantae; phylum Streptophyta; class Magnoliopsida; order Dilleniales; family Dilleniaceae; genus Dillenia; species Dillenia turbinata. The sequence continues at coordinate 20,853,742 of JBAMMX010000007.1, forward strand.
TTAGCACTGATCAAGACAACCCTATATTGATTTCATGGATACAATGGTAAAAATACGAAAGCACCAGATCATATGATAGAAACTTCAGGTCCTCAAAGAATTATAATGAGCCCAATTTCCCAAAATGTTACCCAGAATTGAAATTCTGGATGATTTAATTCAAACACAGTTAGACAAAATTTTTCCATGAATATTAATTCAAAATAGATCTGAGTATCAAAAATGGGTGACAGGAAACCAAAAATAAGCCTCAAGAATCAAAATTCCATCACCCTATAAAGCAATATGAACATGTTTATATTTTTCAAAACCTCAAAAGCCAAACCATATGGAACTGCATTCGGTAATGCCTCTACAAACATCCATAAAACACTGAAGAAGTTGATCTCTTTAGGCTTCTACTTTCTCAGCATCACCAAGAAGCAGGGTTTTGTTGGCTTGGCTGATAGATCTGTATATTCCTGGAACGGGGATCTTGAAAAGCGAGTCTCTCTCCAGAAATCAGGAGTCAAGAACCCATGAGTTTTCATGAGACATTCAAAAGTAGCCTGCAGATAAATTGGGCATCAAATTGAACTGTTAAATTACATATGGCATAAGAATTCTAGTACTAATAGCAAATAAAATAGGGAAAGAAAGAAAGAAACCACCAAGATCATAGTATACAACATTTTTAGTACTCAAATTGCCAAATCTATGTTATCCCCATTTAAGGTTTTCCATGCCTGGATTGGAAACCTCTACAAATATCATGGACCAGAATGTGAGAAGGCATGTTAAGAGTGTGTTTCGACGTGCACAAATACGGTATTTCTCTCCATGAACCTGAACTATTGGAGCAATTGATTGTTTGAAAATATGACTTCATGCTGGCATAATCTCTTGTACAATTACAAAGCTCCTAACTTAACTTGGAATAGTGTTTTAAGTATTAAAAGCACTTAATGGCATCCCCCCTCCTCCAATATATCACTTGGGACAAAAAGTTTGGGGTAATGGCAGCTTTAAAGGGCTTTAAAGAGTGAAACCGGACGATCTTATTGGCATCTGCAAATGGTAGTGCTATGAGACAATAAAAATAATCAACACTGTCCCAGAGACAATCTAGTTGTTATAATCCCATCCCCAAATCCTGAGATTCAGATTCAAATCGCTGTGCAACCAAAATAATAATAGTAATGATAATAATCAACACTCAAAATCTAGAACTACAATTAGGTTAATTATATTATTAAGAGAAAGGTCTTAACTCGAAATGCTACCATCAAGCACATTAAATAACAACACACATTCAAAATTCATCACATTTCAACCATTTTAGATTCCAAATAGACCCTAAGATAATCATGTAAGCAACAAATGACGACATAACCATGAAAAGCCAATAAGATCACAATTAACAGAGCAAGATTAATATAATATAATTTAATTACCTTGACAAAATTGCCAAGAGTCTTAGTAGACCAACGAGAGGAGGTAAAGACATCCTCAATTCCAGCTAACTGCAGCACCTTCTTGGGCACCCTCGCCACCACAATCCCCGCCCCCCGAGGCGCAGGCACCATCCTCACCGTCACGACCTGCATTATCCGGTCACCTTACAGGGCACTGTGTGGGGCTTCCCAATATTGTTCCCCCAGTAACCTCTCCTCACGGGAATCACCGATAGCTTTGCCAGAATGATGGCCCCGCGAATCGCAGTAGAGACTTCTTGCTGCACTTGACGCCTAGGCCGACGTGGCCGTTGCCGTCGCCGTCGCCGACGACCACGAAGGCCTTGAACCGGGTTCGCTGTCCTGCCCTGATTTGTTTTTGAACCGGAGTGATTTGCATGACCTCATCTTTGAGGATTGGGCCGAGTAGGGTTTCGATGATTTGGTGCTCTTTGATTGGGAGAGAGTGGAGGTATCTGCTCTAGAGATTGGATTTTCCTTTCTTTACCAAACGGCCCAGTTTGGCTACGGGTACCCATTTCTCCCCCTTTTTAAATTGATATAAATAAAGTATATTCGTTGAATATTTATTGAATTGTTATAATTATAAATTTAAACTTTTAGAGTTTATTGAATATTGAATTAAAATTTATGATATGTTTAAAAATTTAATAAATAGTAATATCATTTTTTTTATCATCGTTATGTTGGTTGCTTGTTGAATATATATTAAATTGATATAAGTATATGTTTAGATTTATGGTTAATTGGTCTAATTTTTTTATGTTTAGAAAAAATGGTGGATATAGTGAGATTGTTGTGTTATAACAATGGTGAAATTATAACGGGTGAGAAAGGAGTATGTTATGACTGTGATCCTACAAAATTGATTAGAGTGAAAAAGAGTGTAAATTTTGATGAGTTGGTGACTCTAATCTGTAAGAGTGTTCGGATAAATAGTATGACACAACATGCGGAGATTTATCATAGATGTTCTGTCTTATACATGCCACATGGTTATTTATGGTTTGAATTGATTCCGATCACTAATGATGACGATATTTTGAATTTGATGGCATTTACAATGGAGATAGGAGAGGGTACCAATCCCGAGTTGTACATCAAATCATACGATGGTGGAACATCCGAATATACAGATGACTATCCATGTATTGAATATTAAGCGAATCTTGCTTTCGCAGAAGTGGATAATAATGTTGATAAGGAAGAAGAGGCAGAAGAAGGGGTGGAAGAAGAAGAAAAATATGATGCAGAAGTTGGTGGTGATGTGGTAGTGATATAAATGAATTAATAATCAGATCCTCCTCAACCCATGGTAGTGGTGGTGGTTCTGGTAGTGGTAGTGGCCGTAGGGGATATACCTATGGCCAAATGATCACTCAATTCCCTTCATGACGACTGCACCTGGAGGTGATGGTTATGTAACTTTTAAGCAATATTGTAGATTGACATGCGATAGTTGGAGTTTTAGTAATGAATTGAAAAAAAGGATGAGATTTGAGTCCAAAAATAAACTTATTTATGCTGTCAAAATGCATCATGTAGAGCACTATTATCAATTTCGGGTTAGAAAATCAAGTGCAACACTTTGGATAACAATCTGTTCGCAAAGGGATGAAGGTTGTAGGTGGAGGTTGCGTGCGCTAAAACAAGACTTATTGGTGACTTTGTCATTACTGTTGTTGAGGGACTACACACATGTGTGAATGCCGGGCTGATGCAAGATCATGGACAATTGGATTCAAATTTGATGGCTCGTCATTTCCTTAATTATGTGAGGGAAAATCCTAGTGTCAAAATTGCTTTCCTCCGAACTGTTATGAGTGAGAAAACCACGTATGCAGTTTACCATATAAAAGTTTGGGCAGTCAAAAGAAGAGCTGTAGAGAAGGTATATGGGGATTGTGATGATTCCTATAAACAACTGTCTCGACTATTGGATGCAATAGTTCAAAAAAATCTGGAGATAGAAGTAAGTTGGAAGTTGAGTCCACCAAATGCAAATGGTGAGTTGGTTTTTTAAGATGTGTTTTGGGCATTTTGGTCTAGTATCATAGCTTTTACGAGTTGTAGGCCATTGATAAATATAAATGAAACTCACCTCTATGGGAAATAGAAACATAAGTTGTTGATTGCATGCGGTATGGACGTTGATTGCATGCGGTATGGACGGCGCGAATCATATTGTCCCACTGGCCTTTGGGTTGATTGATGGGGAGTCACTTGTTTCTTGGTCATGGTTTTTGAGTTGTGTGCAACACTATGTTGTTAGAGATAGAGAGGGTCCGATTTGTTTGATTTCAGATCAACATAAAGGGATAAGAGCAATAGTTGCTCATCCTAAATTTGGGTGGTCACCTCCGAATGTTATGTGATGTTTTTGTATGCGTCATGTGGTCAGTAATTTCAACACACACCACAAAAGTCAAACTTATAAAAAAATTGCTACCATTGCTGCATTACAGCCACAACGAAAAAAATTTGATATATACATGGCGATGATGAAAGAGATCAAAGAAGATGCTCCTGATTACTTTGTAAATATTGCACGCGAACAATGAACTCTTTCTTACGATGGTGGTTTTCGTTTTGGGTACAAGACGACAAATATAAGCGAAAGCTATAATACCGATTTGAAGGGTGTAAGAAATTTACTTGTTTCAGCCTTGGTACTGAAGACTTTTTATAATTCAGTGAACTATTTTGAGCATCGACTTGGTGAGGCAAGAACGAAAATGGGAAAGGGGAGCAGTATACAAAGTATGCAAATGTCATGCTATGGAGATGGATGAGCACGGCTAACATTCATACAGTTGTCTCATTTAGCAGGGAGCATAGGATATTTGAAATAGAGACAAGCCACAGATATACGCCGTATGGGCACAAGTGAGGCAACAAACAAATTGTAGATGTGACAAATGAGCATTGCACATGTGGAAAGTGGCAAACTTATAGAATTCCTTGTTCACATGCAATTGCTGCACTTAGACGAACTATGATTGATGTTCATATGATTGTTGGGAAATGGTATACATGGAAACATCAACTTAGAATCTATGAACATCATTTCTTGCCAGTGGGAGACCATTCGGGATGACCTATAGGTTGTACCCAACCATCATCCCCGATAGTTCACTTAGATGTGAGAAAGGGAGATCTAAATCATCTCGATATCAGAACAAGATGGATTTTTGGGAATCAACTTCACGTACATCTTGTGGGAGTTATAGTGTAAAGAGTCATAATAGGAGGAGATGTGCGAGACAAATGAAATGTGGACTTTGTGACAGACAGGGACATAATTGACGAAATTGTCCAAACCAAAGAAATCCAAATGTTTGATTGTATTTGTATAACAATTAATCTACTATGGTTGATGTATTAAGTGTTTATATATTAGGTGTTGATGTATTAAGTGTTGATGTATTTTGTGAAAACATTTCTTATGAACGCAAAGTTTGTCTTTTGTACTAATACATTTCATGTGAAACATTTTATGTGTTAATGTATTCGTGTTAATATGAAATATATTGTGTTAATATCCTTTTGTTCTAGGTATTAATGTGTTTTTTTCTTCTTTTTCTTGCAGATGGATCCCAAACTTTTAGATCACACCATTTTACGCTTATAGCGGACACCGCTCTTCCAGAGTTTGAGATGGAGATGACTAAAGATGGCTCGTTTGTCGTAGACGTGAGGCATCGTTACGACGTTGGGACCATGTTCATGACGACGAGCGAGTTCGTCCTCTCCTTGAGCAGTCGGATTTTCTAGGTGTTGCTTGACTGCGGTTTATTCAGTTCGATTGACATCTTATTACAGGCCTAGTTGAGCGATGGAGGTAGGAGACGCATACATTCCATATGCCCCATGGAGAGTTGACCATCATCCTATACGACGTTGAGGTACTCCTAGGTTTACGTGTAGATGGGAGTCCCGTAGTAGATACGACAATGATGGTTAGATGGGGTGATGAGCGTGAGAGGTTGTTAGGTATGAGACCTCCACGTGAGGTCCTTAGAGGGCACAGTTTGAGTATGACTTGACCAGCAGAAATTTTTAGTGACTTGCCATATGATGCAGATGCTGTTTATATTACATGTTGAATATGGGCATATATTTTGTTACTTATCAGTTCGATTTTGAGTATGACTTGACCAGCAGAAACATTTCTTATGAACGCAAAGTTTGTCTTTTGTACTAATACATTTCATGTGAAACATTTTATGTGTTAATGTATTCGTGTTAATATGAAATATATTGTGTTAATATCCTTTTGTTCTAGGTATTAATGTGCGATGGATCCCAAACTTTTAGCACACCATTTTACGCTTATGGACACCACTCTTCGAGTTTGAGATGGAGATGACTAAAGATGGCCGTTGTTCGTTCGTTGGGACCATGCATGTTTCTCATTGACATCTTATTAGGCCTAGTTGCGATGGAGGTAGGAGACGATACATTCCATATGCCCCATGGAGAGTTGACCATCATCACGACGTTGAGGTACTCTAGGTTTACGTGTAGATGGGAGTCCGTAGTAGATCGACAATGATGGTTGATGGGGTGATGAGCGGGGGGGGGTGTTTGGTATGAGACCTCCACGTGAGGTCCTTGGGGGCACGGTTGGTATGACTTGACGGGAATTTTTAGTGACTTGCCATATGATGCAGATGCTGTTTATATTACATGTTGAATATGGGCATATATTTTGTTACTTATCAGGGGTATCTTATTTAGTGATAAATTAGGATATTGTGTACATTTACAGTACTTATTACTTTTAGACGATTTAGTTTTGACTTGTGAGTGTAGTTGGAGTTCTGTGTGTTTAGCTTACTTCTATAGACAGTTTTATATAGCTACATATGCAGACTCACATGAGATAGGAGGGGCTCTTATACTTTTACAGATTTGGGCGTGTGAGAGGTTCTCATACATAGCTCCAATTAGACGATCTTTAGACAAACACGGGGATGGTCCACTGGCATCATGGTGGCATGCAGATTTTGATGTCACTAACCTTCTTACACACATGGTGGGAGTATATAGAGAGGCGTTTGATAGATAGGTTTTGGATCAGGTCGTTTGCGTGCCATACATCGAGGAGGTATTGTCTTCTCTCCTCGACTATTATCAGGCAGGGAGGCATATTTGGCACACCTACGTACTTCTTATCTGTTTTAGTATCGTAGAGTGACATTTTCAAGATAGGGTGATCCGCCAGTTCAGTGAATTTTAATCTATACCAATTCATTGTTATACTGAGAATCGACTCTATGACACTTCTACGCATGGTGTATAGGTGACTGATTGGTCGATTGAGTATTCTCACTACGTAGATATTTGGACTCATCGACTAGATCATTTAGAGCTACTAGACACCTCTTTCGAACCAGCCGTGGACCAAACCTACTTTGAGTGGTATCACAACATTACACATCGATTTATTGGCCGACGAGGAGCTTCTTTAGACTATATGGTAATTATACATCATCTTTTTCTTCATTTATGTCAATACTTTATATTTGTTAATTAACTATTATGTATATTTTTTTGTAGTGGGATGTTTTGCACCAAATTTGAGATTCCGAGGGCGCCGACATACAGAGACTTGCGGATCCAGCCATCTCAGTCTTGATGGCGGATATGACGTATCTTTTGAGACCGAGACTGGTTACGCATCGTGACGAGAAAACTGATGAGGGCCGAGGACGTGGACAACGCCGAGCGAGACCACATCCTACGAGAGCACCACGACATGTATCGCCAACACCATCTCAACATCTAGAGGACGTCGCAAGACCTTTGAGTAGGTATGTAGAGTTTTCGTCTTTCTACACACCTAAGTTTGATTTCCCTCAATTTTCCACTCTCGGAGCTCTACAGAGGGGAGCTTTTCCCAGTGTTCACATAGATGAGGGTGTATCTCCTCCAGTTTTTACAGATGCCCAGTACGACGATGTAGGTCCCTCCCAGATCACACAGATAGACGATTTGGGTTTACTATCTCATGATGAGTGTAAAGATGCTAGACCAGATTTAGCTGTTAGACCTTATATTAGGAGAAGACGACGTCGTTAGATTTTTATATGTAATATGTACCTTGTATATTTTGTTTCATTAATAAAAAATATGTTCTATTAAATGTTGGTTTTATTATATATAAATTGTTACATTTGATTTACTTTGTTACTTTTCTTGCACAGTTGAGATGTGTAGTTTATGTATTGTTGGTTTGGTTATGACAATTGGTGTTGTTTAGTGTGAGAATATTATTTCTATTTTGGATGTAGAGATGATGTTTTGTTGTGATTTTGAGATCGAATCATTGCTGTAGTTAGGGTGTGAGAATGTTGTTGTGCTGTTCAAAATTGGAGTTTGAGTTGTTCGAATACATGTTCTTAAAATTGATATATTTAAGGGAGGAATGTATATAGAAGACAGTGGGCGGGGGGAAGTGACATGTCATAGGTTCAACTTACAACAAAAGTGGGTCAATTGGCAAATTCTTTTCGCCCTTGAGTTGTTTTAATTTTTTTTTTTTAAAAAAAAGGGGGTTAATTCCATACATCTCTCTTTGTATATAAGAAACTGAGATAAGTAGGGCTTTATAGCATTTTCATGTGCCCTTTTTTTCCTTTTTAATTATTTTGGAAAAGCCTTCTCCCAAAGTGGAAAAAAAAAATGGAAAAATAAAAAACAAAAACAATTTTTTGGATTTTAGCCCAAATTGTATACTAACTGTTGGAGTCCATTTTGGCCTCCACAAATACCTACTCTTCCGACTTGAATGTGAGTCAGTGTCGAGAGTTTTCGCTGTATCGGATGAAAAATCTACAAAAACCCTACTGAGACAAACTTAATGGAAGACTTCGACATTCAAGTCAGAAAAAGTGATGACAAAAGAAAAATAAAAAATAGTCATATATATAACCTTGTGACCTCCGTGCGTGTAATGCATCATTCAAGAGTGGATGTTGAAGCCCTCGTGCGTATGTGTAGTATGCATGAGTATTATGCAGTGAGTGCTATATATAAAGATATATTGTATATTGAATATGTAATATCATGTTATGTGATCTGTGTGATGTATATCATATCTCCGATCATTTATAGAATAGAATATGAAAACATATCTCTGATCGTATAGAATCGGCTATAAAGCCATGCCTCTAACTGTATAAGATTGGGCATGAAACTCTAACTTCGTCGGTGTATATAAATAGGTAAGAAACCTCCCTCTGAATGACATTCTGAATAATGGATTGAATTGCCTCTCTCTTGTGTGTAAAAACTAAGTCCCCCTCTGAGAGTTTTCTATGCTTTATATTTATAGTCTTCCCAATGATGTAGAAAATACTAGTTTCCTTTTGTCTGAGGTCTTTCAAAATAGTAAAAATTATAGTCAAAGATTTTTGAAAAATTTAGATTTTCTTAAGATTAAAGAAAGTTTAGAAATTTAAAAAAATTCATTTCCTTCATGAGAGTCCACAAAAATTAGGATCCTACAAAAATACGGAAAGATTTGAACTTGATTGTGATTGCCTTCCTTATCAGATTGCCATGAATGAATTTAGAAATCTGTTAAGTAGGGTACTATCACTTACTCCCACTCCTAATGGCATTTTGAAGAAATGGTACTAGGAGTAGAGTGGATTGTAAGAGGCCTCCCAGGAGACCGAGAGGTCAAGAGATCGGTAGGTCAGTAGACTAAGAGATCGAGTGATCAAGAGATCAAGTTATCGAGAGACAGATAGATCAAATGATCGATTTACCAAAGGATCAAGTGATCGGACAAGTGACTGAGTGATCGGGCGATCGAGAGATTGATAGATCGATAAGTCGAATGATCAAGAGTTTATGAGACTAACAGATCGAACGATTGAGAAATTACGAGACCAACAGGTCGAACTATCGAGAGATTGAGAGACCGATAAGTTGAACGATTGAGAGATTGGGAGACCACAGGTCGAAGGATCGAGCAATTACAAGACCGATAAGTCAAACGATCAAGTGATTATAAGACTGACAAGTTAAACGATTGACAGATTGAGAGTTTGACAGGTCAAACGATCAACAAATTGAGAGACCGATAAGTTGAACAATCGAAAGATTGGGAGACCAACAGGTTGAATGATTCAGTGATTACGAAACTGACAAGTCGAACGATTAAGTGATTACAAGACTGACAGGTCGAATTATTGAGAGATTGAGAGACAGATAGGTCGAATGATCAAGAGATTACGAGACCAACAAGTCAAAAAATCGAGAGATTGAGAGACAGACAAGTCAGACGATTAAAAGATTACGAGACCAACAGGTCGAATGATTGAGCGATTGGAAGCGATTACAAGACCAATAGGTCGAACGATCGAGATATTGAGAGACCGACAGATTGAACGATAGGTCGAACGATCAAGAGATTGGGAGACCAACAAATCGAACGATCGAGCAATTACGAGACCGATAGGTTGAACAATTAAGAGATTGAGAGACAAATAGATCAGACGATCGAGAGATGACGAGATCGACAGGTCAGAGGATTGAGAGATTACGAGACCAATAGTCAAACGATCGAGCGATTATGAGACCGACAGGTCGAATGATCGAGAGACGACAAGTTGAATGATTGAGAGATTGGAATACTGACAGATCGAACGATCAAGAGGTCGAGAGTTCAACAAGTGGAGTGATCTGGAGATCAGGTGATCGGGAGACGACATAGGATCAAGAGATAAAATCACCAGCAGATTATGGGCTTAGTGAGCTCTAAACCTAGTGATAAGAAGTTTTATAAGCCGTTTGGGCCGTGAACCATCAAAATTTTAGATAATATTGAGAGCTAAGCAGGTGACTAATGAAGAGGGGCAACGATCTGGAGATACAAGAATGAGAAGAGATTTTACTTACTTTACTAAGAGCAAATCGAATGATATGTTAGAGGTCAGTTGACAAATTAAGAGGTTAAATGTTTGAGAAGTTTGAAGACCCGAAGATTGCTAAAGATTTGAATTTTTGAATGATTCTTAGGCAAATATTGCATTCGTTTGTTAAATATGGAAATTATATGCCGAGTAAATCATAATGTACTGAGAGTTAGGAGATCGAGAAGTTGGGAGTCTGAAAGGTCGAGAGGCCAGGGGTCATGTGACCAGGAGTTCAGGTGAGTAGTGGCTAGGAGTGTAGAATGTTTGTGTTAAGAAAAGCAAAAGTAGAAGATCCAAAGACTGACCTGGAGTTTGTGTTCTGACAGAATGACGTAACACTCGGTGAGTGTGAGAGGCTAGAAACCGATGTGAGAAAGAATAGGGCCAGACTTTGCATTCGTGAGTGTTGGCTAGTTGTTGAAGGTGTTGTAGCAATAGGGTATTAGGCATCAAAGATAAGAGAATATACCATGATCATATTGCAGCTGAAGTGATTCGATTTGAAAAGAAAAGGAGTTGAATCCCGTCGACTTCAAAAATAACCATTTTAAACAGAAAATCAAAAGAAAGAGAGTTGAATCTTATCCAGGGGCCAGAGCTCATAAATAGAAAACCAAGAAAAAGAGTTAGATCTCATCCGAGTGTCGAGACCTCATGTAATACAGAAGACTGATGGAGAAGTTGAATCTTGTTCAGGTCTCCGGAAACCAAGAGAAAGTGGATGCGGAACCCATATGAGGCATATGATTATAAGCGTAAGTCACATGTATTCGGCTATGAGTTATATCCGAGAGAGTTTAAATAAGAGAACGAGCACTGTCCACCCTTTAAAAAGATACATCCCCTTGTCGAAGATAACCTACATTCAATAAAATTTAATTGAGAGATTTCGTTCCAGGGAGTGGACTATATTTGCCCGTTCTAGAAGATAAATCTTTTTGATAAGACAGGACATCATAAGTCCGTTCGGGGAGATAGATCTCTTCGATAGGCTAGGGCGTCATAGGTCCATTCGGTGAGATAGATCCCTTCTATAGATCGGGGCGTCATGAGCCCGTTCAGGAATATAGATCCCTTTGATAGGTCAAGGTATCATAAACTCATTCGGGAAGATAGATTCATTTGATAGGTCGGGCTTCATAGACCCATTTAAGGAAATAGATCCATTCGATAGGTTAGGACATCATAAACCCATTTTGGGAGATAGATCCCTTTGATAGGTCAAAGCGTCATAGGTCTCGATTGGGGAGATACATCCCTTCGATAGGTCAGAACATCATGAACCCATTTGGAAAAATAAATCCCTTCCATAGGTCGGGGCGTAATGGACCTGTTTGGGGAGATAGATCCCTTTAATAGGTCAGGATGTCATTGGTCCATTTGGGAAGATAGATATCTTTGATAGATCGGGGCATTATAGGCCCATTCAAAGAGATAAATCCCTTTGATAGGTTAGGGTATCATAAACTTGTTTGAGGAGATAGAACCCTTTGATAGGTCAGAGCATTATAGGCCCCGATAGGTCAGGGCGTAATAGGCCCATTCAGAGAGATAGATTCCATTTGAGAGGACCGAACGACAATGGTCGATTTGGGAAGATGGATTCCGTTCGGGATGATTGGGTGACAGTGACCCATTTGGGAAGATGGATTCCGTTTGGGAGGACTGAACGATAATGTTCTATTCAGGAAGATGGATTCCGTTCGGGATGACTGAACGACACTAGTTCGTTCAGGAAGATTGGTTCTGTTTGGGACGACTAAACGACAGTAACCCATTCAGGAATATGGATTCCGTTCGGGAGGATTAAACGACAATGGTCCGTTTGGGAAGATGGATTCTGTTCGGGAGGATTAAACGACACTAGTCGTTCAGGAAGATGGGTTCCATTTGGGATGACTGGGTGATAGTGACCCGTTTGGAAAGATGGATTTGATTCGGGAGGATTGAATGACAATGGTTCTTTCAAAAAGATGGATTCTATTTGGGAGGACTGAACAACACTGGTTTGTTCGGGAGGATGGGTTCTGTTTGGGACGACCGGGCGACATTGACCCATTCAGGAGGATAGATTCCATTTGGGAGAACTAAGCGACAATGGCCCGTTTGGGAAGATGGGTTTCGTTTAGGACGATTGGGCAATAGTGACCCATTCGGGAGAATAGATTCCCTAACAATGGACTATGTTCGGGAGGACACGTTCGTTCAATAGAATACCATGAGACACATAGTCGACAAATTATCCACACGAGATCAAGAGAATTAGGGCAAGAGAATTACCTAACGAGAGGTACCCCTGACTGCCTCGTCACCAATCGAATGTCGTATAGCCAAATAAACCCAGGCTGTCGATGTCTAGTGGGGCTTGCACGGTACTAGGAGAGAAGAAGTGAAGCAAGGCACGAAATTTCTATGATTGGTTAGCTAGTCGTTTCCCATGAACAGCTTTAATCTATTGGAGTCGATTGTGGCCTCTATAAATACCTGTTTTTTCGACTCAAACAGGGAGTGTGTGCTAAGATTGTTCGCCGTATCGGATAGAAAATCTACAAAAGTTCCGTCGAGACTGGTCTGGTAGAGGGGACTCTGACGTTCAAGTCAAAAAGAATAATGACAAAAGAAAAACTGAAAATAGTCAAAAATATAGCCGAGGTGACCTCTATGCGTGTAACATTTCGTTCGACTGGATGTTTATACCCCCATGGGTGTGTATAACATGCATGAGTATTGTACAGTGGGTGTTATGTATGAAAATATATCATATATTGTATATGTAATATCATGTAATGTGATTTGTGTGATGTAAATCATATCTCCGATCGTGTATAGAATATAATATGAAAGTATATCTCTGATCGTATAGAATCAGCTATATAGCCATACTTCTGACTGTATAAGATTGAGTATGAAGCCCTACTTTCATCGGTATATATAAATGGATATGAAACCCTCCCTCTAAATGACATATAAAATTGGGTATGGAACCCCTCTCTGAATGATGTATTAAATTATCTCTCTCTTGTGTGTAAAAACTGAGTCTCCCTCTGAGAGTTATCTATACTCTGTATTTATGGCCTTCTCAGGAGTGTAAAAAATCATAATTTCTTTTTGCCTGAGATCTTTCAAAATGATAATGATTATAGTTAAAGATTTCTGAAATATTTAGTCTTCTTTGAGATTAAGGAAGGTAAGAAAGATTCATTTCCTTTGTGAGAGTCCACGATAATTAGAACCCTACAAAAATATGGAAAGATTTGAATTTAATGGTAATTATTTTCTTTATTAGATAACCATGAATGATTTTGAAAATTTGTTAAGTAGGGTACCATAAATAACTAATTTATATAAATCATGAAGTCAATTTAGAACAATTTAAAAGACAGTTTGTACAAAATTAATTCAAAATTAATACTGTATAACTCAAAAATGAACGTGACATTTTAATTATATCCTTATTAAAGTTTTTCTTAAAATACTATATTTAATTATGATTAGTATTATTTGGTAAAAGTAATTTTAACATTCAAGTTAACTATTACTAGTGATTTCATTATAATTGTCATTAAATGACCATAAAAATAGGATTGATACAAACATAATTTTGAAAAATGGTTCAGTTTCTTATATTTAGATTGTCTATGTATTAGAAAAGCATGTGTATTTTTTTTTTATAAACTATCAATATTCAATAATCATGTTGAATTCGATTAAATTCAATTTGAGTCAGGTTAGATTCTTAAAAAAATAAAACTCTCTCAAATCTTATTTTTGTCATACTTAAATTTGAGATTTTACCTCGATGATATCATCACCGACCAATTAGGTATGGGAAGAAAATAGATGAATGTGTGTATGTGATAAGGTATGATATTTTACTGCATCTCCATAAAGGCAATGGCCCAAGGCTTGACCTTTAAGAGCATTAAGCTTCGGACGATAAGTAGAGCCAATTGTTTAATGAGAGTTTAATGATTATAATCTCTTTCTCTTCGATCATAAAATTTAAAATTCAAATTCTCATGTAAAAATAATAATAAAAAAAAAGATAAATAGAGCCAATTAATTGCTTAGCCCAAGTTCTTTTTCTGGGATACATGAGGGGTTTATCTTTAACCCCACTTCCCATTTCAATAATTTTGTGTTTGGATTTTTATCATTAATTCTTCATTACTTTTAAAACAATATCTATAGCAATAACGATTATAATTTTCTTATGGATTAAGAAAAATAAAATAATTTTTAGTTAAATCTTAATATTTAAAGATAAATTATTCTAAATAATTTAAATCACACGTAGGTTACCAACACTAACAAAAAAATCTAATTTTTGTTAAAATTTAAAATTTAATGATGGAGATTGTAAATACTTCACTAGGAACAAACTTTCAAGAAGGAAAGAAAGAAAATGTAATGGTGGAATTGGCCCTAGTCACTCTATATGGGACATAAAAGTGTCTCATCATTCTTTATTGCACTGATTGGTAGAGACATTTCTGAAGGTGTTACCTCTCAATCAACACCTTATACATCAGCTTTGGAAGTTGACCTGCAAAGATCCTACTGAAGATCTGTTGAAAACATTATATAACATAGAAAACCCCCTGAAACCATTAACTGCAGCTTCTACAATGTCATGCTAATCTAACAAGAGAGAAAAATGTTCAATGACAATGAAATCGGATAGATGAAATAATGACCAATATTCTACTTTTCTCACGGTGCAAAATTTTGACGACATTCGGATGTTTCGATTAACTTGAGCCATTCACGCAGTGACCTTCCAAATCTAGTTCATTCTGAAAGAAGGTTTCATGTAGAGCCCTCACACATTGGTCTGCTTCATCATCATTCACAATCAGCGAGATATTGACCTGCCATGAAGGAGCATTGTAGGGTCATTTATTCACATCCACTAGTTCCATCACAAGAACATTGCAATATTCATCAAATCCATACTCAAGTAGGCCAAAAAATTGAGGACACCAGCGAACTAAAAGGCAATCTCTCCCATTCACCATTCACCTACTCCGTCTTTAAATCTTCTTTCAATCGTTACTATGCATATAATGTAGCTTCGTTTTAAGTTATATATTGCCATTACTCGTAATTTGCTTTCTTTTAATAAATTTATCCCCACCACAAAAAAAGACTCCCTAGAATAATAAATCTTTATGTTTTATCATGTGCTAGAAAAGTGTTAGTAAGTGTCCCAAAGGTGTAATAGTATCTGGCTGGAGAAAGGAAGACACAGACACAATAAAAGACACTGTCATAGAAATAAATAAGTATTTTAACAATACATGTCTTTATTTAACAATACGGGCATAAACTGGCACACCCTTGATGTATTAAATACATGTCTTCAACTTCTCTTAGGAGTGCATATACGATTGTCAGATATATTTAATAACTAAGACATAAGAGTTTAATTGATGCAAAAATATTTGCATTTTACATAAATATAAAAATTCAACAATCATGTTCACATGAACTAATAAACCTGATCTTGCATCCATCCAGCTTATAACTATCTTTAGAAACCTTATTTGTGTGTTTCTTTTTATGCAACCAGGAAGCTTTATTTTTAAGTTTCTAGCACCCTTTATTTTCTTAATTCTAACTTAACCAATATATGAATCATCATATTTACGGGAGTAATTTTTAACTGTCAGAGAGATGATGTGCAACTATTTGGTTGAAAATGAAATGCGACAAAATGTGGACTTGACTAAGAAAGTGTCAAATATATCTTCAAGGTATCCACCAAGGGTGACTCTCTGACACAAACACTAGACCAGAGAGATTATTTTTAGAAGTTTTAGTGCAGAGGTTATAGACCACAGGCAAACACCGAGCATCTATCAAGAAAAAGAGACACGAAGAATTAAGCATTGCCAACCTTTGATGCGCCTTGTGAGATCATTTGAACATTAACTCCACTGGTACGAAGAACACAAAAAGCCTGTCAATGTATGAATCAACCAGATTCAGAACCAAAGAAAGTTATATAACCAAATAGGCCTGCATTATAATTGAAAATTGAAATACACCCTGAATATGCATCTATATGATTAAGTTCGTCTACCTTCTCCAGTATCAAAGATGATCTCTGAACATTTCCGATTAGTGAAATGATTGACCTGTGCTGAAGCAAATTGACAACTGCAATTTTCTCAAGTTCTTCAACAACATGGTCAAGTTCCTGCAGAGAGTAGTCAAAGGTGAGGTGAAACATTATTTGATTGGACCTTTACACCAACCGTCATGATTCTACAAGCTAGTTTTTCCAACCCAGCCACTGAACAATGAAACTGTCAACTACCCTACCTCGGCCCAGAAAACCACAATTTTAAAAACCCACATTTCTTTGGTCAATACAAGTTAACAATTCAATAGTTAGAACTGCTGTGAATCAGGTTCCTAGAATAAATAAATGGGGAAAAAGAACTCCCTCCAAGAATAAGGAAAGGAAAGAAAAAACACCTGACTGTCTTCACCATACCTCACAACTCAGGAAAAAAAATGCAGGAGACACATTTCCCTCTCACTGATTTCCTCTCCCACATCGAGGGGTTGTCAATCTTCGTTAATGAGCACAATTTTGTGAGAGGCAACAGATTGAAGTATCGGAGAGAGACATGGGGACAAACAAGGAGACAACAAGTGTGTAACCAAAAGTTTAAGAGGTTGACATGTCAGTGGAGCATTTCTGTTAAACATAGAGAAGATTGTATACAGCATCATATTGAAACAGATTCATTCTCGACTTTTTGACAGTGAGGAACATTCAAGATACGAGTACTTATGTTAGCCAGAAAGGTTTATTTGGTATAGAGTTATTTATCAATCATATCACGAAATATTAGTATTGGTATGATCTATATAAAGTACAGAGATATTCTAGATTGTACTCAACAAATGAGATAATGGATAGTTTTGCATTATTTGTATGTCATGTGTAACTCATTTTACTCATATTTTACACATTTTTAAACTTTATTGTATCAAATTATAAGAGAAATACATGTATCACATATATTCGGATTTAACCAAATGTGATCAATGGTTGAATCACTGACCCATTATTCTTATGGGACAGCCTATATTAAAGAGTTTAGATACAATCCAGAAGAATAATGCATTATCAATGTTTTTGAGAAAAGTTAAGATCTTCATACTAGCATTCAACATAAAAGTTTCTCGGGATGAGAACAAACCAAAAAGTAAAGATGTAACTACATAATATGGAATAATTGATAACATACGCTTGCCTGCTGAATTAATTCTCTGCTCCAAAGCTTTGATGGATCCAATGTCAAAGAAATACTAACTTCACTAGTAGCAACCACATCCACGGAAATGCCCAGATCTTCAAAGATGGAAAAGACCTGCGTGAAGATGAATTCGCTTAATGCATACTGAGTACTATCTTAGAAGAGTAATCTAATTGGTAAGTATCAATTGGGTAGCCAGGTTCTATACCTTAGCAAGAAAGCCAAACTGACCAAGCATGCGAGTGCTGACAATATCCAACATTGTGACATTGCGTTTGAGAACAATGCTGGTCAAGAGTGCCTGGCAGGGACAGAACAATTAATTGTTGTGGTTTTAAAAAATTGCGACAACTTTCAGATGGTGTATGATCTACCACAACCAACCTTACTCATATCTCTTGATCTTGTAATAAGGGTACCCGGAGCTTTAGGGTTGTAAGAGTTTTTAACTCTAACAGGAATATCACCCTCTCTAGCAGGCCTCATGGACTGAGGATGCAAGACCTGAAACAGTGGTAATTCATTATAATTGTACAATTTGCATATCTTATCATGCTATCTTTATTTATAAAAAAAAAAAAAAAAAAAAAAAAAAAAAAAAAAAGAACACTGCAAAATGCTTCATGCTAGAAGCCAAACTCATAGCAATAATAAAAAAAAAAAAGGGTCAGAACAACGTGTATAATGATCTTATATTTGGAAAAGAGTAGTGAACCCATGTCCAAGAAAGTTGATATTCGTCGAAGTTGACTTTTAATGGCCTATTCAAAATGGATCTATAAAACAGAATCCTCTAATAGAGTTGAGACCAGAAAACAACAGTTAAAAAGAGAAACAACAGAAATATCCTACATCTCCAAAATAAGGAAAAAAAAAGGCTATAATATTTCTAAAATAATGTCTTCACAAATTGTTGAGAATATTTCCTCTTTTAGATACACTTTTGGGAAATGGATTTAGACATTCATAACCAAAATAGAAGCTTGTGGGGGGATGTTGTAGCCGAATTGTGAAAGATTACTATCCAAGGAGGTAAAATAGATGTGCCCGACTAGAGTTTGGGAGCACATTACAAATGGATGAAATGACATTTTTGCCCATATTTCTTTTTTGTTGTGAGGTAGGCACACTCATTTTGCCTTTGACGTTTAATGTGGCAATACAACCATCAATGATCACTTTCCAGGCTTTTTTGCTTTGACAAAGGATAGGTATATGACTTTTTTCATTATAAAATAGAGAGATGAGGCATGACCTGTAAATAATGAGCAGAACTTATAGAATTACACACTTCCAAATGTCCTTTTACCAGCAGCAATGCAGTGGTGTCAGGGAAATGGGAAGGATTTCTCAAGGTGGATTTAGTATAGGAATGGGATACTTTAGGTGGTCTTATTACCAAGTTTTATGCTGTGTTATGACTTGTGACAAGTGGATTCTCTTTTCCTTCAAAGAAATTTAGGTGATATTCCTATGAAGAGTCCTCTTCACCAGGTGGTTTGCAGGAGGTCAACTAGATTGACAGTTTATGTATTCATAATTTGCAGCGAAAATTTTGGATAATGAGCAATTTGCTCTAATAAAAGAAAACTAAACTCATCCATCTCATTTTACTTCACTGTAGTTATACTTGGATGATTTAGGTTAGGTCTACTCATTGTTGGAGGCAAAGTGGGCAAGTTGTACAAGAAGATGGAAGTTGTTGGTCCTCGTGTTAATATTTTTCGGCAGTGTACAAGAAAGATAGTAGAGGGAGCATAAGGTCCTTTCATTTTACAAACCTGGGAAAAAATTAACTTTTTTTGGTGTATAGGATTTGGCTATTGATCTCTTTTTCTTAGTTTTCTAATCCCCTGTTGTTTTCTTCTAGGTGGTTGACTCTCTCTGTACCAAAGGAAGTACCCTTCAGAAAAAATTGTTCACCAGATATTCAGAACAATATCCAGTACCCACGCGCCGAAGTACCACACCTACTACAATCTGGAAACTTGAGCATATGAAAACCATCTTACTTTTGCAACGAAACCTGTAGTAATTCAAATTACCTGAGCTCCAAAATATGCAAGTTCTGCAGCTTCATCGAAGGTCACGTATGGCACAGGTTCTGCTCGTGGATATATGTTAGGATCACAAGTTAATATGCCATCAACATCCTTCCACACCTGCAAATAGATTAAGAACTTAGTCGTTACATACATCAAAATACTACAGATGGTTATCAACAAAAAGTACAATTTTAGGCGCATTGTTTATAGACTACTATTTCTTTCTTTTAATAGTTCTCACTGATGTGCACTACACAAGTGGAAACTTAAATATTCTAAGCAATGTAAACATAAAATAAAAAAAAACAAGGAGTTAGAAACATAATCATGAACATTAACTGAATATTAATATAAAAATATCAATTAGTACTCTATGAACTTTGGTTTCGTAAGTTAGAATAACATAGATCTCATATGAAGAATATTAAAATACTAATCGTGACTCATTTCTCTATTTTTTGGTTTTCGAACTTTCACTTTGTTCTTGTCTTTTGTAATTCATTCTATTTGATTACTAGTTATGTGAGTTTTATCTGTTAGATCCTTTATCTTTTTTTTTTTTTTTTGTTCGTGAATAATTTTGGAAATTCATAAATTGAATTGAAATAGGTGGTTCCTGGATCATTTGATTATTTATTATCAAATCTTTTTTCTTTTGTAGTTTCACTTGATTTATATACTTTTCTCAATCCAAATGATAAAATTAGATTTATTTTTGACAGTTCTTCTCTTGTTTGTTTTATAAATAGAGCATTTTGACAAACCCTTTTTTGTTTCTTTTGAAAATTTTAAATCTTTAATGATATTTTGACATTACAAAATAACCTCTTAAAAACCATACAAAATCAAGTGATTTCGTTAATTTACCTCATTAAACTTTTACCAATTAAATTATGACTTAGATGAAAGCAGGTGCCAGATCACTTGGCTATAATTTCTTTTCATGTATATTAAATGCCAAAACAGCTTCCCACGTCACCTAAAAATAGGAAGAAAAATAACATATATCTATTGGAACCCAACTCTTAAGCAAGTGGTTGCACATTAAAAGATTTAAATTCGCTGAAAGTGTATTAGTATCTATCATCCATGCTTGTGCACATGAAATAACACATGCACACATGCACAAGGAATAAGGACTTGCATATAAACTCATCTCTATTAATTGAAATTTAAAAATAGTTGCATTGACCAGAGAGAGTTCTACAAATATGTGGTTGTCTATTGGGAAAAAAATTGCATATTGAGATTATAATCAAGCTAGCTGCACAATTTGGTAATATTGTTAAAAATAAGCCATTTATGATAATCAAATTGGTATGTAATTATCACAATTATAACCAATATCCCCATTGGGTAAGTATATGTGTCCACTAAGCAATATGGAGGTGTACACATGCAGCATTCAAGGACTCCAAATACCTGAATCTCTCGCAACCCAAGTGCTTTACCAATAGTAGTTGCTGTCAAATCACTACCACCCCGACCCAATGTGGTCACTGCACAAGATCTCCATCCCTATATCAAGGAATCAGGATATGTTAGAAGACCATGATACTGGATAACTCTGTATAAATCTGGTGTTAAAAGAATACAAACCTTTCCAAGGAATCCTGTAACAATGGGAATTGCAGGATCAGTACTCCAATCACCGTGTAGCCTCTTTGCAAGTGCTGGATAGGTTGCTTCCAAAATGTCAGCATTTGTAAAGTCATCTGTTGTTATGAAACCAATTTCAAATGAATCATACTGCAGAAGAACACAGAAAGAACAACCGGTCATGTCAAAATTGGCAGTCTTAATAACCAAAATGCAAATTATTGGTGACACCAACAGCTAACTGGACTTTCAATAAAAGAATGTTCACATAAACAAAAGAAGTGCAATTATCACTGCCTTATGCACATGACTTATTACATAGAAGCAAGCCTTTATTTGGTTAAAAAATTATAAGGCATCCTACCAACTTTCCACAGTTAAAAACAATCCTGAGATACTCATTATCAATTGAACCACACCCTGAACCCCAATCCCCGAAATGAAGGAGAGATAGAGAAGGTTTCATGAAAGTAATATTCTTTCTTAAAACAATAATGAAATGCAAAATCTTTTCAAAGGAAACACGACGTCTTTTTTTTTTTTTGGGCAAAAAGGAAACATAGACATGCAACCAAGAAGTTTAACATAGCTTTTTGATAGCTACATATTCTTCAATACTGTGCAACAATATTGCAGAACAAGCTCAGAGATGAGATATGTTGGCACAATAGCCGCCAAAATGCCACAAGTAAAAGAACAAATTTGAGTACTCTAAAGTCATGGTGTAAGAATGGAAGGAAATCTAATTCTGACAAAAGATTGGACTGCTAATGCAATTCATACAAAATAAAATCTGTGGATTTCATAATAAGTGCTGCAATTTTGCAATAAGCTGTAAAAGAGGTTAAGCTAAAACATTTGGTTAATGATTTATTTCACATGGACAGTGGTGAATGAGCTGCAATGAAGAATCCAGGATGAGAGACTGTCAAGAATTTTAAAAGAAATAAAAAAGAGTTACAAAAACTACTCAAGAAATTAACTATTTCAATATAATATATATATATATATATGACTAAGTAATTACTTAATGAAGTAGTGTTAGTATCTCAACAGAAGGAGGAAGAAGAAGATCCATGCCAAAGTATAATCAATGCGCAATTACAAGAGGCTCCATAAGCATTTATTTTGTCAAACAACACTTAGAGCAAGAATAATTCCTAGCTCATGCAATTCTTTCTATTTTAATGTACAAATCACGAAATAGATCCTTCTCATTTCTTGACCATCTTATCTACAGAATACTAATAAAATTTAGATGAAGGAAAATCATTCCACACAAGCTTCTTTGAGTACAAATAATTACCCAGACCACTCTTCCCGTGATCTACCACCCCCAAAAGAGAAAGGGGGAAAAAAAAGTTATCTAAGCAACAAGTGGTTTCCAAGCAACTATTAAGTTCAATATATGTTGTCTTATAGAAAAACAAATGGCTTGTTTTACAGCTCTTATTGTAAACCTCATATAATGCAGCATCACTTGGTGCCTTATTGTTCACATGGTTACAGCTACTATAGTGATTCAAAAGCTTTGCTGATGATGTCAGCGGTTTCTTTCAGCATAATACAGGAGTCTTTAAACACTAGAACTAAATAGAGCCGCAGAGTGAGAGAACAATAGCAACTAGAGCATATCTAAACATCCGGCCATGTCATAAATAGAATGCTTCATCTCAAGTTGGAACTAGAAATTATACAGAAAGAACATACTTGGCGAGCTTTTACTCCAATTTTATTCAAATATGCAGCAAAAATTCTTGTGGACATGCACTCTCCGAATGACACTAAATAGTCCTTTGTGCGGGGGGTCAACTCCTTCATCATGGATATGCCTTTTAAAAGTTGTTCCAATTCTTCTAGATGTGCTGCAAAAGAAGATGCATGACAAGTGAACTGCTCCCTTAGACTAACAACGAGATGCTTCCCAAAAACTCTAATAAACAAATCCTAAAAATTATAATTCAACAAATATCTATAACAGAAGTGTCACTAACCATGAGCAAACAATTAACAATAGTTAGGCATTGTAAAATCTTTGTAGCACATCAACACAAAAGACAAAAAAGCACCACATGCAAGTAACAGATTTCTCAAATCTTAGCAAATCCTTCATTACTGGGCTAATTACTACATGGCCCCCAATTCAGTAACTTTATATAAATACAGAGGCTCGAAGTCACTTTATTTAGACACTTCAAAGTAGGCCAAGATATCCAAGTTTATTGGCTATTTTTGGTAAACTCCAAAATGAATGTTATATTCATCTTTGGCCTCAGTTTGAGATGGAAACCCTCATTTCACATGAAAAAACTAAGAAGCTCCACCATCAACAAAATACTATAGTTGAATCACTTATTTGAATTACTAGATAAAAGATTATATTTTAAATTTGAACCTTATCGGTGGAAGCTCTAATTTTTCATGGACTTCAAAGAAAAACACACGGAATTTGCATTCATTTTCTCATTGAGAAAGAAATGAAGGGACTGATTCCTTGAAAACTTTCAAACACAAGGGTGTTGAGTAGACAAATTTTATAATGCTAGGTGCTGGTGGAGGCAAAATATTTCAAATTTAAAGAACAAGGTGCTTAATTCTTTTTCCTAACAATTAACAAACCAAGTAAAACAAATTGTGACCAGCTTTTAGCCGTCAAGCACTGAACTGCAATAACGTGGAAAATCCACATGATCTGACAAAAGGAAAAGCTCAATCTGAGGCACTCCAATGCAATCAAAAAGCTTTCCACAAGTAACCAAGGCCATTTATAGTTGATAGACCAAGCTTAATATCAGTCTGAGGTCCTTGCATAGGACCAGCATTAGCAGCCATGTTGCACAGGTAGATTATGAATTTCTCTCTCTCTCTCTCCCTCTCTCTCTGGATAAAGTTTTCCCTCTCAGTTAGTACACATGGTTTGTATTTTCAAATACCTAGGTCAGCCAGGATAAGCCAATAATATTGCTTCACACGCCACAAGCTTAAAATTGTTTTTGTTCAAATTTCAAAAGGTAGTAATAACCACAGCTTCATCGATGCAATGATGGCCATCCACTTGCATAGTTCCATAACACAATGATTAAAAACAACAAAATACATATAGATCAGGTCATACATAACAATGCCAGAATCACCGAACCAATTCACTAATTATACAGGTATCTTATGAAGTGCACAGTTATAACTTACGTAATACAATAGAATTCTCTATCTGAAGCTCCTCTACAGTCCTGAGAAGAGAAACATTTCTTAATGAATATATCTATATTAAGAAGAAAAAAAAAAACAGTGCAGCAAAGAAAAAATAAGGAGTTAAAGGTGCATTACCTAAGATGCAAATCTTTAATGAAGTTCAACTCTTCAAGGTTAGAAGAGTTAGAAACACCACAACTCACCGCCTTTTCACCAGCCTAACATACAAAAATGAAAAATTCATTCATGAAACTTCTTCAATGGCAAAGCAACAAACGTACAAACAAATGTGGAACAAAACCAGAGCAATTGGATCAGAGAAACCCATTACCAATAAAAGTTTGTTAGTAGTCTTTCCCATTGCAGAGAGAACAATGACCGGCCTCTCCTGCGGAAAACTCAAAATAAGTTCAGCAACCTCTCTCATCCTCTCCGCAGACGCCACTGATGATCCCCCAAATTTCATGACACACGTCAACCTATCCCCAACCGCCCCAAAACTTTGTCTCTCAGTCTCACTTTCACTCTTTTCAATTACATCCACGTTACTGCCACCACAACGTACATTTAACACCCTTCTTCTACACGTATCCTTAAAATACAATCCCGACCTCGAAGCCACCGACACACGTAAATTAAATCTCCTTGGCATAAAAGACAAGGACAATGGATTTTCCCCATAAATGGTATTGCTCCTATCGACAGAGGAATAGGGGGTTCGAACCCCACAAAAATGTGAAGCCATTGACATGGATTCAGCCCAAAAGACTCCACCAAAATGAATGTTTTTTCGACAAATGACGTAAATTAAGGGTTAACTGTTTTCAGCTAAGTAGAATGAGTTTGAATAATAAGACCTACAGGGAATCAAATTGCATTCAAGCTCGATTTGAAATAAAGCTCCCCTGCACAAAGTCACAATTAATTGCATCATTTTGAAAACCCAAACCAATGAATCAAATTGAAAAGGACATACAAACAGAAAAATCAAAAGTGCATTCCAATTGACACAAGAAGATGCAGAGAGAGACGTACGGGTAGAGGGTTATAGCTTCGCACTTTCTAAATTTCCTTCGGAGAGAATTATGGCAGCTGAAGGAAAATGAGAAAAATGCGAGAGAAAGCGGCGGCTGGAGGGGACGGTGGCGTGTTTTGGGGGGAGAAAGAGGGAGAGAAGTCGCGGTTGTATCTTTCTTTTTGTCTTGGAAATTGCGGACTGGAAACCACTTAAACCCCCAGGTTTCGTTTAAATGAACGGTCCAGATCGACGGCATGCGACCATATTGATATGTTTGGTTTGCCTCTATTTCCGAAAAGATGAAAATTCCCGGTTTGGACAAAGTTGAAGGGACAGGTTTTTCCTTTGACTCTGCCTGTCACGTCTTGCCTTAAACGTGGGTACCAAGTTTCAATTTTTGAGTTAAAAAGTTTTCCCGACATAAAGAGTCAATCAGACAACACATGTATCACTATTTGCTATCAAAATTAATCTAACAATTTGGGGAAAAAAATAAATAAATTACATAAAAACAAACAAAATAAAAAAATTAGAGCCACTTAAGAAAATATGAGGTAAAAAATTGAAGGGTTTTCTCCCGATATAATTCTATATTTAGAATAAAGGCTCATAGAATAAAAATAGAGTGGGCGTAGATATATACAGCTTTTTTATTATATTTTTATAAAAAATTTATTTTCATATTTTAAATCCGTGATCTCGATATTATCAAAGAAAACTCAATCGTTACGTCAAGATTTATTCTAATAATTCTATATTTAGAATATTTTAAATTATTAGACAAGTAAATATGGTAATGATGAAATAATTTTGAATTATAATAATAATTATGATTTATTTTAATGAGGAAAATGAACTATTGCAGAAAGTATACTTATGAAATATGGGACCACTAAGGTTAGAAATAAATAGCCCTCTACATTAATGCTAAATTAAAACATGTATAATGCACAAGCAATTATAGGACTTTAGTCCCATAAAAAGAAAGGTACAGTATGTTGGTGCAGCTAATTGAAAAAAGAAAAGTAAACAAATTTTCTCTGGCCTACAATAAGGAGGGATAGGAAAAGACTATTTTGTCTTTGTTACTTTTATATATTTATAAAAATACCCAAAAGTTGTAATATAATATAATAATTTATCAAACGTCTGAAAGCTCTTGTTAAAATTATAAAATATATATATATAATATATATACAAATGTGAAAGATAGATTAATTACCATATTAAAAAATATTAGAAATAATAAAAAAATATTAAAATCTAATAATCTATTACCTCATAGAGTAATTATAATAAATTGAATTTATATAAAAAATTTATTATTATAAATATAAAAACAGTTGTTATAAATATATAAATATAAAAATAATCAAAATCAAATATGTATCAAAATTTATAATAAATTGGGTTTATATAAAAAACTTATCGTGATAAATATAAAAATAATTATTATAATTATAGAATATAAGAATAAGAAAAATAAAATATTTATCAAAATTAAATCAATAATTGATTTGATTGTAATTTGTAATACATTTATTAACATTATTTTCAAATTTAATATAGTATAATAAAAACCACTTAAATTTGAAAAATGTGATATGTGTATCTTGAAGAGCAGTATTTCCAAAATGGATTAAAAATCTTCTGAAATTGCGAGTGGACGCATATTGAAGAGTACCTTTTTTAAAACGGATCAAGACGTTTCTAAAGGTACGTGCAAGTATGTATTAAAGAAAAAGTTTTTTAGAATGGACCAAAGGTTTTCTAGAGTCGTTGTGGACGCATATTGAAGAGTAGTATTTTCAGAACGGATTAAGAATCTTTTGAATGCGTGTATAGGCGTATAGAACTCTGATACCATGATAAAAATATATAAAAAAATGAATCTGAAAGATACGTCAACATGGTCGTGATACCATGTTAAAAGATATAAAAATATTAAAACCTAATATTCCATTATCTCATAGATAATTATAATAAATTTGATTTATATAA